>JBAMAX010002949.1:0-600000 GCA_037043745.1 Chymomyza amoena
AAGACTGGAGAGGCGACTCATTTTAATTTATGAAATACCTTAAAAAAAATTAAATAAATGACTTAATTTTTATGTTGTAATTTTTTGTTTTCTTGTATCAAGTTTAAAAATTTTGTTTAAGTTATTTTAAATTATGGAAATAAATTAAAAAAATTAATTTTAAATTATTAAATTAAATAAATAAATTCTGTATAAAAATCTTCTTTTTATATAGATTTCCTTTCCTGTAATTTTTTGCAGTTTTAAATTGATAGCGCCTACAGTTTTAGTTCAATTACTCAATCAAATCGATTTTTAAGTGAAAATCGGTCGAAAAGATTGATCCTCGAAAATTGAAAATCAAGCTCTACTACAGAGAATGTGGACTGCTCATCTCTTTAAATATCAGGTGCACTAAAACTTGTGCTACTCATTACATAAAAGTTTTTTGTGACTGGGTAATTTCGTAATTATTGATATGGACACCCCCAAAAATATTTTCTGGACTTTAAATTGCAAATAAATTGTTACAAACTAAATTTAGGCCTTACCTTAAGAGTGAAGGCATAAAAAAGCAAGAATCCATCAGTTCGCTGTTGGAAATGTTTTCATGAAAATCAGCTTAAAAAAAAGCTTAATAAAAAAGCTTGAAAAGAAACTTCTTATTTTGAGTAAGCTTTTACACAAGCTTTCGTTATTTAAAAGCTTTCAATCCACATCATATAGACTTAAGAGCTTACAACTTGCCAAAATATTCAAAAATTAACGATAAAACAAAAATATTGCGAGAAAAGCACAAAAGCGTGAAACTAATTTTTTGCTTGATAAGTTACAATCCAGATTCCACAACAGTCAAAGACACCACACATAAATCATCTTTGTATTGCATGCAACGTTAAGCATACGCCGCGTAGTACCGCGACCAATTTTTGCGATGAGCTTGTGTTGTTGGTCATGTGGTTTGTTTGCCAAACACCACTCAACGTCTAAGCCAAATTAATAGCTAAACTTTATAAGAGTCTTGTAATTTATAACATTTCTTTGGCATTTCGTACCAAAACTGAAGACGCAAGCGACATGTCTGAAGTACTAAGAAGAAAATGTTAAAAACAAGATGACCGGTTAACATCGGAACTTTCAGACTTTATTTCATCCAGAGGCCTTCCTTATTGTCAGTATTTTTAACTTTTTTATTGCTTGCATCAGGTCTAGATAGATAGATAGGTAGTTGGGGTAAACACCAATGGTTCATTTTGAGCCCCCTGGCCCATCTCCCAGTAAACTTTCTAAAAATATGTTATTCTGCATATATACTTAAATTCAGGTCCAGAAGATATTTGTAAACTAGAGAAAATGCAAATTGCCCTCACACCTAGATTACAAAAGCTACTGACAAAATAAAATTTCGCCTTAATCCGCAATTTTTTAGGGTTTCTACATAAGTGCTAGGAAGAAGAAATAATATAAAAGTTTGCTAAGTCTCGGACCGAGGCCCTACGCTCTACTGGGAGAAGATAATAGCAAGAAGAAGAAATCCACGAACCAGATGAAATTGTTAGATATTTGAAACTATTAAAATAAATATTCGGAAAATTCCAGTTTCAACAACACAATTGAAATTTATAAAATTTGTTAAAAAGTAGGAAGTACTTACATTTAATAAATCCTTGATTTAAGTAGTACTTATATCAAATAAACTTCAACCAGTAGATCGGAATTTCTATAGCGCTTTGCTGCTCCATATAATACAGCACATCTTGGACACAAATCCGCTTGGTACACGGTATTGCCAATGCCTGAGGTATCAAGCAATGGGAATATTCCTTGCTGAATGCTTGGAACGCTTAGCCTCCAAGGAGGCCGAGGGTCGCGGACCTCTCTTTAAGCAATTCAAAGCCGCGTCATTGATTGTTTCTCTAGGTATCTCTCTGGGTCGTTTCAAGGTTGTTCAATTTCGACCATTAAGAATAGCCTGGCTTTCATCCGAAGAAGAGAAACATCCTGGATGTGCGACTATCATTGCGATACATGTGTCGCGTTCAAAGCAGTTGCTTCTGTGCTCATGCTGGCTTGGGAACGCAGTATTGTTTCTTGTGCTTCTAAAAGTTTTGTTAAAATTCTATGAGCTAGTACCTCGTACAAAATGCTTATTTACGATATCTTCAAAAGCAGCCGTGGCTTTTTTGTTAGTTAATTATAATTTTTTTAAATAAAAATTTAAATTTTTAAGCAAGGCGAAGATTAAAAAGATTACACCCTTCCTTTATGGTATTATAGTACCCACCTAGTTCTATCCACTAATGGAATAATATCCGGTGTAAGTTATTATAATCTGAGAATTCAATAGATAAATTAATATCAGATAGACTGCAAAGTAAATTTTTTTGTTCACAATCGAGTAAAACAATGTATGGAAGCTGTTCCACGATAGGTACTTAGTAGCTTTTTAATATTCCTCCAAATTTTTGTTACGATGTCTTGAAATGTATAGAGGAAGGTTTAAATTTCGAAAGGTTCAACAGGTACATTGCTTCTTTCGTGCAAGATTGCAATTTTTATATATAGAAGAAAGGCTTGTAATTTGCCATACTATAGTTTTTAGTCTATATCTCGATGTTGAATTCGCAAAAACACCCATTAAAATTACGCATATAATAGCTTCTTTATTCCTAGCATTATCCCATCACTGTTCTTCCTATTTTGTAAACCAGAACCCACTCTCTGTTAATAAAAAAAATACGCAAAAACATCGATGTAAATATTCCATTGATAAGAGAAGAGGAAGGGCTACAATCCACAATAAGCAGATCATTTGAATTATATAATAATAATATTGCCTTTAATTGAAAGTAAGCATTAAATTGAATTAAAAAAAAAAAAATTTAGCTTTCTGGAGAAGTCCAAATTGTGGTTTTTTGTAATCGTTTCCCCTTGGTCGCCATAATAAAAATGAATTTCTAAAAAAAAAATTTCAAGTTACAAGCCAAAAAGTATAGCAACTGACATTTATGAACCCATTTGGAATGCATTGAAAAAAGTTTGTCTATTCACTCTATGTCTGAAAACCATTTGTGATTATGAATTTCAATTCTAGAATAGATCCACTTTGATTTGATCACTTTTTGAGCGCAATCGAAAGTAATGTTTTTGAGTTCTTGAAAATTAATTTAAATATATGTATTTGGTTTCATCCCTGGTGACTTACAAGCCTTTCACCTACGTACATATATCAATAGCCAAAATATCAATCTCGAATATTGCGTTTGGATCCAGAAATGTTCAATATTGAAATATCTCATCGATTTTGCACTAACAAAGAGCAGTTCCGATGGCTTTGGTATAAACATTGTAAGTGTTCCTCTAGGTTTCAAATATGAAATAGGTTATTTTGCAGCGACCTATTTAACTGCCCCTTACCCACTTGGCATGCCAATACAAAAAAATAAATGCGCGCGGCAAAGAACTTTTACTTCAAAACAATCACGTTTTATAAAGTCAGCAGGAAACTTTGGCTGTCATTTGGAAAAATCAAATAAAGCAAAAATCAGACTCAAGTGATTTCCACTAAAGCAGCGAAAAAGTTTCATGCAACAACAACAAATAAGAATACTTGGTACATTGATATTTACACTTTGGAAAGTGTTGAGTTAAGTTGTATCCAGTTTCTGCCCCTTCACACCCCACCCAACTCCAAATTGTAAGCATCAAAAATTGCTTATTAAGCATGCCGCAACACCACGGTTCTGGTTCTGGTTCTAGCTCTGGATTTAGTCCTCGGGCCATGCTTGCTAATATTTATGTGAACCAAAAGTGAATGTGTTTTATTTACACAAAATTTGAATGAAGCCAATGCCTAGCCCACCCATCATCAACAACGGCGTCTCTACTTGGCAACAACAGCAACCCGCGACTCTCCGCCCACCTAGCCCCACAGCCGCCACTTTAGGCCAGTGGCAATGGCATTCATGTTGCTGGAAGCCTTCTTGTCGCTACTTGGTTATTCCTTTCATTTAACATAAAAGATTTTTCATATGAACGTGAAACTTTGCATATTTTGCGCGTCGTTATGGCTGTCGGCAAGGGTGTAGGGGGTGGACGCCGTTTGACGGTCAGGGGTATAGTGGGGTGCAGGACATATGGCAGGCGTGTTTCACTTTTACAATGAAATATGCAAAATGAACGCAGAGTGTATGAAAGAAAGGCAAAACGCCGCAAAATGTCAACAGAGTGCTCTTCTGCAAGGGCATGTCATATTTTATGCGTTGACGTGAAATCCAACAAAAGACAAAGCAAAATGAGAAGAGAAATAGAAGTAAAAAAAATATATAAAAATGAAATAAAACAGAGCAAATGAAAACTCAAAACAAAACTAAAAAAGCCTGGTCACATTGGCTCGATCGATCAACGGGCATGTACACATAATCCGAATAGTACATAGTACCTAGTGTTGCCAAGCAAAGATAACCCGCAGCCATATACACTGAGCGAAATAGGGAGCAATTGCGTTGTCGAAGATTTACCTACGCTTTGTAACCGGGTCCAGAACACAGCCACATCGCAGCCATATCCATCTTAACCTGCAATTTGCAAAATTTTTCGAACACGGTTCCAAAGCAATCAATTTATATTTGAGAGATGATTGGATGGGGTTACTATCCCTTAAGATATATTTTTTAATATTTGTGTGTGTGTAATACTTAATACTTACAGGGCTACCAAGTTACGGAAAAACAGAAACTTTCGTTGAAAACCCTGGAAGCTTACATTAAAAATTCCCTTTCTCCTTTCAATCTGATCATTGTAGTACAGTATAATTTGCTTAGCTGCCTCCAATAGTTTGCACTGAATTTCGAGGCAGCTATCCAAAAAAGGCAGTTAACTTAAATTTTGTTGTTTTTTTTTATTGGCGAGTAATTTTGCTAAGAAACTTAAAGCTATACATTTTTTAGACAATTTAACGCTTTTCAAACAAAAATTCATCATTAATATGTCATCATATTACAATATATAATATATCATTAATTTAAGAAACAACCAAATAAACTTCAATATTTATACTTATACGAGGTGTGTTCAAAAAGTAATGTAACTTAAGCAATTTCGCGGGCAACATATTTTCGATTATCGATTTTTTTTTGTTTTCTTGTGTTGGTACACTCTTCCCGAACATCTGTACAAATTTCAAGTGAATGGCATTTTTTGTTTGGTTGTGAGAGGCGTAAAGGTTATAAGTGTTTTGGGTGCTCGGCGATTTTTTGCTATCGAAAAATATGGATCAACGGATTTACATTAAATTAAAATTAAGTGCTCCGTAACACTTGAAATGTTGAAAGTAGCATACGGTGAAACTTAATTACTTAAGTTACATTACTTTTTGAACACACCTCGTACATTGCGACAAAAACGCGCGCGTTAAGTATTTTTCAATATTTTGAGTTTCTGTATGTTGGTAGGACTGTACTTAATAAATGTGTCAAAAAAAAGTTGTTAATACCAGTCCACCTCATTAGTGATCTTCGAAGTTTACAATGCAAAAAATATTGAACAACGAGTTTGTCTCAAATTTTGTGCTTTGAACGAACCGCTCTGAATGTTGCAGAAAGCTTATAGGGAGTCTGTTTTACTGAATACACAAATGGTATAAAGCGTTTAAAGATGGTCGGGAGACCGTAGACCTCGATCCGCCCGGTCTTCCACCTCTACCACCGACGTTAACGTTGATAAAGTAAGGGTTGGAGAGTTAGCTCGGGACCTGAACATGTCTCGTGAAACGGCTCGGCTGATTTTAGTGGAAAATTTATGTACGCGACGCGCCACCGCTCGGCTTGTTCCGATCCAACTGAATTTTCTTCAAAAACAGTAAAACGGATGCAGATCGCGATGGACATGCTGGATCGTGCCAATTCTGATCCGAACTTTATGGGAAGCATCATAGCTGGTAATGTGACATGAGTCTACAAGTACAAGATGCAAACAAGTCAACAATCGTCCGAATGGCTTAAAAAAATCGAGCCGAAACCGAAAAAACCACGCCAGAGCCGCTCAAAAATCAAGGTAATGCTCATTGTTTTCTTCGATATTCGTGGTGTGGTGCAGAAGAAGCAAATTTTAAAGGAGACGAAATAAATATTAAAGAAGATTTTTTTCATTTAGAAATTCCGGAAACTTTTTTGTCACAATATCGCTGCTTGCTTATTTTCTTCTGTCTGGCAGTTTTTATGCTTAGTGTAATACGCTTTTCTTCTAATTCACTAAGAGTATTAAAAAATGAATTTTCTAGCCATATAAGTTTTTTTTTAACACATTGATAGTGCAAAAAGCCTCTTTAAAGAATGGACAAATAATTTCACTGCCATCATCACTATCAATTTCCTCATCTCAGCTCTAATTGTCAGGAGCCAAGGATTGATAAAAAAGCCCAGTTTCGTCACAATTAAAGATATTATTTGGATCAAAGCTCCTTATTAAATTAGACAATACTTCGCGTATGAAGGTAGTCGCGGCTATGTCGTTATTTTTTGCAACTTTATTATTGATCGCCTTTACTATTTCCACCTTTTGTTTTGCCGATAACGGACATGCGCAGAAAAAAACACAAAATGATATTCTCAGCGAATATTAACATATACTTAGTATGTACGATATTTAAAGATTAGGCAGTTTCCCTTAGATGGCGCAGCTAACTGCAATTTTTTCTTCGAAAAAAGGCATACAAAAATATAATTCTTCAGATTTTGGTTTCTTTTTTTTCAAGTGTGGTCTCGGTATGGCACGTAATAAAGTTGGGCCATCATTCATTTTAAGACACATGGTTTGCTGTGCGCATATCAAGAACTTTATAAGATATTATTTCCTTGGGTATTATGTTGTTGATACACTTTGTTTCGATAAATGGAACTGTTTCATGTTTCATCTTTAGACTTTTAGAATGTGCAGTTTTTTGACTCCTGCAGGGTGTTTGGTCTGGTTCTTGGTATTAAAAACATACTCATTAAATTTAAGTTATTTACTGAAATAAAAATATTTTTGGGAACTCGTTTCTGTAATTATACAAATTCCATGAATTCTTTCGCCATCTTCTTCTTCTAGTGTTACAACATGACGTTCTGAAGAGTTAATAAATGGTAAGCAGTTCAGTTTGGCGAGTACACGGTATTATGTTAATGTCCCAACTGAACGAGTCCTTGGTAGCTTTGGCCCTTTGTGGTCAGCCATTGTTCGACAATAAGCACACTCTTCCTTGTTCGCTTGCAATTTTTAGGGATCCTTAAGTATTGTGTTCCCAGGAATTTCTATCGCTGAGGATAAAAAATCTTGTCTGGGTCCCAAAACTTAGTGGCCTTGAATTACACTTGTTTTCAAGTGAATCTTTGCAAAAAAAGTGTTGTTAATTAATTTTAATAATTAATTTTTCGTTAAAAAAAGGCGAGATTAAATTTTGAATAATGGTCGAAAATTACACTCTTTTCGAATTTTGTTGCTTGCAATCACTGTTAAGAGCAGATCTAGTATCTTTTATGTCGATACCAAATTTTGTTCATGAGATAGTAAAGAATAACTTAAAAAAGTGCATAAAAACCTTTTTTTCGAAAATATCTCGAAAGCGGTGCTTGAGAAAAAAAAGGCTTTAAAATTACTAAAAAAAAACATTTTCATACAAAGGTTCATTTTTCGTATAAACTAGAGTTATTTTGTGTTTCAGCTTAATCTACTCTTACTAAACCAAGAATTTTGGAGAATCCGCAAATTGGGCTTATGGCGCTGGGAAGCATTGAGGGGTGTACTGACTTAGATGTGACTGATGGTGATCTTCTATGTTAGTTTTTGAAACTTAGCGAGCTTTTAGAATTTTTAAACCATGCCGATACATTATTTTTAATCGTCGGGACTGTGGCTATTACTGTATTAAACCTAATCTATACATTTTTAGAATTGAATAGAATTTTACCCAAACTTACGAGCCAAAGAGACTTTTTTCGCAATACGGCAATAACCTGACGAATGAGAATTGCAATTTAACTTTTTAGCTTGGCAAAGCTTAGCCGATGCCCGATTACAGCCGCACCGGAACTATGTTAGACAGAGGGCTTGTCAGCCCTGAAAAACTGTTAAACAATAGCCATTAAGAGCAATCAAAAGAGAAAAAAGAAAGTGACGGTTATATCTGGAACACCACGATTTTAATATGCCCTCAACCATAACGTATTTTTCTAATTCTCATACGATTTTTACATATTTAGTATGTGAGTATCAAATTTTTACTTTAAATTCGATGAGTGGGTAAAATAAATATATGTAAATATTCCACATGAGACTTCATACCAATTTCGGTGACTGTAGCTGCTTTACCACAAACTGATTTTTAAAGAGGTTGCTTAAAGGTAGCTTCCAGGATTTCATATTTTTTTATTTGCGACAACTTGATTGAGTTTAAAGATTGTAACTTAAGAAACATGAAAAGTAATGTTCTTATGCATTTAAAACGGAATGAATTTGAGGAAAAGCTAGGATTTCTCAAGGTCAAGTTAAATTAAAAGAAAACCAAACTCTTCAGTCATGGTTTTGCAATAAAAGGAACATAGGGAAAAAAATATGAGAACATATAAAAAGGCTCAAAATAGAGGATTATTGGAAAAAACGTATGTTTCAGTGATTGTTAGGGACTTTGTTTTAAGTCTAAAACCGAGTTTTCGTATTTGTTGGTAGGGTCAGCGGCACCCGCCCTTGCCAAAATGTGTTGGTACCATTTTTGCATGATATCTTTTTTTTTTAGCAAACTCGATGCTGTTGTCAATAAGTATTGTTGTCAATCAAACAAAACTTAGATTAAGGGTGTAGGTTAATAATCGCTTTTTTCAATTAAAAGTTGGAAATGGTGTTATTGGAATAATTTTCAAATATCTCAAAACCGCCAGATTTTTTGGAAATTTGACACACATTTTACTTTTTTTTTAGAAGTTTTTTCCGTTAAGTATTTTTGCCAGATACTATATATATTAAACTTCAATTTCTCGAACTGATTACAATTAAAGAAAACTCTAAAAATGATTAATATTTTTAGTTAAATCAAAGATGCTGTATTTTAAAATGATTCATCACCTTAAATCCCGTGGCTACTTTCAATTTAAAAACAAAAGTAAAAAATCTGAATGATCAGTCTTATATAATAAATTTTGAAAGTTAAATAAAAAAACTCAAATTGGTTATCTTGCCCATGGAACAGGATAACTAATTAACTACATATAATGCCAACACTGTAAAGTTGAAACTATGAATCTTAGTCCTTAGTCCGTTGGGGTGGGCTGTGTTTTAAGCATGCTTCAAAGAAGACCTGAGAATAGCCATAGCTTAAAAGGATTAAACGGTTTCCAGATGATTGCTGGAATGCTACGAGTAGTGCTTACATTTAAAATCACTAAGCAAACAAAGTAATACTCATTAGTAATTTGCGACTCACTGCGTCTGCTTTTATTCTAAAATTATCTTTGCCTGCTTTCGACTTTCTTAATTTATTCTATTCTATTTTATTTTGCTTGCTTGCTTTGGCCTACAAAAGATACGGCGAGGCGCATGTGAGCGCCAGTTGTGCATTTTGTTTTGCTCGCCGCATTCGCCATTCATCCACGTGATGCCGAATGGCGAAAGCTTGCGTGCCACAAGGCGAAGCTTTTATGCGGATATTTGCATCCGTCGTCGCTGTAAAAGCTCCAGAAGCATAAAGCTATGGCCATGACTGTCGCCGGCGGTGGCGGGGTGTGCCGCTGCTCGCACGCGTTCGTTTTCAGTTCTGCTTAAGACGCCAGCTGCAGCAGTCGAACGACGCGAAGAGCATTCGAAAGCAACATACAAAAGAGATTCCAACACAGAAGAAGCCAAGATAAACGCAGGTCCACGCCGCAGCAGCCGTCAGTGCGACGCGAGCTTTGGTCCAATGCGGTGCTTCGTTAACGTCCGTTTCGCGTCGGAAGTCGCCGCTAGACGTCTCTCGTAACGGTCGCTATTGTTTGAATTCTGTGCGCCGCCTTTAAAAATAAGTAAAAGAAAATAATACGTATTATTGAATTAAAGAAATTGCATTCAGTTTGTTATGCCATGGGGTGAAGTGTGGTAATTTAGTTATCGATCCCTGTCGGTTCGTTATCTCCGTAGATCCGTGAACAGTTGCAATCGCACTCGTGGATGGCTTTCATGAATTTTTTTTAAATTTTTTTTAAAGATGTTTATTTTACGTGTGTGCAGCATTTATAATAATATATGAATATATTTCAAAAATTAACATAAATAACGTACGTGTGTGTAAACAAAAACTGAAAAATAATAAGTTCCACTTTTTTGAAGAAATGTTAAAGTCGGCGAAAAAAAAACGAAAATGTTTAACTGAATTTTGGAGAATACATAATTTAACACAATTATGAATTTAAGCGGAATTTGACCAATTGCCTCGATTTTTAGCATTGTTGCCTAATTTTGAGCACTTATAATTTAAAACAATGGAAAAAAAATCAAATTATATTCAAGAAATACTTAAATTTTTTAACGGTTGCCGTTAAACTAAATTAAAAAAAAATAAACTAAGAATGAATATACGAGGTGTGTTCAAAAAATAATGTGACTTTTGAAATTTCGCGGGCAACGTATTTTCGATTATCGATTTTTTTTTGTTTTGTTGTGTTGGTACACTCTTCCCGAACATCTGTACCAATTTTAAAGTGAATGACATTTTTTGTTTGGTTGTGAGAGGCGTAAAAGTTATAAGTGTTTTGCATGCTCGGCGATTTGAAAAGTCACATTATTTTTTGAACACACCTCGTATAGACATTATAAAACTAAGAATATATAAAAATGATTTTGAACTATGCCTACAAAACACGTGCAATAAACATAAGCCCCTTGTGTGCCGATTCATATTCACTAAAATATTTTTTCAACCAAATTTAAGCTAGTTTTTCAAGTTTCGACCAAAAAGAAGGGGGAAAAAGTCTTCCATAGCCGCTTGCTTACAGACTCCCATATTGAGCTGACTTTTCGAATATAGGATGTCAATAAATAAAATTTTGTTGTTAGTTGCCCAATTTTGAACTTAGGGCTAATGTGAATAAAGAAAAAAAATATTTTTTTGTGAATTTCGTATTTATTGTATACAAGAAACAAAAAATTTAAATTTTTATAGTTGAAATAAAATATTTTCCAATACACTTTGCTTGCAATTGTAAGCAGTTATATAAGGTTGCTTGCACTTAGTATATAATCAAGTAGTTTCTTTAAATATCTTCACGTGTTATTTTTAATTTTTCGAAGTTGGAGAAAAAGAATGCGATTTATTATTTCCATACACATTTCAAACTCTCCGAGTATGGCAGCTCTAAGTATTCTACTTGTGCTTATTTTTGTAATAAATCAAAAACTTTGGGAAGTATTAGTGTATCTTTTACGAAGAAACGAGCCTTGGAGTAATTCTCCGGGCTTCGACTCGAATTCCAAATGCTATTATTATTTGATTTCGTTTTCACAAATTACAGAATGATCCTACCCTGTACGTTTATAATAATAGAAAATTCGCACTTAAACGCTTTCGAATTAATTTTTTTAAGCTGATACATTTGCTTAAAGAATACCAATAGCCTCACTGTATGAGGTACTTAATACCTCGGCTTCAAAACATGCGTCGTATATGCTGATGTTGTCTTCTAGATTTTGAGCCGTGGTATATGAAATGAAATCTATCAACAATAATAGAAATACAACTGATTATCATGCACCAAGAATCGATTTCATTTCGAATACTGCCAACTTTTGGGTAATCAAATAGATTTTTGGTAAAAAAAAAAACTTTAAATAGCTCCCGTTCTGCTTGCATTAAGCTTAAAGAATGTTATTTCTTAAAATGGCTTCCAAGTTGTTGCTTTGTTCTATTAGTTAACAAAAAATATGACACAATAAATAAATCATGCAATTGACTTATAGGGATGTGGTGAAATTTGTAACCGGAATTTAGTAAGCATTATCGTTATTTACTACAACTTTCTAATATTCCCAAAATTTTCTATACGCCAGAAGAATAACTTATTATGGCCAATTCGAAGCTTCTTATGTCAGAAGTTTGTTTAACTTACATAAGTATAAACAGCTAATATAAATATAATATATATATTATATATATACGGCCATGGCTCAATCGCTACTCGAGGTTATGACAAGCATTTTGGTATAAAGTACTTGGGGTCTGCAACGTTTCCTTCTGACCGATATATATTGCACAAATCTAGTATACCCTTTGCGCCTATTGGTACAGGGTATAATTAAAAACTCGCTCACATATACACCTCCTTACAATTTCCAAAACCATCAGAATTACTCACAGAGACCAACACCGAAAATATAAAGAAATTCATTAAACTAACTCTAGACTTAAAATAAACATCTAATGTATACATATAGTATAAAATAATATAATAAGAATACAATGTATGTATTATAGTTATATATTATATATATTAATAAAAAAAATAATATATACAGCACCGGACAAAAACATCCGGATACTTAGTTTCGGCTGCAACCGTGAACTTTGAATCGGCGTTAGCGTGGTAAATTAGCCTATATAATTTTTTTATTGTACCAATATGTTATTTGTTTTACTTTTATAAACCGAGAGGTTTTTTCTCTAAAAGCTTTCTGTAAAAAAAGATGAACTTAATAGTTATCTGAATCAAAAATGACTGATTGGTCCTCCATTATTTTTTATGACTGATTTTATGCGCGTTGGCATTGAATCAACCAAATTTTGGATTTTTTAATGGTAATGTCCTTTTACCACACATTTTCCACAATGAAACCCAGCTCTTTTAATGTTTTGGGGTTCTCCTTCGTTATATTAATCTTTAAAATATGCCAGAGATTCTCAATGGGCCACAACGCTTCAAAGTTCGCATTTACAAGCGCAAATCAGGTGTCCGGATATTTTTGTCCGCTACTGTATATTATTATTATATTTGCTGAATTTCAGTCAGTCCAATTATATAATTTAATTATGTCAAATCATTTACCTAATATTCCCGGATAGATTGTAATTAAAATAAACCAAAAAATATATATATTATTATAAATATATTTATCCAATAAATATTAAACACTAGGCTATAGAGCTATCAACTTAGAACTGTTGTACCTAATTGGTATAAATAATTAAAAGAATCTTTTAACTGCATCTGTCAATGATTCTGAGCCTACAGGCTCGACCGGTCTCCCGCTCGTGGTGGTGGTGTTCTTATTGCTGTTAAAGTCGCCTTAAAATCTAATTTACTATCTCTTAACTTTTCTATAGATACTAAATTCATTACGGAAAAAGTGTTCTTTAATAATTCCTTTATCTATTTTACTTGCTCCAATATGCCTCCCTGCTCCGACTTGAGTGTATATCAGAATCATCTCGCTGGCATTCGTATGTTGGCTGATTCTGTGGGTAATCCGGACCAACTTGTTGTCTTAGGCGACTTTAATTGGCGTAGTTCAGTCAATTCTAGTTTTCTTCTTCCTTCTGGTTATCATGAGTTTGTTACAGGACTGATTGATATCTCTCTGAGCCAAATAAGTTTTATTGCTTAAATAGAAAAAACAAACATTTGCTTGAAAAAACTTCCGTAACTTAAAAGAATATCAACCCAGCTGCTTACTTTTAAAATCGTATTCTAGCATTATCCTTTTGTAAACATGATTTTTGGGTACATTTACTATTTCGTCTCTGGCCAATTTCGCAATAATATCTAAATTTTTGTTTAAGTTGTTTTGGTTTTTAGAAACTCCTCAATTTTTCGAGTTTTGCGCCAAAAAAGCACCAAAAAAAATATTTGTGTATATCCAATTCCTTGGCACAAACAATTTATCCCTAAGCTTTTGGCCACAGAGTAAAGACAAAGAAAAAAGTGAAATGCACATAAATTGTTGTCAAAAGATAAATAAAATGTTTGCTAGCTCAATCAATACAAGTTGTTGCCTGTTGCGGCACAAGGCTTCTCAGATGCTAAACCATCAATTCCTGCTCCTTTCTGCTTCCTTTGGCCATCATGATGACTGTTCGCCACAGTCGCATTCAGAGCACATTGAAACTCTGCAAATCAGTCAGTTGAAAATTTGACTTTGATTTTGATTTGGTTTTCTGTTTTCATCCCACTGATTGCCTACGTCAAAACAAATCCGCTCAATTGGCGCACGTGCTTGTACCTACATAGATACATACACACACACACACAGATATACGCTCACACAGATACAAAACTCTGCCTCAAGAGTAACAAGAACAATGGAAACAGGAATTTAGTAAAGCGCTTTTACGTTTCCTCTCGGTCCCTCTCTCACTCTTCAGTTTGTCACGCGCTGGAGGGTTGTGTGTTTGTATCTGTTACTCTAGGTGAGTGTGTGTGTGTGTTAGTGAGTGAATGAATGTGAGTGAGTGTTCTAAGCCAAGTCAACGTTTGTCAATGCTGCAATGTTGCCATAATACATGCCACAACTTTAATTCAAATTTTATTTGGGATGCCAATATACTTAAGAAAAATTGCAAGAAGTTTAGATACGCTTTATTAATATACGAGATCACTTTTAGCCCTATTATCAAAAAATAGGCTCAACTAAACTTAAAATGTTTACCGCCACAAACAGAGAAAATTTTCAGAGTATAATTTTCGGAAAGAATTTTAAAGAAATAAATTTTGACGATAAAGCACCATTGTTAACCATTGTAAAAAACTAGATTAATGATTTCGGTGGACCCCGAACTAAATGTGATGTGTCTTTCATTGGATTTAGGCCTCATTTGGCATTATTGAAGCCAGCACATATGGTTTAAATATCTAAATTTAAAAAAGATTTATTTTCATCGAAGACCATAGTTTTATGTGAATTAATGCAAGAAAACTATGAAAATATTTTTACGCGGTATTCTTATGAATTGGCAACATGTAACGAATCATGGAACTATGCATATGAATCATTCAGTAATCGTCTTTGTGGTTTCTACCGAACAAACCTATTAAATGATTTGTTATCGTCTGGATGACTTAAGATGACGTATTCTGATTGGTATGATACAATTTGCTAGCTAGAAGTTTTTAGAAAAGGAACTCGCAGAAAACCAATTGCTACAAGCGGAATTTCCTTCAGGACGACAATCCCAGCTCTTACACTACGCGCAGTGGTCCATATGTCCCATCTAGCAGATTGATATATTGTTAAAATAATCAGTAATTCATTCATCAGTTCAAAGACGCCGTTCGGATCCGTCTATAAACTGTAGGTCCCTATTCTCTTCCAACAGTTTTTAATGTTATTCCCCATGCGCCTCCCACGGGCGGCTGACAAAACAGTCAGTCAGTGAATTATTATCATCAGTTATCGTTCTATCTTCATTTCAAGGATACACAAAAATTTACCGAATTTAATGCATACCGTATCCATAGTATAGATACGGGTATTACGTTTGAAATAACAAAATCATTTGAAAATATGGTTTAGTCTGCAGGATGAAGAATTGTTTGTTCATATTATTGTATAAAAGTTTTCGAATTCATACTAATTAATTACTATAAACACGAATAGCAGCCCTGGTACTGGTAGCAAGTGGATATAATAAATAGCTGCTCCTACGAGTAGTTCCTTTGAAGTACTACAGCCAACAGAATATTATACATAATATTATTATAACAAGTAACTCAATGAATATTTGTATTTATATTTATTAAAACGTACAAAAAAATAGTAACACATTCAAAAAATATCTTCCAATACTTGTTGTAATTTTTGTGTTTATTTCGCATTTTAGTAAATGGTTTCAATTTAAATTATAAGAAGGTTGCTCACTCTATCAATTGTCTAGCGACTTTCAACCTCCCTAGCTCTAAAGGCAGCAAAAATGCGAATCTTGACTAAAGTTATTAATATAATAAATAAATCCCATATATTATTTTTAAACAAATTTGTATATAATTTTCATAAGGATAATTTGCATCTCATCAATAGATCAAAATATTGCAATATTAGTTATGGCTAACTTTAAAATAACAAGTTTAATAAAAATAAATTAAAAAATACAAAATCAGAATTCTTGATTTGTATCAAACAATCCAAGAATACAAAAACCCTGTTAGTCGATCTAAAACAAATATTCAAAGCCTGCTATCTCAACCATTGTATATACTTTGCTATCTTAACGATTATTTATATTATATCATATTTGCGTGAGGGTTTTTTTGCAGGTTTAAAATAAATTCGCAAAAAAAAAAAAAATAATATCCCAAACGTTTATATCAGGTGTATGACGTAGATACTTGAAGTATGTGCTGCTTTGCGGTTGATTTATTAACGCGCTTAGTGTTTATTTCTTATTATTAGTTTCTAATCATCTTCTAAAAATTTATTTTTATTGTTTTTTTTTTCAACTTTTTTAAACATTTTTCAAATTAATTTGAAAATATCTTTCCGTTTTTTTATTGCTAAAGGCTGTTTTATATGAATATCTTGTTTAAACGTAAATTTTTCTTTCTTCTTTTGTTTATAAGTTAGACCTCAAAAATATTGATTTTTGTTTGAAAATGTCGGATATTAGGAGTAACGTCAATTATTTAAAATGGACTATTCGCTTAAAAAATAAAAGATAAGTATAATATTTGTCAAAATGGTTAGAAAATCCACATTAGAATATTATTTTTTAAAAATATTGTCAAAGAAAAAAACATTTTTTCAGTTTGGTAAACGCATTTAAAATTTTTATATAAATTATTTTTTTTCTATTCCATAATTTATCACTTCGTTAAATTTAGTTTCATTTGCATTATGTTTCAAATCTTCTCAATTTGTTTCCTTACTTTTCATCAAGTTTCTTTTCGTGATATAGCTTCTTATTTCAGTTTTATTCGGATTCTTTCCGTTTTTCTCGATTTATTTCGTGTAAATTCGTTCATATCGTTTTATTTTTTTACTTTCCGTTTCATTTCTTTTATTTTGTTTAATTTTGTGTCGATTCTCTCAAATCGGTACATTTCGTTTCGTTTTGTTACATTTAGTTCACTTTATTTTTTTTAATTGCTTTTTATTGTTTTGTACTTCTCTGTATTTATTTTTTTTTTTTAATACTTTTAAAATATTGAAAACACGTTTCTTTTACTATTTGCTCTTAGGGATGTGACTCCATAAGTATAGGGCGTTGGTATATTATATGCAGAGCACAAAAGCCAAGAACTCTCTAGCAGATACAGATTTTGGCTGCTTGTTGCCTGTCCTGCATGCTGATTTTATTCATCTACCTTATGTACCACACACTACCATCGTTATTTTTTACTCGTCCATTTTGTTGTTGTTGTTGTTGTTGTTGCTACTGTCAGCGGTGTATCCAGTGAGGAGTCCTGGCATACCTCACTCGGAAATCCTACTGTGAATGAAATCTGAATTCCCACGAAATAAAATTTTTCTGTATTTCCACCCCTGGAAGACTGGCAACTGTTACTTCTGCATTTGTTGTGGCTGTCACACTGCCCTTGGCTGAAATTTTCTTTCTTTTTAATGCTCTATGGTCTTTTTTTTAGACATTCTCCTCCTCCGAACTACATCTTTCTTTTGTCCTTCTAATGCTACTGTGGTTTTTACTTTGCATAGGAGTTGGGTTGCCATCTTTTAAGCATGGCCAGCAACTGGGAGCAGCATGTGAAGCAGCTGCGAGTTACAAGCATATTAGCATATTAAATAGCATTTGCTTTTTGATTGTAGTCTCCACCAGAACCTCCCGTCCCATCGCTGACAGTGTTGCCAAGTTGCATGTGATTTTTTTTTATTCGAATTTGCTCGCTTATCACTCGCTGATGTTTCCCTGCTCTCTCCTGCTTTGTACGTGCATGGCATACGCAAACAACTCTTGGGAAATGTATCCGGTCCAGCTAGTGTTTTTGGTGCACAAACTTAAAGCGTTAAAGCGGCATGACGTTTTAATTTTAGACGTAATTGAAGGGACATACATGGTTCTTTGACTAACAAGTCTAATTGCCAGCTAAGCAAACTAATTAAATCATGTAGAAATTCCATCTTAGCACGGCGACTCTGAAGTCCGGACCACAACGAGGCAGCACCGACTAATAGGATACCCTGTACCCGTTGTTCGCGGACTGCCACTGATTTGCATAAATGTCACCTGGTAACATTTTGTACCAATCGTTTGGATTTTCAAAACTTATACTTCATTACGCCTTTAGCTGCTGCCTAAAAAATGCATTGCCAAAATCTATAATACCCTTGAACTTATAGCTGCAGGGTATACAAAAGTATTAAAAGTCTGTGCAAACTTTTAGGCAAATTAGCAGCTTAGCCGCAGCAGTGCTTACTGCAACAAAGGCAACAAAATAAGTAGCACATTAGGGGCACCCAGGCGTCAAGCCGCAGAGCTAAAGAGAGGGCATCCGAAAGGGGATAGATGTTTCATATGTGTGACCCTTAGCCTTGTAAACTTTACGCTTTTGTTGTGTTAAGCCTTGGCTAAACTAATAGCTTTTGTTTTTACACAAATATCAAAGGTTTGGGCTTGGGCTTAGGTCCAGACTAGACAAATTGCCTTCATCACATTTCGCTTTTGGCCCTTTTCATTCAACATATAAGCAGACATTCATTTGATCCTCTGGGCCCTACCTTAACTCAATTTTGAATACACTCAAAGTGCTACGTGCAAATTTGTTTCGTGTCGTGATTGCTGTCAAGCACATCAAGCTGGACAGCTTGAACAATCCCTTACATAAAAACAATCACATATTGTGCACACTGCAATATTAAGTTCCATACACACGTGAACGTATTGTAGCAGTTAAGGGTCTAAAAAAAAACTAAGCAAAGCCCGCATACAGATAAGTTAAATATCTGTAGCTTTAATAAATTTGTATCTACTTTAAACACCACTCTTTTTAAATGTTGAGCTAAGTATTCTTTATATACTATAATTCTCTATGGCTTTTTTTTTAATTTTTTATCAAAATAATAGTTCCTTTCGTCAAACTGATTCAAAATTGCAAATCTTGTTCTTTGATGAAGCCCATTTTTTGTCAAATGGGCACGTAAATTGTCGCATTTAGAGGATGGATAATCCACAAGATTTTGTCGAAACACCATTGCATTCACAGCTTTACAGGCTGGCGGAGTCATTGGTTTATGAATGTCTTCAAAAATCTTACTTGATGTGAAAATGGATGTTCCAGATTGCGTCTTGTACTCGCCACATGGCCGAAATCATAGGTAAACATTAACGAAAAAAATATATTTCTTTGTTTTATTATGGCTTAAACTTGTAAAACACTAAGGAAAACACTGTTTCTACAATACTTTTTAGACTCTAAAATCCGTTGTCTGATAGTCCCGTTGAGTTTTAGTTGGATAATTCTTTATACTCTTTGGAATAGATAATGCATAAAGCTATTGAATTGGGCAGAGAAACAATTCCAAATGTAAAAGCTGTCCCGTTTCATTTCTTCAAAGCCAACTTCAACCTCAATGCCGGCTTATGGTTTAAATCACTGTCGACATGCCAAAGGAGACTTAGATTGGGCACCAAGGCATACTTGCAACCAATCCTAATATCGTCTTAATTAACTAGGGCAATGTATATTAGCCCCACTTTTTTACTTAGTCTTTAAAGATCTTGTACTCCTTAATTGCCAACTAAGCCCGTAGCAGCAGCGGTTTGCCCGGGTCTTAACTTAATCCGCACATTTTTTTTTTTAATGCTGATTGCGTAGCAAACGAAGTTCTTAACAGATTTAAAGTTGACTGCTTAAGGATAGAAATTACTTAACCTGCTGCTAATTTCACTTAAGATTAGTGTTTTAAATCTTCTTTTCAAACGAATATACAGCTCAGTGTTAAAATACCCAAAGGACTTTTTCATAATTTTTTATTGATCATTAAACTAATAAGCTTGATGAAATACACTTAGGTATATATATACTATATTTACTTTAAATGGCTTTTAAACAGCCAAGAACAGAAAATCAAGTGCATAAACTTCAAAGAAAACCTATAGAAAGCGATGCAAAGTTTTTCATTAAATTGAATTAAACCAGTGTACTCGTATTAGCATTGGAAGTCGACTGGTTGGTCGGGTGCAGGAGCAGCCCAACAAACCAACTTTCCGCTGAGTCACGCAGAAGTGGTTGCCACAAAGCCGTATAAAGGCAACATGATAGTGATATCCGTTCGTAACATCGAGTGCCAGTATATATATATATATATATTCAGTTACAATATATGTATTTAAGTTTCATATTGTTTTCAACGTGTTGTTGTTGCTGTTGTCCGGCTCTTTGGCAAATTTTCCCCCATTTCCCCAAATACAAGAAAAACGAAAGGAAAATCGAAAATCAAAATGAAATCGTGCACAAGTGGCTTAAGAAAATGCAAACTGGACTAAACTTGACACAACTGAACGCAACTGAGGTTTTGTATCTGAAAAATGTAATTCTTTTGTTTTGTGCAACATAGCAAATATGCCAAAGTTGTAAATGAAATTTAATTAAATAAGGCTATAAAATGTAAAAGGAAAAAACCATTAAAACACACAGCTTTAAAGCAACAAATAATAAATAACATGGGAACAAAATAACAAAGTGTTTAATGTTATAAATAAAAACGTTTAGAAAACAACGACGAAACGACAACAACGACAGCAATACATCAAATAGAGAATTTCGGAATTGACAGCACTTCTAGATTTATGGCCATTATGTGCGTTCTATGTGTGTGTGTTAGTGCGAGTGTATTGGTGTCAGGCGCCATCTTGTAATTTGTGTATTGTTTGGCAGCATTGGCTTGCACTTAACATTAATACTCAGTTAGTATATCTATCGATAACGATTGTTAGTCGCACTCTCGCTCTCGTATACGTATACACACACACGCGAAACACACGCACACACAGTCGTGCTGCAGCTGCTCTAACGTAACCACCACCACAACAACAACAACTACAGCTACAAAATGAATGCCGCACAGAGTGGGGGCCACACCAGCGGTGGTTCCATGGGCAAGAAGGGCTCACAAATGGAGGTAATTATTTTAAAATTTTAAGTGTACACTTGCCCCCGGCCATGACCACCCTCCCACTCGCTCAGTCCGATTTTGCAGCTTAGTTGCAAGGTCCAAAGTCCAATGGCCAATGAAGACTTAGGGGCACAGCGCCTAAATTCTTCTACTTTTTATTATTATTATTTTATTTCTTTTCCTCTGGGTTGTTCATTATTTTGGGGGCTACATTGGGGCATCCTCTCTTATTGCATGCCATCGCCGGTAATGAGCTCCAAATTGAATTTGTTCTGCTGAATGCTTGCCACAAACGTGCGAGGGCTGCTAAATTGGCAAAAAGTGCCTGCGGTGGTACTTGCCTGGTTTGTCCAGAAACGGTTGGGGTTGGCTGCTTCACATAAAATAATCTAATTATGAAAAAGAAATTAAAGCTTATAAATATAATACAAAACAAAATGTAAGAATAAAAATAAAATGAGCAAACAATGTTAAGAGTGCAAGAAATAAAACAAAAAAAGGAAACTTAAGTAAATTAAAATAATTGTTGGGGACATATACCATAAAAAATTTAAGTTTAATGCTCTTAAAATATTTTGTAGCTGCAAACTTTTTTCCATACCATGAGGAATACCAAAATGACATCACCTTCAACAAGCCCTTAAAGTCTAGGCATATAAGAAAACTGGTGACATTTGTTTAAAATTTAAAATACATCGAAATCTGGAAAATTTGTTTTATGCATTTAACATGGCATTTTATTACGAAAACGAATAATTTTAAATTTTAAATACAATTTTGATATGCAAACAAGTATTGTGGGCTAATGACTGCCCAAATGACTGTTTAAATATCAAATCTCAAAGCTTTATCCTTTTTTCAAAATATCTTTTTTAATTAACGAAATAAGATTTGGTACGAAAAATTCACGTAAATTCGTAATTTTTTTGTGGTTCAAAACTCAAAATAAGACCAATTTCAGTGGGAATTGAAAAAAAAAGAAGGAAATTCAGAATCTATACAAATAAATTTCCACCAATGATGAATAATAGCCCAGATTAAATAGATTATATCGTTGGTATGGTCGTCTGGTAACAGTATACGGTTTTTAATCCGAAATTAAAAAAGTTAGTTAAACTGAGGTGGCTTGGAAGTTCCAATGGTGAAATGATTGTGTTAAAAAATTAATAAACGCCCATTTTTAAGAGAAAGACAACCGAACAAAATTGAAAATAATTTCGCAGAAATACTGCATTCTATTTTACTAGCTTAAAAAGCAATTTCACATTGTTTACTATCTTTGGGACTGATTTAAAAGGAAATTGGTTTCCATTTAAGGATGAAGAATCCACGACGATAACCCAAAGAGCCACTAAGGCTCCAAGCTCTTGCATTTCCAACCAAACCGATTATTCTTGAAAATAAAGCTATGTAGACAGTATCGTGAGAAACTATTTCTGGAGCTTTTTGCCAAACAATCTTTTATGAAACAATCTTTTTGCCCTGGTATTTGATCCAACTGAACTACCAAAGCTCGGTAGTTTTTTTACAAAATCATAAAATGTCATAGGAATTAGCAAGCAGTCAGAACCTCTTATCAACCAACTCTCTCAGCCTGTCAACATCAAAACTACGGTACGTTCTGCCACCATTGCTCTTTATTCTTGCACTGGAGGACATGGCAAGAACAAGGATCACGCTGGCATCCAGCAAGTTAATGCAATCAAACTCTTTGCCTTGTATGCTATCCCATAATCCACCGCTGGATTAAAGATAAACACGGAGAAAACAAAACACACGACGAATGGTTACGGTGCAGTCCAAAATTTAAGGTTTTATGTAAATGGTCGAGATAAAATCGAATGCGAAAATTCTTTTGCATACCTGGGAAGCATTGAAAGGAACAAATGTGGGGCTGATGCAATATATGGTGATCCATTGAGCTCACTAGGCAGACCAAACTGCAAATCTTTAATACAAATATGAAAGCTGTTCTTTACTTTAGAAATATAGAGCTCAGAAAATATGTTGGCCATATAGAACATCGAATGGACAACTGCTTAATCAAACTAATTAAAAAAAAACACAAATTGAAATAAAGGCGAGAAAGTGGAAGTGGATAGACAGCTAAGGGATTATATGGCAAGGCAAGCTTTAACATGGAATCTGCAAGGTAATAGAAGACCTGGTACACCAGCGGAAACATGGCGAGGAACTGTCGAAAGTGAACTAACTGAAGCACGATATATGTACGTTGAACAGAGTCAGATTTCAGAGACCCATCGAGGCCTTATGCCCCACTGGGGACGAAGGCAATATCAGTAGCATCTCTTATGGTGTTTTACATAAGAAAATTCCTTCTTTGATGATCTGGGCAGTTTGGTAAGCCTGCCCATAATGCACCTGGCTCTTTTTATCGAATCTATCGATTTGTAAGACGTAAATAAAAAGGCCCACCTACTATTTTATACAAAGAGTCTTTAGAACAATGTTAAGGCGTTAGATGTTTTTAGCGTTAGACGCACATCTTAAGATTTGTCTTTCTCAGCGAGTTAGTAGACTTCGAAAAAAGCAATTATGGAATAATTAAATTTGGATTATAATTGAGTAGTTTTATTTGAGTTGGTGATTTAAAAAGATTCCTAAAAGAAATAACGATTTGTTATTTAGAAAATTCGTGAAACAGAAATTCTATGCTTTTTAAGTTTTTCAACGTAATATTTGTGAGGGCTAACCTTTTGTACCAACCAAATCTTTTACAGAGTTCGGGTTAATTTAAAAACAAATAGAGCTGGTGTAGACGTCCACAAAGTTACCACCAATATGGTCCGCCGGACAAAACAAATTGATATAGATCTAATCTCTAGAAGCTTGTTCCAAAAAGTTCTATTCTGCGACTTTATTAAAGTGTGATTTTTTCGCTTTGTCATTTTTAATTGAGAGATGCAAAATAAATTTATTTTAAAAATTTCTCAAAATTCAGCAAGATAAGATTAGTTGGTTATTAAATAATTTGAATAATATTTTATTTTATTTAAACAATCCACTTAAGATAAAAACAATTAAACAAAAAACCCTTAAAACGTGTACACCAAATTGTAAATAACTCTAATTTCATGCAAATGTGAAATGTGTCAAATTTTCAAGCTTAATTTGAGTTTGTAAACCAAAAATATTATTGCATATCTGCAGGTGTCATGCAAATGGATGCATAAATATGTTTTATAAATGTTTAAACAGCAAAAACCACAAAAACTTCTACAAACATTAATTTAGATATTTACTCTTTAAAACTATAAATTTGCGAAAAGCTTTAAAGTTAAATTATTTACGTTTGTACAATTTTGAAGCGTTTCGGACTCAAACCCACAAAGCGAATATTATAGTAAATAATATTATAATAATGACAGTTAAAATAATTACTTAATATCAAACAATAAAAACTGTGTTAAATAAGAAAGCAATTGCAAAGTGCCTTGAATTAAATTTCAAGTGGCAATCAGAGCCCAGAAATGGAGCTAAAAGGGTTCTCACTGGTAAACAGGCAATTAAAAATGGTAACAAACTTGACACAATCCCACACATTCCAAAAACACAGGGGCGGACAAAAAAAAAATTACAAAACCAGGGGCGCTCTAAATCTCAATCACTCTGCTGGATGCGGCACTGTAGAGATGAAATATAATGCGCAAAGTCACATTTAATGTAGCCCCATCTGAACCCGGAATGCCACGACTCGTTCCACATTTTTGGCCCCATTCAATGGCGTTCACCTGCCTGCCCATCAATGTTTAAAAGAAAATTTACACAGACGCGAGCTGTTGCGCCAGCATACACTGAGAGAAACTTAAATAAGTTAAACAAATAAAGCATAGTTTGTATCTTCCAATGCTTTGCCCCAACTTAGTTTCGTTTTGACGAAACATCTTTAAAATTTGTTCTTTAAGACAAATCTAAGAGGTCCGTAAAATATATTGTAAGATTGACTTGATCACTCAAAAACGCTTATGAAAAAAATATGTAATTATTTTCCAACTGAAAGTGATTAAAGTTGTTATAAATTATCAAAATTCCAGAACGATTGAATTGGTGATTAATACTTAAAGTATGCTCCTCTAGGAGCAGCAGGACATAAGAAGAAGACTACTTATTTTTTTAAAAAACTTTTTATTTTCGAGTTTAATGTAAGTAGAAAAATATTTGAAATGTTGACATAAATTATACTATACATATATACGCAAACTTTAAGAGACTCTCTACCATTGTATTTTAAGGTAATTTGTTAATTGTATTTACAACCAAGATAGGTTTGGATATTGAATACATTTTTATGCTTGAAAAAATGTTTAGATACGTTAACTGATTCTTTATTTTTTTGACTGATGTTCACGCATGAACACGACAAAAGTCTCTGGAATGACAATGATGAAGATCTTTTCGTAGTTCAGAGAGCTATTCCAAAGAAAGAATAATCCCAAAAAAGCATGTCGCTCTGTTGGCGATGGGGAAGCTGTCGAGTTCGATGTGGTCATTGGGAAAAATGGCCACGAAGCTGCAAACGTCACAGGACCTTTGGGAGTATCAGTACGCGGCAGCATATTTGCTGCGGACAAACAACGCCCGCGCGGTCCTTGGAGAAAGAAAATTCACTGTTTCTATCTTGGCGACAGCGGATCTGACAGCAACATGTGACGTCGCATCGGATCCCTTGCAGAGCACATTATAGGGATGGTTTATGACTATTCTTACTATTTAGGCCTCAAGTGGCCTGCATATGTGTGAGATCATGTATGTGGTGCATAAACTACAAGGGGTAAACGGCCTGCATTGGAGTTCGTCTGTTTAGCCTTCGATGGGTCAAATATCGCTTGTGCTCCCATAAAGATAAGAGCCAACACTTGACATTCATAAATACATTTTATTTATTTATTTATTTATTTATTTATTTATTTATTTATTTATTTAAGGAGTACAACTAAGCACAGTTGACATTAAATATTATAGAAAAAAATAAAAAAAAAAAACAGTAAATTTACTTAGAGAACAAAAATAGAAAGTATAACTAATCCGCGTATCTAGCCCGATGGGTGAACTTTTTAATGATATGCACCTTCTCACATCAAGAACTGGCCAGACACTTGGATTTACAATTTAAAAGTTGAAAAAAGGAAGCAAGATAAAAGTTAAACATATCAAAAATAACAAAAAAAAATAAAAATATAAGAAAAAAGTGCCAAGGGAGCACCGTTGACCAAAAGAAACATTCATAATATAGGATTGGTCAAGGATACTCGTAGTGGCAAATCAAGATAACTGAGGATAGAAGAGGTGATAGATTGAATAGACTGTTCGAAAGAGAGGAAATTATAGAAGTTATTATAATTACAGCATAAGACATGGAAAGGATCGTGTAAAGCATAATTAGATCTACAAAATTGTAAGGCTAAAGGTCGGAAATTACGAGTTACTCTAGAAGGAATGACAAAAGTAACTTTGCTAAGAAGTACATTAGAATCTATAAGACCAAGTAACAGCTTATGCAAGAATAACACGCCATGGCATGTTCTGCGATGATTTAAAGAAGGCAATTTTATAAGGCGAAGTCTATCAGAATATGGCGGCAGTCGGATGTTTGGGTCCCAGTTTAAGCCACGAAGTGCAAAGAGGAGAAATTGCTAGATACCTAGTACGCTGCTGCTTACAACACAGCGTTTATTATGTAACTTAGATATAAGATTTTAATATTGAATAAATAGAACCTACTCGCGAAGGGTGGAATCAGTACAAAACCTACATCCATCGCGTACTGTGGTGCTCACAAGATCTATTGCGCACAGAGCGGCAGTACAATACCATTGCCTGCTCTTAAGGTGTACATTCTTGTACAACTGAACATATGCGAGGTATATGACATTATTGTATTTTTTACAAAATTTGTAGTAGATCTTAGGGATACTAGAAATATATAAGTACTTAATTGGTAAGCCAACAATTTATACTCTAAAAGCAAAAAATGAATCAGTTTTTGCTATTTATTTATTACACTGTCCAACAGTGATTTAGAACTTTCAAGTGACCTAGTGTACGTTGTAGGTCTTGACGAGTAGATCACGATAGTGTTTTTCAAAATTGTCTAACACCCCCAAAATCGGAAGTTATCGCTTAAAAACCGTTTTTCGGGTACTGCGATCACTCCCACTATCACAACGTCGCCATTTTTCAACCGATTTTCGATTGCTTTACAGCTTTGGAAAGAAGAAGATTCAAGCTTTAAGATGATATACACTTGTTTATACTTTATACAAAGCAACTACGCGATTTTTTAAAAGTTATCTAAGATTTACACTTTTTTTATTCGATTTTCACACTTTGAAGTCATTTTTATATAACATTTTGTTAAAACACCTTTACTTTTTTACATTTAATCTTAAACAAATATTAATTCCGAGTAAGAAAAAATATGGTTTATTAAAATCGGTCGATAAATGTTTAAGTTACGACGCTTATTGTAAACAAGGAAATTCAAATTCCATCGACAAAAAAAAAGTTTTAGATGGATAATTCGTTTGTTCATGAAGATATCGTAACCAAATTTGGAATAATGCTTAAGAACAATAAAAAACTTACAAGTGCCAAATTTGGTCGCAATATTTTAAAAAACAAACAAAATACAACAAATTTTGTTAAAAAATCGATTTTTTGACCGATCGTTCCTATGGGGCTATATGATATAGTCAACCGATTTTGTTCAAATTTGGCGTTTTGAAATTTTTTAGAGCACTTAAGCAATGTGCCAAATTTGAACAAAACCGGTTGACTATATCATATAGCCCCCATAGGAACGATCGGTCAAAAAATCGATTTTTTAACAAAATTTGTTGTATTTTGTTTGTTTTGAAATATTGCGACCAAATTTGGCACTTGTGAGTTTTTTATTGTTCTTAAGCATTATTCCAAATTTACGATATCTTCATGAACAAACGAATTATCCATCTAAAACTTTTTTTGTCGATGGAATTTTAATTTCCTTGTTTACAATAAGCGTCGTAACTTAAACATTTATCGACCGATTTTAATAAACCATATATTTTCTTACTCGGAATTAATATTTGTTTAAGATTAAATGTAAAAAAGTAAAGGTGTTTTAACAAAATGTTATATAAAAATGACTTCAAAGTGTGAAAATCGAATAAAAAAAGTGTAAATCTTAGAAAACTTTTAAAAAATCTCGTAGTTGCTTTGTATAAAGTATAAACAAGTGTACATCATCTTAAAGCTTGAATTTTCTTCTTTCCAAAGCCGTAAAGCAATCGAAAATCGGTTGAAAAATGGCGACGTTGTGATAGTGGGAGTATCGCAGTACCCGAAAAACGGTTTTTAAGCGATAACTTCCGATTTTAGGGGTATTAGACAATTTTGAAAACACTATCGTGATCTACTCGTCCAAGACCTACAACGTACACTAGTACACTTGAAAAGTTCTTTGATTTTTTTCAATTTTGTAGGACATGTTATTATTTGTATTATAATTTTGACAAAACAAAAATTTCATAAATTTAAAAAAAAACATTAAAAATGGTTGTTTTATATATTTTTACATTTTCCCACCAAATCCTCTTAGATTCATATTCACACCAAATAAATATATATAAATTCCTTTTACTCCAGAGTGAAGCATAGGGCTGCAACAAAATTCTTAAATCTACTTCTATCCGATGAGATCCTTTTACAATAATTTTACTCCAATTCATCTCACTCGCTTTAACTGCCTTGTGATGTCTTGCGGGTCATTTCGTAGCGTATGAACTATCCACTTCCATTTTCTCTTCGTTATATTTGTCGTATTGGGACTTTGTATTGTTAGCGCCCACAGCCTCTCATTTGATATGGTTTCCGGCCACCGTAATTTTAGTATGCCAAATAAAGAATATATAAAAACTTGAAACCATTTTTAAGAAAAAATTATGATTGATACCAACAAAATTTAAAAAAATATTTTTTTTTTCTGTTTGCTTCGAAATTCTGTATGCAGTTTCCAGGACACTTTGATAAAGTGTTTTATAAAGCATTAATGGCAGGTATATATGTACATATACCTATATCGAAAACATAGATTAAACACACTTAGGTCGAAATTCAAGATTTTAATAGTTGCTCTCACTAAAGCATTCAGCGCACAAAAAGACGAACTAAAATTTTCTACATGTACTTCTATAGTCACCCTATTTATACTTGAGATAATTGTGTAGATACCCAACGTCTCCTTCTCCATACAACAACCGTTTTCGACTTGCATGAAAAAAATTCCAAATGACCCAAACTTTTTCTGCCAGTGTAGTCCACATGAGTCAACCAACATTCATTATTCTTCCTTGTCATGCCATGAATGCTGCTTTGTTGCTCTGTAGCTTTATTTGTGTGCTCTAATTAAGCTCTTCGTATGTCCTTTGAGTGCAATTTGTTTAATTTTGCAGCTACACAGTGACAACAATAACCACTATCCCCCTCTAATAGCAACAAATACATTGCACTGCCTGAAGGATCAAACATTTGTTCCTAAAGAATTCCGTAACCGAAAATCAGCATCCATGTTTCCCAGCTGCACTGTTCCAAGTTTATAATTGCTTTGCAGCAGATTCAACTGGTGACTCTTATGTTATAATGTTTACAATGTTACTTTGGCAAATGACTTCCGAAGTGTTGTACAAAACTACGAAAATATGCATATGTCTTATTGTCTGTTTATTATTATTTGGAAATAAGAGACTATTTTAAGTGTGACCCAGTCTGATGCCGGCAACATAAACGGTTTTTTATAGCACATGCAGATTTAAAACTAGTCATGGTAACTCCTTTAATTTTGAAAAAAAATTGAAAGTGTTTTTTTTAATGATATTAATAATTTCTTTTGTATACATATATGTTTTGTACAAGTGTCTTTATTCTTTATGGTAAAAGATTTTGTGATGTCACCGTGTCTATAAACGTCTATAAAAATATTTAAGCACAAGGAATTTACGCAACTGCTTTGTGTTTTTTTCTCAAATTCATTTGATTTTATAGATAATAAAATATCTCACATTTTTTATCAATCTACTAGACCTCATATTTTAGACCTTATAAATTGATTTAAAGTATGAAATTTAAACATATGGCAAAAAGTTTTGTTTTATGTTGATTGAACTCACTGGAACACAATCAATCCTGACATTTAAAAAAAAAAAATTTATACCATATGTATATATATTTTTTTTATTAAGCCCAAAATCATCAGCAAAATAGAGCCTTGATTTATTCCTCTAGTAAGTAGTTCAAAAGTAACTTGATAATATAATATAATAAATTTGAATCAAAGTTTAACTCTAAATCAGATAAGACTTGGCTTGAATGTCTTTCGCCAAGTCAACTGAGTCAGTTGATTGCTTTGACAATGACTTTGGCTTTGATTATGGGCACGGAAAGGAAAGACTTTATCATCCATTAACGTCACTCAATCTGTGCGCATAAATTTGCATATAGTGAAATCCAATTTACAGCCACACACTTACGCACACCCTACAATAATAATAATATGCACAACTCGGCAAAGAAAAAATAATAATAATAATAATGTGTATAAATTTCGCAGCACACAAAAATTCCATTTTCCAGGTTGTCAGAGACATCGACTCCTTTGCGTTGTTTACTTAATCGCCAGTCAACCATTCAACGTTTAATTTGGTCTACATAGCACGCCCCTGGCACTCCCAAACCCCTCAAGCTTATACAGGCAATTTTTTGACATTATTTCCACACACACTCTGCCCATCCCTGAATTATAACAAATTTGTATGCGTGCTCAAGTTAAATTTGTTATCGTGACGACACAAGTTATTTGGCATATCCTGAACTGTCCTTATATGGTCATAAGAAAATATAAAAAAAAGGGTCAGCATGCTTACACTCTTGAAATTTGTAAGTTTTCTCTTTTGATTAGAATAAGTGGCTCCCCATCTAGCTCACTCGCGGCTCACGCACAACTCACGCAGTTCTCACGCAGCGTTAATCGGTCATTAGCACGACACAGATTTTTTGGATATTGCGCATACGCCCCGCTGAGCAGCTCAAAGTCCAAAGGGCCTAGTCGGCTACTTGGCGACCTTTTTAATTAAATGTTGCTGTTGTTGTTTTTCCTTCTTTTGACAGTTCAAAACATTTGCCACACTTTGATGTTTAATGTCTCAAAGCGAATAGCCCCAACACCCAACTAATTAAATCCTTTTTCTACATTTTGCTTGCACAGCTCTTTTTTTTATGTTAAAATACTCTTTATCAGAGCATACTTGTTGGTTAAGATTAATCTACAAAAAAATTGCACATTTTCTTTACGTTGACGGGTTTCTCGTGAAAGTTTTATGAAAAAAAAACAAAGCATTTTTTTTTTAAATTCTACTATGAACATAGGACAGACAGTCCAATGCACACAACTATAAAATTAGCTAAAAGGACATTTATTTAAATTTCTATTTATTTAGCTATCAGAATCCTAAAAGACTTTCCAGTTAGAATACTTTGCAGCTATTATTCTGAAAATAACTTGACGTTATAAAAAATTCCGTTAAAACATTAAATAAAGGTTTTGCTGGAGAATCTGCAGCTAAATTTAGCTAGATTTTTAGTTGCTGTGGTACTATAGTGCGTATTCACAATATAAAAATATACAAAAGGCTTATCATTTTAGCATGGTATTTAGTAAATAATCTATAAATGGATTCAAATTATTTATTTTAAATAGTAGATATTTTCATTTTTATATAATAACAAAGCCCAAGGTTGAACAACGGGTCCATTAATAATAATTTCCCTGACTTACTATTTTGTAAGTTGCTCATGGGCAAAACATTGGGGATCTCTATTAATAACACTTTGAAAAGAACAGGAACCTACAGTTTGTAGCTTTTTAGGTTTATTTATTAATTAAAAGAGATTTTCTTTCTCCAAAATTGTCTTGGGTACAGAACTAAATTAGCGTATGCCATGAGGACTTGTAATGAACCCAGGTCTTCGGTCAAGTGACCTTGAGCTCCTAAAAACAAACAATCGAAAATCTCAGCTTAATATAATCACACAGAAAAAATGTTTACCTTCTTACGCCATGATTTTTGGGAGTCACCAAAACAGATTCAAGAGTCCTTTTCACATCTTGACATAACCTTAAAAATATAAAAAATTCTGTGGCAGATGTTTATTTTTTTGGACAAAAAATAACTTTGTTTTGAAAATTCGGGAAAACAATGAGAACCAAATCTTGAAATCTCGATTTGTTTAATTAAAGCGGTCTGTGTATTTTCAAATTAACAAAAATATATAATAAAGAAAATATCTCATTCCGAATGTCAACTCCACCTTTTTAGAATCCTTGCTGCACAAAAGAAATCCAACTGAAAGACAAATCTCCAAAATCCAAACATTATATAGATTACAATTGAAGGGTAGAGAAAATTCGGTATTACAGTTGTTGGCGTTTGCAAGTCGTTATTTTCATTTCATGGTTATAGGGTAAGTCGTAAACTTTACACTTCATTTCTCGGGCCTGTCAGTGGCTGGCTTCTTTGCCTCTTATTCCAGTTTGTCACGTTGTGTGTGGCTCCAATTTATGGCATCTTTGCAGTTGCTGCAGCTGCACGTAGTCCATGCGGCACGAGGCAGACACACACACACAGAGTACATTGGGGGAGACAAACAGATAGATAGACACAAAAACAACACGCAGCAGGAGAACAGAGTTTACGTGACCGTTTCCGTTTCTTGGCTTCATTCAATGGAAGTCGTGCCATTTTAAGTGTTGGCAGCCAGCGAATTAATTTCCGCTTTGTGAGTGCCGGCACACAATGCGGCTTGAGTATCAGATGGCGATAGGAATTTTTGGTTCCTGAAAATGAATGAATTCGATTGATGGGTTTTGCCCTTTTGAATTACAAATTTTGCAAATTTTTTGGCCAAAAGCTGATGTGGCTCGAAATGCAGGTTGGAGCATCAAAGTCCTTGTCGTAGTCGCAGCTGGCAATCACTCCTAATTGTATGCTGCATAAAATTTTTGCCAACGATTCATGAGGCAAATCAAGCAAAATTTTTTGCACTTTTCTTGGATAAACGTTACCTTGTATCGTATGCGAGAGTTGGCTTAGAAGTCATTGGGCTACCTCAATAAAACGTGGCATAGCAAGTATTGTCACAATTGAAATTAGTCATTTTAGGATTTCGATTCAGTTCGAAGCCACTTAGCAAACGGAAACCAAAATTTCTGACCACCAAGCAGGATTATTAAGCAATGATGGTTTTAAGGTGATTATTACTCTTCAGCCTGCTCTCGTATGAAGTGTTATGTATTATGAGTTGTATGAGAATATATATGGACAAGTTGTGGCAATGGCTTGGGACGCACACATTTTATTGTCATATTTATGGTCGCTTAGATAAATCGTTGTTTTCAAATGCGTTTTGCCCAAAACGTGCAAATATTTTGAGTTCAACTTTTGTTTATTGACGTGGGGCTAACGATTTGTGGTGCCCCAATCCTTTAGGATAGCCTACTTAGTGGCAAAAATACAAATACAATAAAATACTATGTGGGGCAACAACTTAATGCCAATATGTTGGGACTTTTGGCTCCGTTTGGGGTTTCGTCCAAGTCTGTTTCTTTTCATTTCGCAAGGCAGCAAATCAAAATCTACGAATTTTGAATAGCCCACGCAAAGCAAGCAAAATTAGGCGCGTGTTTTTTCTGCTATTTATTTGCTTATGTATTCTTTTTGTACATAAATGTGTGTATATCAGTGTGTACGTATATAAACCCCATGTCACTGCGGTCACGCCCTGTCCAACAAGGAGCAAGAACAGAACAAATACGCTAACCCAGCGCCAAGTCATTGCGAAAGCAAGCCATCAATTTTGTTAAATCACCGAAAAGAAGCACCAAAAAAATCTCTACAACAAAATCCACAACAAAAACGACAACATCTAAACACGAGGCATTACCAAACCGAAAAAAAGAACGAAATAAATGCCAAGCCTTCATGTCATCCATGTTTTCATGTAACTGGCTATGGCAGCTCTTCTCATTGATGGAAAAGTGAGGAGCTTGCAGCAGCCAGCACTTAAAAAACCACAAGATGAACTCGTCAGATACGCTGCCCAAAGTCGCCAGAAACACCATCAGTCCCGCCCCAAGATTCGCCTGCCCTACGCCCTTCCGTCGCATCATCAAACATCGAACACATGTTAAACTTCCCATTCTCTTTTCCATTTTTGGTTGCTTGTAGATTTTAATATTTTTTACCCTATAGCTCATAAAAAGCGTTAAAAAGGGTATGTAGTATGGTTAATATGAATATATAATGCATTGTATTATTTCCAATAACAGTTTATAAATTTAATAATATTTTCGGAATTTTTAAAAAATGATTTTAATAATTTTTTTTCAAATTTTTAATGAATTTGATGAATGAATAAATCCCTAATTATATTAGAGAATTTTTCGTTCTCTGCTAGTTGAAATATTTTATTGTAGAAATTCATTTTTTTATGGTTTTTTCATAGCAAAATACTTACATCCCGATCTCTTCAAGTAATTTTATTATTACTATTTGCTTAAATGATATTTTAGTCACTTTTTTTTTTAATTCTTCATTTTAAATAAGAAATATTTTTAGAACGGAAAATTTCGTTTTTTTGCATGTTCTTCTTTCTATCAATAATACCAAACATTTTTATATATTGTTTCCGAATTATAACAAACAACTACTTATTACTTCAGTATTCGATTAATCTCCGAAATACAAAAATAACACTAGTCGACGATGAAAAATCTCCAGAGATGAGACTTATATTTTACGTTAGGGCAATGTTTCAGCATTCAAAATCCGTATTTTTTATTATCCTGTTATAGCTTTTTTTTCTAGGACTATTTTAGTGAAAAAGGACCTTTTTCAAAAAACGATTTCACATATGATGTCATTAAATCTGTACTAATTCGAATTTTTCAAAACTTTTTTTCTTTTTAAAAGCAGAATAAAATAGTGATCTTTGTAGAAAAAATCACCAAAATGTTGTGTTTTTTGGCCTATCGGGCACACATTTTCGGCTGTAGTTTTTTCTTTAGGTTACCGATTTTTATGATTGGGGAAATTATGGAAAGGTATTCTATTCTGCTTTTAAAAGAAAAAAAAGTTTTGAAAAAATTCGAATTAGTACAGATTTAATGACATCATATGTGAAATCGTTTTTTGAAAAAGGTCCTTTTCACTAAAATAGTCTAGAAAAAAATAAGCTATAAGAGGATAATAAAAAATACGGATTTTGAATGCTGAAACATTGCCTAACATAAAATATAAGTCTCATCTCTGGAGAAAAAAAATGTGAAATTTGTCGACTAGTGTAATTAAATTGAATTTACATTTCTTTATAAGCGATAACTCAAGCTAAAGTTTTATCTAAAAATTTTTTTGAAATCAATATATTTATTTATATATTCCTACAAATAAAAGATATCGGATTGAAATTATTTTAGATATTATTTGAATTCTTTATTTTCAAAAACATAACATTTTCCGTTATATGTCTCAAAATCGTTTCATAAATATGAAACCCAATCAGCAATTTTTTTTTTTGGTTAGCAAAAAATTATTGCTTTATTTTGAATTAAACATACTACGGATTGTTTTTCAAATTATTGTATTTTGACAAATTTTATGTTTGTTAAAAAATAGGCTTTATATTAAATTTAAAGATTGAGCTTCGAAGGTATTTTATGCCGATAAAAAATATTTTGCTTTATTTTTTATTCTAAAGGTTTATTTAAAGGTGTTGACGTTGACGTGATGTCTTTTATAAAAATTTATTTGTTCAGGTTTTAATAATACTTTCTATTTAGTTATTTTACTTTGACTTCAAAAAGTGTACAATGGCAGAATCTTAATATACAAGATTATGGAAAAAATTCACAAAACAAACTGAAAAGGTTATCTACTACTAACAAAATTTTTTCTATATCATATAGAATTTAAGTAATCTTAAACTATAAATTTGCATTGAAATCTTAAATCGATTCTAGCTTAAAAATAAATACTGATTTGCGAATAATTTTTTAAAATATTTTTAACATTAATTTTTCATTAATATCAAAAAGTCATTATTTAAAAAAAAAAATTTTTGTTTTTTCCTTACAAAATTTTTCTAATTTGTATGTACTTTTTAAGCCATGGTACACACCTAAAGTCTTATAAAGTATTTAATAATTATTATTCTAAATATTGCATTATAACTTAAAAAAAAATCATTTAAAATTATACCTTTTTTTTATTTTAACAAATTAAATCTAGTATTTAATACCTAACTTAATTTTACGAATACTACATACTGGCGCCTTCGAATTATTTTTAATTTATTTTTTTGTATTTTTTTTTTTTACAAAATAATTTTATAAACTATTATAAATAAAAATATTTACATAATATTTTCCAAAAAACAAAACTTTTTTGTTTTCTATTGTGAAAAATTTTCTGTAATTTGTCTAGCTCTAAAGTTTTTATGTGGACAATTAAAAAATTAAACGCTTATACAAAGTTTGAAGTTTTAATTTGAATTCTGAATATTCAAAATATTCGAGTTTTATGCATAAAAAACTTATTCTTCACTTAATTTTTATGAATGGTTGTTGGTTTATTAAAAATATTTATATAAATATGAAAATAATTCATTTTTAATTTGCATTTAATTATTTACATAAGAAAAAAAATTGTATGTACTTCCTTGGACCAATTCGAAAAATAACAACGCCTATATATTCCAAAAATCTTATCGATTAAAAGTAAATAACATGCAGCATCATTCTCTCTGAAGAGTATTTTGTAGCCGAGTATGGCAAGTGTTTTGTTTTCAAATTTATTTTTCACGTTGGGCAGCCACATAATGGCGTTAGCGCTGTCCATGTTAAAATTTATAGGATGAAGTTAAGGGCTGGTTACTCGCGTCATGGCATAACATATGCTGCTCCGACAAGCTTATTATAAAATTTAATCGCTTTCGAAGCCCAGGCATGGGAATTCAATATTGATTTCGGGTTAACTGAAATAAATAAAATGCATTGATGCTGCTGCCAAGTGACGTCTTGACATGACTTTCCTCCGCAAATGAAACAAAGGATTATACTGCATAGATAGCAAGCTGAAGAGTTTTCTGCAATTGGAAAACCAACCAAAACATAAAAATCAGATATTTTACAATGTCGTATATGTATATATAGGTATATAAACATATAAAAATTATAATGGATGATAAAATTAATTTAAATATATAGCAGATTTTTAATAATAGAAATTAATAAAAAAAAAAGCAATTTAACTTTAAAGCAAAACTCCTCCTATCCTTATTTATTGTTCATTGAGAATATTGAATATTCATTTTAAAAAGAGAAGGTTAAGCATTATAACGTAACCTATTGATAAATAATACAAGTTTTATTGAATATATTACATTGATATTTATTATATTCCGCATTCTAGCTTATACTCTTGCCAATGTATCTATAAAATTTTAAAAAATCAATGTTGTACAATGATCCTAAGTTCACTCCACTTTAAAGTCCAACGAGTATATAAAGCGATAAGGACACTCGAAAGCTAATGTATCTTATTTATTGATCTTGGACGGCTTAAACTTCAGCGAATCCTGAAACTTGTAACATATTATATAAATTTATTTACGGTTTGCAATAACAAACTTTAAAAAGGAAAACCCATAAATATTGTCGATTACGTATACAAGAGAATTTTAAAGCTTAAAATCCGTCGGTTAAAAGCTTCTAGCATTTTTTTTTATGTTAAAAATAAATAACACTTGTTTACAAATTAAAAAAAAAAAACGTTGGTATCCTCAACATGTTGCAGTCTTTTCCGTAGAATATGTTGAAGATACATCTTGATGCAAGCTGAGCTGTAATTAATATTTGTCGCTAGATGGCGCTATGCAGTTGTTGCCTATTTGCGCTAACAATTGAATATAAAAAATTTATTTAACCATAACTACATTTAATATTTTATTTAACAAAATTAAAAATATGTTGTAAAATAAATAGGTTGTAAAATAATCAAAGAAAATAGAACTAGTTCTTTATTCTTTGCTACTATGGTACTAAAAGTCTAAGAACAAAGCAAATCATTTTTAAATCACTTAAACGTTTTCTCCTTAATGATAAAAGATTTTATTTATACAAAATTTGTTGTATTTTGTGTATTTTCTTTAATCAAATTGAAGTTAAACATGTCATCCCATCTATGGCAAAGCCCATGAATTACCTCGACAAAAGTTTTAAGAATAAATAAGAAAGGAGCTTTTTCTTTTTTACCAGGTAGGCAGTAAGAAAAAGTGTATGCTCAGCTTTGTCTTTTATATTATTAAGATTGACTTAGAGGAAATCTTATTAGGATTATTGGAAAGCTATTGCCGTCGGCTTATCTTATAAATTGTCTTTGCATAACATCGCCCAAAATCTCAAACATCAAATATATCAGTTGAATGTATAAACAGCTGCACGAGCCTTGGAAAGTCTGAGACAATCCAGCTAAGCTCTAAAGGCTTTAGACTGTAGCTCAAATACAAATTACAACTAATTTACATTGTTTTATCAATTCTTTTATCATTTCAGGTAAGTTTCACGAGCGACAGCTGACTGCCAAGCGAATTAAATTTACATTTTACAAATGTTTCAAATTAAAAAACAAAAAGATAAAAAAATTTAGGCAGCCATGGCCGCACTCCAATTGTGAGTATGAACAATTTTATACACCAAGAAATTTATTAATAAACGATTTTAAAAGCTAAAAGTCTAAACAAAAGATTATAAGTAGCGTAGCGTTTGGTATATTTCGTATACCAAGGTAGTTTCTTCAAGTTTGGAATTAATGGCAATCACACGGCTCATAATCTGGCAGAGATGATGCGCTGAAAACCAATTTACAGTGCAATTTATAGAAAGCCATTTTTTGCCATCATTCATCTTTTTTTTATTCCATCAGTTTGGCGTCCTTGCAATGTTCATTTATTGTATGAAGCATACATCCTTTAAGTCGGTTTCATTGATTCCGAATTCTAGGTCCAATAAAAAAACAAAACATCTAGAGTTTACCTCAAAAATGCCCATAAAAAGCCATATCTTTGAGGCTATCTCTAAAATCTGACATGCTGGATCGGTTTTGAATCAGGCGGCACCACAAAATGAAAATCAATTTTGAGTTCGGAAGTCAGACCTTAATTACTCTACATTTTTCATGGGCGTTTAATCCCAATACAAGGTATAAAATCCTTAGTACGTTGGAGTTCCTAGAAATACTTTTTTGATTTAAGTTAAGAACAACAAAATATATTTCAATTAACAAAAGTAATATGTATGATTAGATACAATTTTGGACTAATTAATAGTCTATAATTGAAAACTGTTCGAACTTGTGGGGCATATGTACTTAATTAAGGATATTTTTTTATTTTTGACATACGAGGTGTGTTCAAAAAGTAAGGTGACTTTTCAAATTTCGCGGGCAACGTATTTGCGATTATCAATTTTTTTGTTTTGTTGTGTTGGTACACTCTTCCCGAACATCTGTACCAAATTTCAAGTGAATGACATTTTTTGTTTGGTTGTGAGTGGCGTAAAGGTTATAAGTGTTTTGCGTGCTCGGCGATTTTTTCGGTCTTGGCTCTTCTGGCCGCTTCCATTGGGACGATTGGGCTTTGGTTTTGATATCATAACCATATACCCATGATTCGTCACCAGTTATGACCCTTTTGATTAAATCTGGGTCGACGTTGACGTCATTCAACAGCTCTTGAGCGATGCTCATGCGACGATTCTTTTGGTCAAAATTTAGCAATTTCGGAATTAACGTTAGAAAAAACTTCATGGCACGAGCCAAGCGATATACCGACATCCTCAGCAACTTCTCTGATAGTGATTCGACGATTTTCCAAAACAATTTTCTTCACTGCTTGAACGTTTTCATCAGTTGTTGACGTGCTTGGGCGTCCAGAGCGAGGCTCGTCATTGGCATCTACCGGGCCATCTCGGAAGAGTTTTTACCACTTGTAAACATTTTTTTTACTCAGAACAGTTTCACCGTATGCTACTGTCAAAATTTAAAGTGTTACGTAGCACTTAATTTTATTTTTAACACAAAATTTGATGCAAATCCGTTGATCCATATTTTTCGATAGCAAAAAATTGCCGAGCAAGCAAAACACTTATAACCTTTGCGGCTCTCACAACCAAACAAAAAATGCCATTCACTTGAAATTTGGTGAAGATGGTCGGGAAGAGTGTACCAACAGAAGAAAACAAAAAAATCGATAATCGAAAATATGTTGCCCGTGAAATTTGAAGTCACATTATTTTTTGACCACACCTCGTATATTTATATTTTATGCAAATATTTAGTTTTTATATACATACTAGCCGGCCTCCGGCACGCTCGCTTCGTTCGCTCGTCTAGAAACACGTTGACCATTTTCTAGATGAACTGCTAAATGGACAACGGTTGGGTGTCGTTCGTGAATTTGGAATGAGAAAAATTCGCCATATTGCCTCGTTACTGCTAATGCAACATCCCTATTGATATTGTGAAATTTCGTCATTCACATTGTCGGCTCTTACTCCAAAAATCGCCATATCGCTTCCCTTATTGACGTATTTACAGATATATTTTATTGATTTTACTGAGTTGCAATACTCGACGTTAATGTGGGCTTTATACGTTTTTGATAATAATGGCGAAAATGGAACAACCCAACGATTGTCAATTTCAATTTCTTGATTTTTCACTTTGATTGTGGTTGATCTGCCATTGTCTTCTGTTGATCTACGGCGATATAATGGGTATCCATCGTAGCCCGTAACAGTGTCCGAAGTCAATGCCCTTGGATATCTTTTAGAGCATTTGCCGTCGATCATGCATGGTGAAGTTGGGTTGAGCACACCACATGGTCCGTGGATCATATTCTTTGTGATAATCCTCTCTTCTGCCATTCTACCGAATACATCCCGCAGCGAACCTCTCCGAATACACTGCTTTTGATAATAAAATCCATGAGCGATTTTAGTTTTTGTTTAAATACGCGCGCTGTTATATCATGGCGATCTACTGGCGATTGTCCATCGAACAAATGATCTTTAATTTCAGCCCACTGAGGATTGCATGTAACTGTCATGAAAAGATCAGGTCGTCCGTAATGTCGAACATACGACATTGCGTCTTGTGCATCTTCATGCATGTGTCGCGGACTCCCTGTATAAGTCGCTGGCAATATTACCATTTTACCAACATTGTTGACATCGCCGTCGTTATTTATAGCATCGCGTAAATTAATATATTCTTCTGAACGTAGTTTTTTCTGGTTGAATCTGATGAAATTCAATCGCTCACTTTCGATTTTCGCATACATGTCTACTGCGTATTGATGAAAAAGACGACGGCACTTCAAAATGTGGTTTTCTTCATTTTGTCGAATTATTAATCTGAATGTATAATAGTTCATGGAGCCAACTTTTTTGTTTATTTCTTCACATGCGGTAAAAAAATAGCAACTATAAGTTGAGGTCTTTTATGATTGAGAACAAATATGTATTCACTCACCATTTGACGGGTTAATCATTTTGATATTTAAATGATAGCCATCCTCGCCATGGCAAAATAGTATTGGATATTGCAAAGCATCATAGGAACGATGCGTTTCTGACACGCGTTGAAGTTGATTATTTCTTCGTTGAAGCACAATGTCGCACGATTTTAAGACTTCTCCAACAATCACTATGGCAACATCTTCGATTGTTGGAGCATTAAATCTTCTTGAATGTGCACCAATAGGCTCTGGTGGAGGATTCATTGCCGGTAATTTCAATTTTCCGTTCGCACAACATAGGCCTGCTGTTTCATTGGGAAATTTCAGTGCTTGGCATTGATCACATACCTTGTTCATTGTTCCAATTACAACAGATTGATGCGAGCTGTATATGATAATCCCGATTTCGTCTCATTCTCATTCGAGCATTCGTATTGTATTCATCACGTTCTTCTGTTGTATGAGCAGAACGTGATCTAACTTCTCTTAATTGATTCAACTCATTCATGGAATTGAGTTCTACGCGAACGTATACCAATGTTACGTCTTTTTGACGGAATTATGTGCAAATATTGATCTGATCATATGTATTTTACACAGAAATCAAAACATGAATCGTTTATAATTTTTGTGTTTCCTTTCGACAAAAACTATTAACTAAAAAATGTTAGTTAATCTGACAATGTACACAATGCCAACCTAAATTAAAAAAAAAATTTGTATTGCAAAATCAAATTGTCCTTTTTAGTATTTTCGTCGCAATTTTGTTATATTTTCTCAACCTTAAACCATCCTTGGACTTCCACGAACATTTCTAGACCAAAATTAGCCAAATCGGTTCAGCCGTTCGTGAGTCTATAAGCTTCACAGGAACATAACATTGTGACACGAGAAGTAGCCTAAATAGGAATCAAAGATTGTCAACACGTTTCATTTGTTTAATAGCTCAAAATTTATTCTCAATTATGAGACTGAGCTGTTTCTCTCTTCATATCCGCCTATTAGTTGCCTTTTGTGCTAAAAAGTCAGTCTGACAGTTTTTCAGTCAGACGATCTGTCATTCTGTCAGTTTGACAATCTGTCAACATACGCAGTCGCAATGTCCTTGCCTCCTGTCCCTCTTCCGGCTAAATGTGAAAAACAAAAGAGCGCTTCTTAAAACATAAAAAAAAAATTTTTTTAAAGAGCCCGGGTGAAAAATTCAAAATTTATGTAAACAGCGCGGAATGCCGCTTTAAAGTAATAGCCAGGCCCGGACTGGCCCTCTCCGATTGATTCCTTGAATTTATGGCAAACTACACAGCAGAGCCAAGTAATCGCTTATATACTTGAATGGAGATACAAACACACAGATACATTTTGGATTTCTGTCGTTGACTTTTTATGACGATTTATGATTGAAAACGAAAAAACAAACGAAAACGCTTTAAGTATCTCGAGTGAGCAATAATCAAATGCCAGAAGCGCCGGCTGTACGTGACTAGAGAATGAAATTGCAATGAACATATTTTGTAATTTATTATATTTTAATTTTAATTTATTTAAATCAAGGGCAGGCTAACAATAATACAATAATAATAATATTAATATAATACGTATATTTAAACTTAAACGAAAAATCAACGTAAAAGTATCATAAATATTGCAAGCTGACTTTGGGAGACCCTATCCAAATCGAATCTCTATCACAAATAAGTCTATATGAATTTCTTTTGTCCTTTTGTCTATATTGGTTACCCTCCTTAGCCAAAGTTACAGGGTATAGAAATGCGTCAATTGGCCTTGTGTGTGTGTACGTGTATTAGTTTGGCACTTCAAGAGCACACACTTACACACTCACGGTGGCATGCCACCGGTCAAAAAGGTCAAGTTGCACGAGGCGCATGTTGCTGCGTTATGTATGAATATAAAGCAGCATTTTTTATGTAAAACTGCCAAGAATAAGATTAACCACCGACAATAACAAAAAAAAAATGTATTAGATTGACCTTGGGATACCCTGCACCCACTTTGGCCAAGCTAAAAAAATTATTCTAGTTTTCATTTCGACGAGGATTGTTGGGTAGTGAAATAGAAAGGTTTCGAGAAAAAGTCAATAAGCCTCGAAGTCTCTGAGATCTATTGTACTATAGGAGTTTGAAGTAATAGACATAGAGACATCGTTCAATCGTTACCCAATGTTATCATAAGCAATTTGGTATGAAGAACTTGTTGACTGTCGCCTTGTGCGTGCCTCTTATCCCAAAAAGTAATTATTTTTGGACGTGATCACAGTGCAGTGATGGATAGCCAGATGAAGAAATCAGATGTTATTTCAAGTACACCATATTGAGTATAAAATATTTGAAAGCAGAACTTGTTTTCTTTAGAAATAAGCTTGAAATATGCTTAGAGAACTGTCTTAATCTTATTTTAAATATATTTTTCATTCTCTGGTTAGGTTAGATAAGGTTAGGATTATTAATTTAAGAATTGTGACTTAAGAAATCGAAACCTTTTGCTACATAGTCGAGGGCAGTGATAGCAGAAGTTTGCCTCCAGCTCCTCCTCATCGCCACAACTTCAACAGAAGTCAAAAGAGCCTCGAATTACAGTCGAGCATTAAACTCTATTTAGACAGTATATCGGCCAAGTTTGTTGTAAGATCCTGCACATGTTCGATACATCATTCGTAACTTGATTTGTAAATAGAGCAACTCACTCTTCAGTAAGTAAAAAATTTTCGTTTTACATAGTGCAATTGTGTTTTGACCTCAAATTCAGAATTCAGAGGTCCTTACGCGATGTTGATAAGGTTCTTGGTATAAACAAGTAAGACAAACTCTTCTATGAGTACAGTACGAAGAAATAACAACAACATTACTAATTCATAACAAAAGTTGGCAACTGCCTCGAGCTATGCAACATTTTTAGATAATTTCCGCAGCTGCAACTAAATTGTTGCAACTTGCAACAACTAGTCAGCTGATTGACTAACAGAAGTTTTTTTTCATCTTCTGCGTCTTCTTCTTTAGCTTGCTCGCAGCTAAATCAAAAAGTTGTAGCAACTTTTAGACCACCCCTCCGGCCCCTGTTGAATTACTTTTTCTAAAGTGGCCGAAAAGTACAAAAACAACAAGTTGTTGGCCAAACAACTAGCACAAAGTTGTTTATGGCCATAAACGGTGGTCATGGCCCAAGGAGTAGGGCATGTGCAAGAAAAGCAGAGCTTGCGGCCTTTTAATTGCACACAGCAACAAAAAGAGTAGGAAGAGATTAACGGCTTTGCGCCCACCTTAAGACATATACTGAGGACGACTCCAAGGGGAGGCTCTTGGGGGTCAAGAATGCCAATGTACGAAATGTCCGGTATAAAGATTATAAAAAAATAAATTTGACGTCATAAGTTCTTATTTAAGATTTTCAAAAATTTAAATAAATAAAAAAAACTGTATGCCCCTGTAACTTTATTATATATTTGCTAGAATTAAATAGGGCATGATTAAATAAATAAAATACAAAAAACCCGTGCCGATAGAAATTCCTAAATCCTAATTAAAAAAAATCGTCCTCACACGTAACGGACAGTGATCGATCACACTGGGCTCAAAGCTTAGAATCCCCTTTATTTATTCCTGGATGCACCCCTGTTACACATATTTACACACATACAATCCTTGGAAGAACAAAAATTTAAGCTAAATTTATTTTAACGAGCAAAACTTTTATTGGCCAAACAACGTACATAAAAATTCCCTAAATGCCAATTTGGATTTTTTTGTTTGTCCGGTCTTTGACTTTGTCGATGCAGTTGGTGATGGTAGCAATGACGATGACAACAAGAACTGGAGTAGCAACCTCATCGACCATTAGCGTTTTATATACGTCATTCTATTAAAGCAACTAGATTCCGGTGAATACGCGACGTTTTTTATAATCTTCTTTTTTTGTGATTAAGTCATTCAAAGAACGAAAATCCAGAAATAGGTTTTTAACCCCCGACGCAAAAAGAGGGGTGTTATAAGTTTGACGTGTCTGTTTGTCTGTTTGTCTGTTTGTCTGTTTGTCTGTTTGTCTGTTTGTCTGTTTGTCTGTTTGTCTGTTTGTCTGTTTGTCTGTTTGTCTGTTTGTCTGTTTGTCTGTTTGTCTGTTTGTCTGTTTGTCTGTTTGTCTGTTTGTCTGTTTGTCTGTTTGTCTGTTTGTCTGTTTGTCTGTTTGTCTGTTTGTCTGTTTGTCTGTTTGTCTGTTTGTCTGTTTGTCTGTTTGTCTGTTTGTCTGTTTGTCTGTTTGTCTGTTTGTCTGTTTGTCTGTTTGTCTGTTTGTCTGTTTGTCTGTTTGTCGGTTTGTCTGTTTGTCTGTTTGTCTGTTTGTCTGTTTGTCTGTTTGTCTGTTTGTCTGTTTGTCTGTTTGTCTGTTTGTCTGTTTGTCTGTTTGTCTGTTTGTCTGTTTGTCTGTTTGTCTGTCTGTCTGTCTATGGCATCGTAGCTCCCGAACGCATGCAGTGATTTCAATTTAGTTTTTTTTGTATTAAAGGTGACTTATATGCGAGTGTTGTTAGACATGTTTGATGAAAATCGGTTGAGCCGTTTAAAAGTTGTGGGGAGTGAAAGTGGGAAGAATGCGTAAAAAAAAGCAAACGAGCTTGACCTTAAATGTAATCTATACCTTAACAAGAATCTAAATTATAGTAAGTATATTATAATATACTAAAGTCTAACTTAACCTAACGTACCTATAAAAAGTATGAAATAAAAAATTAAATTAAAAATTTAAAAAACCCCCGAACTTAAGTAATTTTCATTTAAAAAGTAAAAAATAATAAAAGAAACTTAATGTTAAAGTACCTAAGAATCTATTAATAATTCTAAAAAAAATACGTCGCGTTGGGGGACCGCTCATAGAATTACTTAAAAAAATTTGCATGTAAGATACGACCGTCAACGACGTCTGCCCTCGCGTGTCCCCCAACGCGACGTATTTTTTTTAGAACAACATGTTGTTGGGTACTTTTTTCTAAAAATCAATATATTTGTTTGCAATAAATTGGGTTCGATTATTTTTTTCACCCAACTGTACAAAACTGAATTGAATTGAACTATATTCCGAATATTTTTTTGTCAATCTTACTGGCAATTTTTCGTAATTTTTAGGAAAGATTTGAAAAAAATTCGAGTTGACAAGTAAGTTTAAAAAATTATATATTATTCTAGTTTTATTAAGTAATTAAGTACAAAAAACAATTAATTAAGAAAATGTATTTTTTGTGCCAAACACCTACAAAAGTTTAAGTGAGTAAAAAATTTACTTAGTAAATCGTCACCTTATTTTCTTTATTACTTGCTTCCTAAAATTACGTTAGAGTGAGCAAGAGAGAGCATTACCAGACTTATCTCGATAGTGCAAAAGAGACAAGCATACCAGTTCTTATGAAATGACTTCGCCTGTTCTCCTCGATTCTCAAATGTGGTAGTTTATTCCATATCGAGCTAGATGGTGCGTCTTTTTTGTTATTTTATTTTCATTTGTTTTTCTTTATATTTATTTTTGAATATTTCAAATTAAATAAGCGAAAAATATGGAATCCTAAAAGCTAAAAGTTACAACATTTCTTCGTTGGTTATCACTTTCGCAATATTTATGGACACTGTAGGTATACAATTTTATAAAACACTTGAAATGTTTTGTGTTTGAAAACAAGACAGCTGATTGTAGTGTGACCGTTTAAAGTTCAATCCAAAATCACACTAAAAAAAAAACAATAACATATCGTTAAATTGTCGAAACAATTTGTTATAATTTTATTCGAAAATGTTTCGGATTGCTGTGTACAAGGCGTTAATTAAAAGTTTTCGTCGAAGGCATTTTTTGTTCCTTAATTCTTTAGATCACAATTCAATTCAATTTTTATTCTACTTAATTTTATATTAAAACACATTTTTAATATATAAAAAATTTCATGATAATTCTAACCAGCACAAACTTGGCCCCATAAAATATACCCGCTAATGAAACAGATCGTACGATATTTCTTGTTTTCAATACCTAATCGTAAATTACTTTTTCTAAAAGGATTCGGAGTTGTTACTAGAATAATATATTTAATTTGCTTAATCATCTATTGTTTCCCGAATTTGTGTGTCTGTAGTTAATATTAATGTGAAGAGAAGACTAAGGTTTTAAGTTTCAGCTCAAAAATATGACCGAAAAATCGTTTGAATTGTTTTGTGCTAAAGTCCTTGGTGACAAAATGGGTCGAATGTTGCCAAGAGAACTATAACCGAATGCAGGGATTTTTGGAAATTGGAATAAACAAGCTTTTTATTTTTGACAAAGGGAACTATATGAGTTTCAGTAATAATCAATAATTTGTTTTTAGTTTCCTTTATGAGATGGTAATTTTGTTAACTTTTATATTTTACATCACATTTTTAAATTATATAATTTCGATTGGAGAGCATTTCCTGTCTAAGCGACTTTTTTTATTGTTAATGACCTTAGATAAGTCAAAAGAACTAACCCAGACTTACTGGAAGAATATAAATCCAAAATTTATATAGTTTTGTCGACTTCAGCAATGGTGGTTAATGGCCCATGGCTTTTAATAGTTCACCCGATTTACTGTGAAGTTTAGTTCGTTTATTCTCTAGCATATGGATTCATAGCCCCCTTAATGCTTATATTTATAATTTTTTTTCTCTTTTAACTTTCTGCAGAGGCTTAGCCCAAACACACACACTTACGCATACATATAGCTAATCTCTTTGTTGGCTCAAGAGCAGCACGTAACACTCTCCTCATATATGTAGTAGACGTGTTGCTGCCATTTTCACTATATACTGGCTTTATATAAGCCATCAGTGGCATCGCCCAGCTGTAGCTCATCTAAACGGGGTAGAGAGTGTCAGAAAAAAAAAAGCGCAACAAATCCATTTCACCTTAACTAGACCCCCACCGACGACGCCTCTTTCTCTTATATGGTAAGCCCGTCAGAAGAATCATAAAGAAAATGCTGTGTAAAAAGTTTTTTCAAAATATATATTTCGGCAGCGCGCATTACGCACATAAAAACAAGCGAATACGCGATAGAAACGTGAATGTATGTTAAGAGGAGCGGAGTGGGTGTGAGAGGGAACGAGAGCGAGAGACAGTCTAAGAGTGAGTGTGTAAGTAACGCATGGGAAGGGGATCAAGAAATAGCGGGAGGAGGGAAGCGCAGTTCAAGGCTTAACGTGAGGCGGAAAGCCAAATGCAAAGCCAGAAACTTTGATTCCGACTGGCTTTAATCAAGTGTATGCAGGATTTGTGCCAAAGTATGTGACGGGCAGAAGGAGCTGTAGCAACCTATAAGTTCTTTATACCAAAATGATTGAGTACGGCCATGTCCGTTTGCCCGTGTCTTAATGACAATCATTAAAAAAAATTACGTCTTCAATTGGACACTAGACTTACCAAGTTTTTAAGAAAAAAGGGTATTACGGTATTTCATTGTCGGGACACCACCTGAGTAATACATTTTTTTCTAGTTTCAACTTTTTCTGTTCTGGCCACTCAGCCGACTGCAAACATATAAACAAATGTTATAACATGCTCTTTATGTATGTACTACATACGGCAAGGTTGTTACAAAAATGCGTTTTTCGTTGTGTGCCAAAAATCACTTTTGAATGAATTGTAAGAACAATCCTCATTGCCACATGCGTAGGAACAAAAAGTTGCACAACAAGTTGTTAAAAGTAATAATGTAAATCGATACAAAGGTTCAAAGTCAATCGTGTTTAAACGATTTTTATATTTTTTTTTTTTTATTAATTAAGCTATCAGTTTTTATTTTTATAAAATATATATATTTTTTTAAATTTTTTCTAAATCATGTACATAAATACCTATAATAATCAAACAATTTTAGAAAGGTTTATTAAGGACTTTTCTTAGCAAGTAAAATAGAAATCAAATCCTTACACGAATAAAAGCTTTTAGCGATCTACCAGGTCTACCTTGGCTGTCCATCTATTTAGTATTTTACTATATTACGTATACGGAATTATTTTCAGAAATCAAATTTTAGTTCCATGCAAACTTGAAATTTTAAAAACATATGTCGATTTATATTGATCATATTTATTTATATTATTATCATAATATTGTTGTCACAGTTAATTATATAAATATAATCAGCCAGTCTCCGGAAACCGAATCCTATTGTTTTGTGCTCCAGAAAAATTTTAACTCAATGTGAGACATAAACTATTTTTAATTTTTATTATTAATTTAAGTAATCTTTACACCCTGAAGCAGAGATTGGAAAATTTTGTAGATAGTTGACAACAGATGTGTGCTAAAAATATCTTTTAAGCAACCAAAGTTTTTCAAATCTTAGATTAAAATTTGATTTTCAGCACAGAAATTGAAAAATTTAAAGAAATTAAATTAATTTGTTTAATTTTTATTGACGAAAAGATTATTTTGCAGGCATATTTTACAAATCGATTATAAATATTATTAGATGATGCTATTTTCAAATGATTTTGAATGAAACTAAAAGCTTATTTATATAAAAAGAAATCTGGAACATGCCATTTATTATTTATTCTTGCATGAGACTTGGAAATTAATGCGTTGGAACCAGTTGCCTTTTTATTTTTATATGCTAGAATAACTTGAGCGGTTTTTCAAAGAATCTCCACCCGCCTGAAAACATATTATTTTTATTTGAATTTTCACTACACTTTTTTTTTAGCTAACAATAGGTAAAAGGTATAAAGAGCATGGAATTTGTTTTTTACAAAGAAACATTCTGGAAAAAATTGTTATAAAATAAATATAAATCTGAATGAATATGAGGCTGCTTAATTATAACTATAACTCTCTTACTTTTTATTAGCACGTATAAAAGAAGAGCGAACTTCGTCGAATTTAAATAACTTTATTTAATATAGGTATGGTTAAGTCAATATTGTATTGAGGGAAAAAGCGTAGAATATCAATAAAAAAAATTTTGGTTTGACGAATATAGCAAATTTGATTATGTCAAAAGAAATTTTTGGTAATTTTTTGGTGTCCTCCACATGTTGCCTCAGATATTAGTTACATACAATATTTATTTTAAAAATACTACCTACTTAATCCTTTTCCCTTGGTTGCAAAAAAATATATTAATTTTACGCATATACTTAGTATATATACTCATTGAAAAAGGCCACTGTATACGTATAAGTAAAAAAGTAGACACAAGTTTCTAAATATGTTTTTTAGTGAATCCATTTTATGTCTTCACGATTAGAGGAGCCAGGTATTTTGGAAGTTTAGTTTTTTCTGTGCAACATTCTAACTGATTTTTCAGGAACATGATTTAGAAATTTAGTGCATTAAAGATGCTACATACTTTGAAATCTTTTAAGCTGAGAACTTGTCAGTAATATTTCACTTACATCCTTCGCTTATAAATTACTTCAAATTTTTAAAATTGTTAAAAAATTAATATGCTGTCTACCATTATTCGACATATTTCTTGTTTGTTTTGCTCGAAACTTAGCTCAGGGTATCCAAATATCATTCATATCTTATCGACGAGCTTAAAATTCTTCATGCTGGCATTTGTGATTTTCGGCTGTTAAAACAAAAATCCGAATCGGAAACGGAAATATATTGATTTTCCTATGCTTTGGGGCTTTCACGTAAAGACTTTTGAAGTTTAAAATAAACTCGTAGCTAAAATAAGGTAAAAAATTAACGTTCGTTGAGTGATAGCATTGTTTGTTTAAAGCAAATACAAAAAAAATATTCTCACAGCTCGTTAAAAGTTCAAAAGAAAAAATTCCTTATTTACTGTTTAATTTAAATACGACAGGGAATTTCCAAGCTTCTCAGCACTTATTTCTTAAGCCCTTAACCAGCCTTATTAACTCGGTCTATCTCTCTGCAAGAGATTGCCACAAGCAAAACTATGTGATTAAAATGCAATTTTCAGTCATTTAAACGAATACAAGGGAGCTCAGAATGTGAATGGAACTGGAGTCGTTGGAGCTGGAGTTGGAGCAGTCAGAGCTGTTGGAACAGTCAGAGCTGTTGGAGCAGTCAAAGAGTAGCCAAGGGAGTTGGGAGTTGAATGCCGTGCACAATTTGTGCTCGACATTCATTTCCGTTTAAAGCTGAATATAATAAAATTTTATTATGCACTTAGCAGTTGCTTGACGTCTCTTCCATGTGCGCCAATGCAGCTGGTGTCAATGTTGATGATGATGATGACGATAATGATGATGATGCTGTGAATGATTAAGATGTTGCAGATGATGATGTTGTGGACGATGATGCTGTAAGTAATGTTGCTTCAGATGATAATGTTGATGATGTCAGCCATGCGTGCAGTAGAGTATGCGAATGTCTACGAGGGCAAACGAAAAACTTATCGACGTAGCCTTAAACGGAATCAGTTTTTTTTTTTTTTTTTTTGTTACCTATGCAGTGGTTCAAACATTTTTGTTCATATATAGTCCAATAGTTCTATCTCTGTTGGCCAAAGTGTTGGAAAAAATGTTATTTTCATCCCGCTAACTTCAGGCCAGATGTTGTTTAGTAGTGCGAACTACTAATCAACATCTGGTCATCTAACGCGATATCGGTCAAGACCAAACTTCGGATTTTTAACTTCAACGTACAACCCGTCCTGTTATATGCTTGCGAGTCCTGGTCGCTTACATCGGTTCTGATCCGGAAACTGCAAACCTTTGTCAACTCATGCTTGCGTAAAATCTTAAGGATCTGATGGCCACGCACCATTTCTAATGCGGAATTACTGAAAGCCACTAATGAGCTTCCTATTGAACTAATAATCAAACGCCGCCGGTTGGATTGGGCACACCCTTCGCAAAGACACCTGCGAAATCTGTAGAGCTGCGCTTTCATGGAAGCCGCAATGCGCAAGAAGCCGTGGAGGACCAACAACCTCTTGACGTCGCATGGTGGATGCTGACCTTCGGGACTCCCATACAGACTGGAATAGCCTCAAACAACTTGCAAAAAATCGGCCGGACTTCAATTCTTTTGTTTTGGCCCTACACGCTACCCGGAGATAGAGGAACTTATATATATATAACTTCAGGCTACAAAATGCCTTCTTAATACGATTAAGCATCGGCAAACACTTCTTTAATATGGTTAGCAGGTCTCGTTAGTTGAGGCTGCTGGAGACTGACTCTTATTAAGTTATTGACTGGGGAAACAAAAACAAAATTTTCCTTAATGTGCTTTACTTAGGGACAAAAGAGATAGGTGAATTCTATATTTTGACACTTAGTATTCCTCAAACCAGCATTGATCTTTGGAGCCATCATTACCGGTATATTTTAGTCAGTCTCGATCCCGATTTTTCCCTTAAATTGGCCAGTCTGCCTAATCTTCGATCATCAGGTGTATGGCTGTCTTCTTCCTCAACCCTTTTTTTAGCTAGCGTGTTAAGGAATCATTGACAATAATTGTTACTGCAATTCTTAAATCACAACTAACATACCAGTTGAAAGTCTATATTTTCAATGTCTCATGATTTTCCAGCGTCATAAAATGGACAGAATACAAATCAATTCGTATGTTGGATAAAAGTAAACATATATTTATTCGCGTGTCTTTAGTGTAAAAGATAGGGCACATAAGATAAGACAGAGGCATTTCTCTAGTCGACAAAACCTATACAATTAAGGTCAATATTATTTTCAGTGTCATTTTCAACTCGTATCCTGGGTAAAGATTTCTTATCATGTATGTTTGAAACTCGTCTGCAATAATGTGTACTTTGACATCGGAATATCTTTAGAGAGTAACTACCTTAAATCAAATATTGCAGTTATGATGTTTCTACACGTTACAAATTGGTTTCCTGATGTTAAATATGTTTATTTGCACAAATTCAAAAAAAATTAATTTATGATAGGACGCATAAAATTTGCACACAATTGATCATTCCAGCCATGGGCTGTATTGAGTAAGGGTTTTTTTAATTCGCATAACATTTCATTGTATCAACATTTTTTTCAAAATGCCGGCAAATGCAGTTTTTTAGACCAATTACTTTACAGCCTGCCCACGCATTTGGGTCTATGTGTGTTTTTATGTGTGTGTATGTAATTTATGGCGCATATGGCGTCAAATGCTCATCAAAAGCGCTGCAGCCCAGCACATTGCGTATTATTTGGCCTTATATTACACAGATACACACACTCACATCTTAGAGGAGGTACATATGTGTCAGTGTGTATCTGTGTGTGTGTGTAACAGAAATTGCTGAACATTCAAATTACTTGCTCATTCAGTTCGGCAAACTGTAATTTGTAAGAATTTCTATACTCTATACGTATCGTAAGTTAAACTTTTAAGCATTCACTGCCTCACTAGGCACCATGATTGATGATGAATGATTGATTAAGCGTATGTATGTGTGTGCTCGCGCTTGTGTATGCGTTAGCAGAATTTTCAGTCATAAAGTGCAATGTTGGCCAAAAAGCCAAAATGGTAGCACGGAAATGCGTCAAAAGTGCTAACACATTTTGTTGTTTCCTTCATACAAATAACTTGAGCATATGTATATGTATGTGTAAATAATGTTACTATGGCTATATTTGTACATACATGTACTATATATATACTTATTTATGTAACTGTGTATACATGCCGTATGTAATGTAATGCTTCGTTAGTTTTGACAGATTTTCAAGCTCGACATTCAACATTCGAAAACCAACATGATACTGGTGTTGACAAATATGAAAGGATTGAAAAAGATGGCGTGTCTGGAAAATGTCACAGAGCAAGTGACAGTCGCAATCGAACGTTCCCTCATACTATACTTGAAAATGATTGATACTGATAACAATACAACAAAGTCGACCACATCAGAGCATGCAAATACATCATCACATTATCCAAATAATAAGAAAATTAAATGTAAATTTCGAAGAATCATTGAATCATTTATGTTATGTACACGGAATTCCAAGAGGCCCTCAACTGAATAATGACTTCCTCAGATGGGTACCTGGTGATACTTATTGCAAGAAATTGCATGCAGGAAAGGGAATGATGAGAGCTTCACACGAAGAAGTCTTCGATAAATCTCAGCCACAAAAAAAAGAAGCTGAAGCAAGACCTTGTTTTGACTTATCTTCTCACGGTTAAAATCCATCAGTACGTCGTTGTGCAGACATAATCTCAAAAATTCCAAAATATATTTTTTTATATGGGGCGATGCTTTTAACACGTTCTTGGGGCCGCTGAATGCGAATCAGAGAAAGTTCTTCCTTACTCTGGTTTCTTATAATAGATAACTTCCAAATAATTCGAAAAGTCAATTTTTGTATGACTTGCTCTGAATTAAATGACTTCACTATTACAGTTTAAAGAAAAGAAAATATGCCAAATGACTTAAAGATTTTATGGCAAATCCCAGTTTAGCTACAGAGGTGCATAAAATCCAAAATAATGGAAATTAAAAATGAAATTCCAAAAACACGTCACGACTGACTTTGAATTTTGCAGCGAAAACTCTATCAACCCACTGAAACCATTCGAAGTCTCCCTAAAACCATTTTACAATTATATCCGATAATTATTATTCGGTGTGCATAAGCCTTGTATGCATAAGTCCAAATCTCTTGTTTGGCTATACTAGCTTCAAAGTTTTCTCTATAACCATCATTGACCAACGATGAATGCCAAGCATAAATTATCCCATTCCCAGATACTCTGTTACACAGTGAAATAAAAACAACTTCTGTTTAAAATATTTTGTTGTTCCCTTAAACTTTTGGAAAATCGTTTGTTTTTTCCTCGAAGTTCTACCTTATAGTCTTAAGAATACACGAAGTATATTAATTAAGAATAATTCCATCGGCAAAATGATTTTTTTGACACTTGAAACAATGCGTTTCCAAGCGGTTGTAGTCGTGCTCGAAAACTTCAAACCGGTTTTTCTCGAAACGACGCTTTTTTAAAACAGTGCGCAGTGCTACTCTAACAATTCTTGACCAATTTGAATGTTTTTTAAACCAAAATTTTCGAAAATCTATTAGCTTGTTTTTTCACGTAAGAAGGAATAGTTTTTTTAAAACAATTAGAACAATCAGAAACATAAGTGAACACGTGATTTTTTGCGGCATTCTTCATAGTTTTCAGACAATTCAGAATTTCAACAAAATCCTTCGTCACTCTATAGCTAATTGTCTATTTATAATAAAAAAATTTAGTTCATTGCAATCAGACGAGAGTTGTGCCCGCTACACTGCGTACAAGTTGTACTTGACCTGTTGGAGAGGCTTCTTTCAAATGACTATACTGAAGTTGTTTTTCTAATTATTTGTAAAATTTTTCATTATATTATATATTTAATTTACTGGAAAATTGTTGCAGTCTTTTTCTATTAATGCGATAATCCTAGTTCTGCCACTTGATATTGCTTCAGACTGGTCTTAAAAGGAACTTCTATTGCTTTGTGTGGGTTTTTATATAATATATTAATATATAAAACTTCCAAGAGGAGAGTTTAATTTTCATTTAGTCTAATTTAATATGCACTTTAATTTCTGGACGAATTGAAATAGTTTTTGTAAACATTTTTGAAAACCGTTTTATGGCCAAAATAAATGCCAAAGCACCTTATTCGAAATATTTTTTGGAACAACTGTGAACCCCATTATAAAATGAAGCCTACCCCAATGGGTTAGTGTACAAATATTCCAAGCATTCAATGCCATTTGATACAATGTATTTGCGTACATAAATACGCATACGCCCTGTAGTACGATGTTAGGCTACAATGTTCACCCGTTTGTTGATTGTTGAATCGTTACTGACTTGGGGGAAACGAAGTTGAGGCACATTGTTGTAGAGCTGAGTCCTTGTACCCTGATGTTTGACTCGACGTCAAGATGTCACTTGTCTAACGGCGGCTGTTTACACTCAAATACACAAAGAGAAAAATTCACACACAAACATGTCAGCTGTCAATGCAATGCGGCAATTGAAATAATTAATGTGTACAGTGCGTAGTAGTGTTTGTACGTTTGTAACGCTAATTGAAAGTGCCAGCCACAAACATTGGGAAAGTAACAAAGTCAGTATTACTTAAGGCAGTAGCTCTATAAAACGCAATTTAATCTTAAATATTGGCAACGATATGAGAGCTTAGATAGTTTCAGGGTCAATATTTAAACTTTGCCCAGAATTGTTTGCGGCAATTGATTGCAAGTGCAATACTCATGAGCCCCAGGCAGAGTACGTGAGCAAATGTTAATGCCAAAATGAGACAAGTGCAAAAGTGGTAAATAAACATTAAGGAAACACGCCGAATTTTCAATTCACTGAAAGTAGATGTGAAAAAGGAAGGTAAGCTACCCAGCAGAATATTTTTAATCTCTAATATATAGCTTTATTAAGGACATCTGCTAGAATGAATATTCCTGAGGGAGAACAACGAATTAATTTTGATTCTCTCCAACATTTGCTAATCATTAAATCATTAAGGGTTGCTTTAGCAAATTTGTTTAATTTCCGGAGCCACTTATAATTTTGAGATATTACAAAAAAAACCCGCTCATACCAAATTTTTTACCCACTGGCCAATACTAATAATGACTAAAAGTTCGAAATAGAATCTATGACGAGATCTATTTAAAAACAATTTATTTCACAAATATATTTAGACCCTTCTACCCTTTAAGCCGCCACAAAATTACACTTTTATATAACTATAGTTTATTTTTTAATATTTGTATAATATTGTTAACAACAGATCTACTGCCTTTTAATCTAAAAATATGTTAATATTTTTTGCCAAAATGGTGCAGTGTAACCCAGTGCTAGAATAAAATGTCGTCGAGTGTATGGCAAAAAGAGCTGTGGCTTAGAGCACACAATACCACAGCATTCACTTCATAAGGCTGGCAAACACTTTATCTTCTTCTGGATTGGGAGCGCGTTCTTATCAAAAAAGCAAATGCATTGAAGTATGTTCCAAAGAACAAATACAAACACAGAGAGCCGCGGGCCCACACTCACCCTTGCACAGGCACACACACTCACATATACATACGTATCAACCAGCTTATGTCATGAAGCTGAAAAGTCAAGTGCCAAAGAGTTTGGCAGAAGGAGAATTTGCAGCCTGGCAGCATCTTAAATTGAATCTGATTCCTGGAGTAAGCTAAGCTGTCAAGCGGAGCGGCAAACGGTAAAAGCTGCTTTTACTTTGGCCCTAAGGCGCCATTTTGATTCAATTAACTGCATATATGCAAAAGAAGCTAAAGGGGTAAAGGGAGTGCACTTAAACTCCTATACATATATGTACTATACGAATACATATGTGTTTGCTGCACCTAATAAAAAGCCAGTTAAAAGCAGTTGCTTTTTGCAGCTTACCTTGAAGCGTCGATATCCCAGTAGACCAAAGGTTCGTCACAAAATGGAAATGAGTGAAATTTGAGAACAGAAATTATGAACTTTGGAGTTTTATTTTTGGCTTAATAAGGAAGCTCATTCGGAAGTTTGGTTGTTGCAGCTCTATGAAATCTATGAAATCTAAGCGGACATCGAATTCTCTAGTCATTCATATCATAGTTAAAGTACCTTTTTGGGATTTTAGGCATCTCTTCATTTAAATAACGTTTTCGACACAGCCTTGAACATCTTTAATAATTTAACTACTTCATAACTTTGCCGAATTACCAAAATTAAGCAAACATTTTATGACTTAAAATAACATATTAATAATATACGCGCCCAAAAGATCTTGTGAATAAAGTTGTTATTATAAAATGTATGCTCTTGTGGAAAAATTAATTTAATTTGTGGCAATTTTCAGCGAAGAATATTCCTGGCTAACAACATATACTAATAAGGTACTGGCATTGCCAGCTCAAATGAAAAAAAATTAGCCGGCTCTCGTATGGTCTCTTTACTCACATTCTCTTTCTGTCACATTAACCTCTTAGTAATCAAAATTATTGTCAACCAATGGGCCTTAGCTGAACAGAGAAGATATTCGTTCTCTTTACCGAATCTAAGGTTCCTGATAGCGTACTTATCTAGGAACCATACTGTACTTACATAAAATGGGTCTATCGGATTCTCCAAAGAGCAGGCTTTATTTTGAAGACGACTTCTTTTTGTTGATTGCATTCAGATGCATACCCAAATGTTGTACTTGAGCTTAATGCTTAAAAAATCTTTTTTTATCCGTGCCTAATTAAGTTTGGCTTCTATAATGTACTGCACACAGGACAATGCAAATCTTTTAGTAAAATTTTGCATCTGTGGCTCCTTTGCTGTCCAAGATTAAGGGACAGACAGAAAAAGTTGAGCCGCTGCCCAAGTTTTAGCACTTTACTATAATAAACATATGTTCTAGTATATACTATTATAGTATTGTATTATTTTTCCATGATGAAATCCGAAAAGCACTACATTAAATCAAGTCGCAATGGCAGCTCTGCTCAAACCAGAAAAACGAAAATTCATAATTAACAATTTGTAGCTTTTTAAAATTACATATGTATATTGAGCGGGATTCGGTATTAGTCTTTATATTTACACTTGGCTAATATATTATTTTATATATATACATTTTAATATATCTTCTTTTTTCCTTTTGAAAGACCATAATAAAACGGTGCCAAAAAAATCGAGTGGTTCTTAACAAGCCCAAAAGCAAACTATTGCAGACCTGTGCACAATGCGCCAATAGCGGTAGTAGAAATTGAATTGATTTCGGATTTATTTTAAAGCTGCGTTTGAAATTTCAATTTTAGACTAATAGTTACAGTGTCCAATTAGCAAACTCTCGGCTTTGTCCAGCTGGTATCCCTTAATCATATGCGTATGTGAGCACAAATTCAATTGCAAACCAAGCCCATTTTGGCTGATTGGCGTTTAGTCTGTTTGGGGGCTGAAAGTTCAATATTAAATACAATACAGTACTAAAAACTCAAACCAATTTTTGCCTTGCATCCGTTTTTCGCATATTAGACGTAATGTAATTTCGCATCCGCTTTTGTTACGTTTATGAATTTGTGTCAAAAAACGTTGTGGATCTCGTTCTTTGGACCACTGGGATGCCTTTGAACCAATCCACGAACAAAATTATTCTTAACAACATTTTCATGGCACCCTACCATGTGGGGAAATTTTCACAATTACTTGTTCAAATACCATTCCATGGAACGGCAAATATGGCGCGCAGCAGCTGGCCAGTGTGACCGCATGTTTCAACAAATTGCAACAACAACAATATAAAAAACCAGAAACAACAATGAAATCGGAATCCTGACAGCATGCTATGGGGGACTCATTCAATTGAATCAATTGAAAAAATCGCGCATTCGCAGCATACACTGAGTACTGACCAAAAGGTAAGCTAGGAATTGGTATGACCCAGCAGCTGCTTGCCTTTATATTGGAATATAACGAGATAGTATTTGATAAACATTATTGTACATTGGCCGAGAGTTTTTCACCAATCACTCGACCGTGTCGTCATTTGATTGATACAATGGACGTGCTCTTAACATTTTTGTTAGCCAAATACGATAAATGACACAGCATTTTGTATTTGGCAGTCTCACGTACTTCAGCTGTTGCTGGTGTAAAAGTGATTGATTTTCAAGTTGGCGAAAAGTTTGTTAGCTCAATGGCCGCCAAGGATTCAACACCTTAAGCCAGCAAGAGCACAAATGTTTGAACCAATAGACCGCACAAGAAGACCAAAAGGCATACCGTGGGATCTCGCTATAGCAGCCAAAGTTAGCTGGGAATCACTCCAAGTGGAAATAACGTTTAATTGCACTTAAAAGCACACAAGCATAAAATCATTTAAGTTGCCATAAAGCCCGATGTGCTGTGGCCGGTCTAGTAATTAGCCAGACTCTCGCAAACTGGTTGCAGACTAGTTTAAGGCAAGCCAAAGTGGTTGCTGCTAAGCGAGTGTTACCAATTCCAAAAATCTTAAAATTAAAATCATCGTGATAATAACAAAAATCGATCTGCTGTTTCTTAAAGGCCAAAAAAAAAGATTTGCAAAATGAGAAGAGCAGAAAGTTGTAGAAAGCATTAGCTGAAAACAAAAAATAATGAAAAACTTTGAAGAAAACATGTGAAGCAATCTGTACAAATACGTGTTTGAAGTTAAACTTTAAAATCCTTTCTCTTCCCCCACGCCTTCTTCTAAAGAATGTGAATCCTTTACGACCGTCCTGCTCACTTCGCCTTTTCTGATCGCGTTCCTTTTTATCACAAAAAAGTCACAATGCCGTTGAAAAATATTTCCTACAGTTTTTTGCACCAAAACTACACCACCTTAAAAGTTTTACTTCAAAAATTTTAAGTGAAAATAAGTTCTAAGAGCATAGATAAATTACAATATTGGCAACCGGTCGAGAACAAAAGCCAATAGGCCATATTGCTTACCTCGAAACACCAACATGGAGCCATTAATGAGTTTCGCATGGGACATAAGGATTTTTTGTTCAAAATGATTTTGGGAGTGGCATCAAAATGCCGCATAACATTTATGTTAAAAAAACATTTCTGGTTGATAACCTTAAGTGGCGAGGGAAAAGAGGCAAAAGCTGCCCAGACTGTGAATTCAGAAAATAAACTTTTTTTTCAACCTATACCATTTAAATAAGCTTGATAATAATAAAAAACTTGCATATGAGCTTACAGCATTGTTCTAAATGTTAATTAAAGTAGAAAAAATGTTACGTGTGACTGCTGTATAATTAAATTAAAAATAAAGTGAGTTCCAAAGAATTTATTTTTAAACATGCGACAGCATAAGGAAGTATAACCGTCAAAACATTTATAAGTGAAACCAATTAAAATTCGATTAAAGACTAACAAACTTAATTTTCAAAAATAAACTTCAGCATACAAAATATTTACTTTGGTTTTTAATTCACTTTAAATTCAATGATTTCAAAGCTTTCTTTAGTATTTACTATAGTATAAAAAGTTAGCTTGCGATGTATACTAAAATATTTATGGTATTCAAGTTTTCTACTGCGATGAGAAGTTGATAAGTTAAGGACTTTTGCGACAACAAAATGTACATTGCTAAGTTTTAGCTCGTAACTAAACTCAAACCAGATTCCAGTTTTTAAATATTGAATTGAGGAGTAAATGCTGCAAAACTGAGTTTTGTTCTGTTTCAACTTATTATTATTTCGCGAATATTAAGCCATTCTGTAATCTACCCAAAATATACCCTGTATCCCTTTCTCGATAAAGATTTCCTCCTGCGCATTATTTCAAAGATCTTTCAAATGTAAAAGTCATTGTCATTAGAGCATTCCGATATTTATATAAATCCGCAAATTTCAACCTATTTGTATAAATACTACAATACAAGCACATCAAAATAGGCTTAAAACCTCCGTATTGGCAACCTCTAGCACACGCAGATTTGAAATTCATCGACGCGTCAAACTTTGCTCAAAAAAGGTATTCTGAATAACATATTTTGAGATATCAACGTACAACGATTAAAAAAGCCTTTTAAAGACCTTCGAAAGGAAAGTATATTATCATCTTCTGCTATCCTTGACTGCCAGTGGGCCACAACATTGAACATCGTTCACGATTTTTTTAACATGTGACAACACTAGTAAGTTCAACCCGCTAATTCTGGGATGGCAATCGAAATGTTTCTGAATCTGTGTGTCGAAAGACTAACCAAAATTTAAAAATACAAACTTGTTTTATTTATTTAGTGCTTTAATTTTATTCCAAATGTATTGGGTTTAATTTCAAACTTTTTAATAAGTAGAAAGTATATATTGTTTACGTTAAATATTGCCTGGAATACCAATAAAAAAAAAAGATGGATAATTAGAAGATTCAGCCAGCAGCAAAGAAAAACAGACGCAGTTCAAAACCTGCAGCTGCAAGAAATGCGACCGAACATAATTTATATAGAGCTTTCACCCGTTCAAAAAAACGGATGTATCCCGACATAATATTGATGGGGCCCCTGGAGGGCTCCAGAATAAGGACACTATAGGATGCATACCTATAGTACTACAGTACTTTATCATGACAAATTATCTTATTTACTTTTCAATGAATGCATCACTTTTCTCTATAAACGCGCTGCTAGTGATAAAGATATATATATTTTAAAAATGAGTCAAAACATAATAAAACTTTAATTGGCTAAATACAAAAATTTTTAAAAACAATTTTAATGGACTCGTAAACGGTTTCGTGCAATAAATTACATCTTCTATGGTATTTCTGATGAACGAATTCTGGAATGATTGGAGATGATTCAAAATTTTTGACGTAATACCATGCAATAACGAATATTAGATCATTTAAGAAATGTTAAACTGAAATATGAAAACCAGAAACCTTCCCTGGAATGTGCACGTAATAATTGGAGCTCTACATGGTCAACATATAACCTAATCCTTGTGAGTCTGGTGCTTTTTGGCGTTTTTGTCAAAAACGTCTCCAAAAGAGAGCCGTCCCAAGACTAATGTTGCCGAAGACTTCTTCACTAACAACTTAAGGGAAAGAAGTAAATTCCACAAATAAAAAAAAATTAACAATTTGGTTTTAGTTATGAAGAATATGAGTATATTGGTTTTAAGGGTTGACTACGATTCTGTTCTGATCCAAAATACGGACCATGGTCTGATCGAATCGAACAGTGTTATGCCCATTAACTTTTTTCTCTAAAAAAGTTTGCCTTTTTTTACCGATTCTGTTGAGAATGCAAAGCTACATACAAGAAGTTATTTTAAGGTTATGGGGTTTTCAAATTGATATGTTAAGGGGTGTGGAAAAAAATCAATCTAAATTTTTGTCAGATATGCCATATCGATCAAATTTGGATGTGATTCGGTCATCAGAACCACATGAATAAGCTTACCAAAAATCGTTGGTCACTTGTGACCATAACCCTTTGTTCTTGATTATATGTACAAGGTAGAAAAGGGTAAAAAAATAAATTATGAATAATTGACATTAACGCAATTATAAAGTTAGCCCTTCTATTTACTAAATTGCAAACTCAACTGATGCATTATTAAAAACTGCATTCACGCTTTAGCCAGTTAAGTGTCTTTCTTCTCAACAGCTACCGTGAATACCTCAAAAGTTTTTCAAATAACTAAAAATGCGGCAAAAAATTTCTTCGAAAAAATGGATTATGCCTTGAAAAACGTTGGAGCAATATGACAGTGAGCATAATAAATCATATAACTCTTTAGTTAGGATTTAAATAAGTCAGAAAGTGAGCAGTGTGCTTTTAATCTTCGAACAGGCAGACTGTACCTCTCAAAGGAAGCACTTTTCTTAAATGAGAGTTTAGTGTGTTCCAGTTGCTTTTTAGTGTTTTTCATTTTCACATTGCCCCTTTTTTGAATTTCGTTTAAAGTTTAAGGGCTAGCCCAAATTTTCAGCCACTTTTTGTTCCAGCATTTCAATTACCAATATGCTCCGATAAATGCCTTTGCGAGAAATGGCATGTACAACTAGGAAGATCCTAGGACCAGCTGGACTAATAGCAACTCAGTCAGATCTCATTGACCAACAAATAGCCATACGGATGGTTATCTAATGGTCAATGGTCTACAGACCACAGAATTTACTATATACTTTAATATATATATATATATATATATATATATATATATATATAGTATATATGCCCAACACGTTTATGCCAAAAACTTCAATGCAATTTATTATAATCTCATACAAATTTGACAGTTCCGAATAAGAGATAAACAGTCATTGGTATGCGCATAGGAAAGCAACGTGATGGGAATTTAATTTGGCTGACTCATATGACAGACAGATGGAGGACAAATGCTACGCAGACCATAAAAAGCCCAGTTGGGCATTATGGTTATATCCAACATTTTGCCAAATTCAAACAGGGCCCATCCCATTGGGAGAGGCGGGCGGTCTGTCATGGACGTGGACATAGCAGTAAGCATGACTGTTGATGATTGGTTTTGCGTGAACGCATTCTGGGAGCAGTTATCAGTTCGTTGACTGAGTTCGAATTGATTAAGTTGTCGGCTAGTGTTTATTTTTCATACCCTTTGCAAAACGAATACATTTATTTTGTACAACTACATGGCACTTACACATCCTCCCTTGCGAGCCCTTAAGGCATTCATTTTTTAAGTCAGTAATAAGATCTAAACGTCGTGACGCGTTGCTTGGATGCAGTCGAACAGATCCTTGCCAATGAGCGGTTCTGGATAAGCCAGCAGTCAATTGGTCCATTGTGCATCCTATTTCAAGTTTTGTGTGTATTTTTTCGCTCTGAATGTTACGTATAATCTATTTATCTATGTCCAGCCAATTTGATACACTGGGCCTTTAAGTACACAGCTTGATCTCCTTCAAGTGAAGGGTTGATGTTGAACTTTTTGTCGCAACATTTTTTTGATTTCCACAAAAAATGTATAAATTTTCAGCAAATTTTTTTGGCTGATGAATTTTTATAGTCTACAAGGACCTAACCCTAAATCTTTCTACTGCTTTACCAAAACAGTACATTAGAAAAACCAAGCCTTGCTCCATAAATTGTATACTAAATTGACACGAACGTATCCGTCAATTCATCTGTCTGCATAAGCCCTGAGATCTAGTTTCGCGGCTAGGGATAGCATTTTTTTAAAAAAAATTCAAGTGTTTTTAAATTAATGGGTTTTTGTATTTATATTGGGAAAACTAATAAATTTCGCTATAGGTTTTGGGCATAGTTGTACTTTAAAAGGAAATTATACATAAATTACTGAATAAACAAAACCATCTCCAATTTTTGTTGAAACAATTTAACTAATTACCACACTTCCTAATACATATTGTTAAATAAAGTTCCACCTTTTGATTATAAAGGAAAATCTGTTGTTTTGTTTGTTAATTGAATTGTATTCGTATATTTTCTTACAAAATTAAGAAAATGTTTAGAGTTTTAAAAATACTCATTTATATATGAATGAGCTACAGGCCCGAATTGGAACATGGTAATTTAACCCTATTTCGATAAAATACGATCTCTGATAGCTAGAAGTTTATAGCGCCTTCTATAGTCTTCGTGATTATTTTGTTAAGTAACTTTACAGGAACTCCGGCGTTTTCTTTTCTATATTATTGGGTTGCCCAAAAGTAATTGCGGATTTTTAAAAGAAAGTAAATGCATTTTTAATAAAACTTAGAATGAACTTTAATCAAATATATAATTTCCATTTTGTTCGATAACCTTTTGCCATCTTCTTCTGGCCTTTATCTGCAAAAACTGAACCAAGTGCGATTTTATAGCCTCATCATTGCCGAAAGTTTTACCATTTAAGGAGTTCTCCAAAGATCGAAATAAATGGTAGTCTGATGATGCAAGGTCAGGGCTATATGGTGGATGCATCAAAACTTCCCAGCCAAGCTCTCTCAGTTTTTGCCGGGTCATCAAAGATGTGTGGTCTGGCGTTGTCCTGATGGAATATGACACCTTTACGATTGATCAATTCTGCCCGTTTCTCGTTGATGGCTGCATTCAATTTGTCCAGTTGTTGACAGTAAACATCCGAATTAATCGTTTGGTTCCTTGGAAGCAGCTCAAAATATACCACACCCTTCCAATCCCACCAAACAGACAGCATAACCTTCTTTTGGTGGATATCAGCCTTTGAAGTGGTTTGTGCTGGTTCACCCTGCTTGGACCATGATCGTTTTCGATTAACGTTATTGTAAACAATCCATTTTTCATCTCCAGTTATGATTCGCTTTAAAAACGGATCGAATTCATTGCGTTTAAGATGCATATCACAAGCGTTGATTCGGTTTGTTAAATGAATTTCTTTCAATTCATGTGGTACCCAAATATCAAGCTTTTTCACCAGTCCAAGACTTTTCATGTGATAATGAACGGTTGATTTTGGTATATTTAACTTCTCTCCTATCTCACGCTCAGTTACATGACGATCCAATTCGATTAATGCTTTGATTTGGTCATCATCAACTTCATTTGGCCGACCTGAACGTGGCTCATCTTTAAGTGAAAAATCTCCAGAACGGAATTTGCGAAACCAATTTTGACACTGTCTTTCTTTTAAGGCTTTATCACCATACACATCACGTAACTTTTTAGCAACCTGCTCTGCGTTTTTTCCTTTACGGAAATAATAATATAAAATATGACGGAAATGCTCTTTTGTGGACTCCATATTAAAAAGGGCGCCAAACAAACAAATGTAAACAAAATTACGCGCACTTTTTTTCTAAAGCAAGCTAATAGTGACAGCTAATAAATGTCAAAAGAAAAAATACAATTAAATAGTCACAAGCTGTTAAAAAAATTATAAACGCCGACTATTTGAAAAATCCGCAATTACTTTTTGGGCAACCCAATATTAAATTTCAAAAAAATATACTTTATTTTACACAAATATTTAATATGCATCCATCCTTGTTTAAGTATTTTTTGCACATAAGAAACGGTCGGTTTACCAGAAACGATAAAATTTTGACATATTACTTCAAATTATCTATAATTGAATACTTAGCTATAGATTTCTTTAACATGACACATCTCTTAAACGCCTCAAAATGCTTTAATAATTTTTCAATTGGCGATAAAACATTGAGAAGATGTAAACAAGTTTTGTAACATCTTATTTGCTCGATAAATGTGTAAATTCATTTTCCTAAAGCAAAATTTAAATAATTTATTTGTCTGGAATTTCAAGAACTTCTATGCTGGCAGCATAATTAATTAAGCATTGAAGACTTTATAGAACGTAACGGAAGTTGTGCTGTACATAAATTACCGCAAGTTATTAATTGGCTGCTATTAATGGAACCACACACAGACGCATTTACCTGGTATTTATAAAATTCATATACGCAATTGAGCCTATATTTATGGTAATGTTCAAACAGTTATTAATTATTACAGATATTTTATTTTATCAACGCAAAAGACTGCAGCAGCTTACAGCGTTACTTATCTACATGGATATTCGTCGAATTAACACTCAATATTTACAAAAGATAATGCTTAATTCTTAGCTTTTAAAATAATAAAGCATATTATTAACTTGGTAAAACTTTTTAACTCCTTACATTTGTAAACAGCAGCCAAAGTCATGGCTGTAGTATGTAACTAGTTGAGCATCGTTTAACCTTAAAATTTTTTCAACCAAACAGATTAGTTATGTGAAAAAACAAATTAATAAGTTGATGTTGAAGGCATAAGTTCAAAGTTTGTTGTTGTGCAGTGTACCCTAGCCTATGAACGCTATTGCTAAAGAACGTTCTCAGTGACATTACCAACATGAAAAAAAAAGGTCCGCTCCAGAAATGGTTAACAAATCCACAAAGCGGTTTTAACCATCTGTGGTTTTGTCCACTACAACGGACAGTGATTTATTTCGCACTTTCTTTGGCATTGTATTGATATTTATAGAAAATATGGCAAATTTTATATCGATCGGACCACGCCCACCGCTTACGCCCATATAAGGTTAAATTGTTTTCGACCCTATAGAGTTAAAAACTAAATATGTACATATTTTTAATTTGTACATATCTATACACATATATTTGCCACGCCTCTTTACGCCCATAAATACTCTTGATATGTCGGATAAATATGGCAATCGTGTTTTTTTTTTGTTTTTTGTCTTATATTATTAGCAAATAAAAACGCCAAGGCATTGTCAACAGACATTTGTGCAGGCTTAGTCCAGAAAGTTTTCATTTCATTAATATTATCTGTATTTCCAGCAGCTTTCAAAACTTGTTGTTTTCTTCCGCAAGTTCCGTGACTAACCCTCTTTTCAGTCGGGATCTAGCTTTATCATAGTCAACTATTGGACGCCCAACTTTGTTGGCCTCAAATTAAGATCAATTGCTATTTGCCATTTTGAGCTTTTTTTTTTATTTTTCGAAAACTAACGCAATTCGGCAATTGTGTACTAATATATCTTACAAAACTCCTTACTTTTTGGTCTATTAGAGCAATATTTTCGCCATTTAATTGAGCGATTGATACTCCACGAAACACAACTGTCCTTTTTAAGGTTAGGCTAAAAATACACATGAACAAAAACCGACACAATTACATAAAAAAAAACAAAAAATTTACAAAACATTGACTAAACTATTATACAAAGTTACATATTTACCTCTACTAACGTTTTCCATCAAAAAAGTTTTTATATTATCTTTTTTTTTTGATAAGCTAAATACTTAAAGATGTTATCCGCCAACAGCTCAACTATGCCCAGGGTAAATGTCACAGCGATTTTGTAAATTTTTAGAAAAAGCATTTTTTAGGAAAACAAAGTTAAACTTAAACGTCTAAACTCTGACGCGGTCGCACCCGTTTCACTTATATTTAAATATATCCTTTTTTTCGTTCTTTGCAAAAGTTCAATATACATACATATTTTATATTTGCCGCACTGGCTCTAATAGTTCTCGTTTCACAAACTCACTAAGACTGTCTCCATTTGTTTGCCGCTCCATCCTATATTTGCCTCGATCGGCACTAAATCTGGAGATACTCACACATAGAAAAGAAAGAGTCCGTGTACTTTTCCCTATTCCCATCACATGCTCTCCACTTACACCTATGCACTTATACATTTCCTAGCTCACTAATACTAAACAATAAATTAGAGCGCCAAGCTTAAGACTGCTATACTTTATCTAGTGTTGGTGAGAGTAAGCACGCTTTAACCGCTACTCTCACCAAGCAGTCGAAGCAGTTTTGTTAGTGCCCTGTTGACAAAATAGGGTGGGTCACTTTTGTGAAGTGTCAAATTGCTTTGGATATTATTTATCAGTGAATGAGAAAATGTTGTTGCAAGTGTTTTATAATCTTAATATTTTAGAAATTATTCTAAATAAAAGATGGTAGTGTTAATTATTTCCAATCGTATTCATATTTAAATTCTTTTATTCTTTTTTGGGACTTTTTTCTTGCTATACACCTAATCTGGGATTTTTTGACCAAAGTTGGTTATGTAAATTAAACTTCGTGTCTTAGATATTTAAAAAAAATTTTTGCATATAAATAAAATTTAGATTTACAATACAATACACAATACAATAGATGTCCGATATTTATACATATGTAAAAGCTTATATAATAATCAAGTAAGTTTACATTCGAAATTTTTTCATCGAACGTGCCTCGAAATAAGGGCTCATGAATTTGGACAGGCCAGGTAGTCCTACTACATAGCCCAAATCTAGAATATTCTTTATTTTGTATAAAACCTAAGTTGATTATGCTGTTTCTCACTTTTGTATGAAAATAGAGCAAATATCATAACCCCCTTTTGTAGTCCAATTTTATTAAGCCCAAAACATAGTTAAACTTATGCCTAATTAACACTTACATCGTTTAACTGCTTTTTGTGCTTTTGGCCATTTATTATTAGCTTAATTAAAATGGCTGATTGCCAGTTATGCAAAAGCCTCAATCTTAATTAGCGGCATGAGCTGGCTATAAATCTAATAATAGCCATTGGAAACGATGCATATATTAAGCCCTCATTGTGGCCAAAGGGGCATTCAGGCCGCTTTAAGGCTGAAGTGCGTGCGGCACCATTAATGGACCCGTTTGTGACATTCTATCCAAAAAAAAAAAAAAAAACCAAAAAGGCTAAGCCATGTTGGTTATACGTAAAGCCGATAATGGTATACCCTGTATTAATACTGAATTAACACCGACCGACTCCTCGACTTGCTATGTCCTAAATAAGTACACTTCAGTAACTCTTCGTCTATATTTTAGGAATATTTTCAAAGTCATTTAGACTCACGATTAACCTTCTCCATGGTGCGGTGGTTGGCAACCAATTCAAAGTATCGTTGCTGTCAGATTAATATGAGCATTTCTTTATATGTTAGAATCTCATTTAATAGCATAGTAAATCATATAAATATAAAATACTCTTGGCTCTAATGGGATACTCGCAGGGTATACTCGTAAAAATCCAAAATATGTAATTTTTCTTTACACTTCTTTCAATAGAACAAGACACAAAACCAAAGTCCAAATATTCGTATTTATGGCTAAGACTAAGTTTGAGTAACTTTTTATTTTATTTTTGGTCTGCCACGCCCACACCAAATGAATATCGTAAAAATAATGAGATGCTGTTAGTTTTGAGTTTGCGCCCTCCATTATGTTCCAAAGTTGCTCCATATGCCAACTTGGCTTAGTTATATATGGCTTATTCACGTACATACATATACAAGCATGCGTGTGTATTTGTGTGTATCTGTGTGTCTCTGTGTGTGTGGTAAAAGTTTAAGCAGAAACTTTGTGGAACACAGCGAAAATAAAAGGAGAAAAAAGACGCGACTCGTTAAACTTGTTGGCGGCACGATAATAGCTGGTCATAGTTTATTACACATACGCAGTGTATGCTCGTTGTACTCCTCTTGGCACAACTTGGCGTTTTTATGTACATATGTACATATATAAGGTGTATCCAGCTGCTGACAACCTGAAACGTTCTGCTACAATGCAGTAGAATATAAAATTTTGTTTTGCTTGGCATCCAGTCTATGGGCGTGGCAGCTTATTTAATCTGCGCTAAAGATACACTAAGTCTAACTTATTCGGGCAATAAATTTGGTACAGTGAATACTGAAAAATGCAACTACAGTATGTTGCAGGCTTAAGTTTAAAGATGTTAAAATCAAGTAAGATTTTTGAAAATAATTACATAAACTGAAATAAGTGCGAAAAAATATTTATTTTGCAAAGTTACAAAGTCTAAGGAGTTTAAAAAAATATCGGTGACTAATATATGTAAAAAACCTTTTTTTAAGACCTTGTTGATAACGTGTAAGTCCAACTTAAATGAAAACTGAAAACAGTCTTTTATAAATTAGACCGTAATGCGTTCAGTTTTATAATTTCATATAAAGATTTACTTAGGAATTCAAGATCTAGGTGTGGTTTTAAAAAGATATACCTAGCTCTATTGGTTCCAAAAGTAATGTTAATGCCACTCTACCACACTGATTTTGCCAGTTACACATATCATACAAACCTGTAATATCCTTGATCCTCTGTGCAGTTTTATTAGTTAGATTATTTTAGATAATCGCAGAATACGACATCAGGCTGGTTGTCCAAAATACTACAACGACTTAAAATCATGGCATATTTATTGTTGTTATTTAATTTTATTTATATATTATTTTTTTGTACCAATTCCATTATTTTTTTTTACTTTTTTTTCGTTGCTTTTACGCTTACTTTGTCTAACAATATGGCTGCCACTCACGCTTTCAACAGTTTCTCGACTTGTAAACCAATATATACATATATACACGAGTCTCTTTGTATTTGTGTATACTTGCTTGTGTATGTTTTTATTTTTATAAGCGTGTGCGTGTGGCTTCGTGCCTTACTTTAATTTTATTTCTTACACTTTTGTCGTTGCGATCTAGTACATAAAGTATAATATGTTATTGTAAACTTCTGGGGAATATTCCGCTGGCAGAGAATTGGAGCTGCTACTCCTGCTGCTTGAGTAAGCTCCCAGAAACACATTTCTCATTTTATTGAAAGCATGAAATTTTGGCTCCTGCCCTGCCCTGCCCGAACCCCAAAATCCTTGCACTATGCTTATATAAGATTTTATTTACTTTTTTGCGGTTGTATGCGGACCACTGCAAGAAGGTAATGTCATTTGCAGTAGCATACTTTTCAGCGCGTGCATAATTGAAATCGTGTAGAGATACTCACACAGATATGCACACACTCACACACATATACTCACACAGATACGCAAAAACATACATATACTCACACAGATACAAGCTCTATTTCGCTGTGTTGCCAAAACGTGATAAGCTTGGGGCTGCCACCTTGTCCAAATTTATTTTGCCCATGAAATAAATTGAAATCTTTTATTAGATATCTACATATGTGGAAAACGTTTTAAAACTTTTTAGCTTGCTTGGCATTTTTCAAACACCCTGCCACTAAGTCTTTTTACAAATTTATTAAACTTGTCAACAAGGGTTAGTTGTTGGAAAGCTAAGGGAAATTTCCGAAGTAATTTGCTGCGTAGAATCCGACTCAAAGTGCAAATCGCATCAGGATTAAGATATTTGAGGTCATATACCCAAAAAACGGCGTTCTTGCATTAAACTATCTTAGATTTATATATTGTGTTTAAATTGGCAAAAATCAGGAACGTTGTTTTTTAAAAAGCGGTCGCAAAGGATGTTTCCAAAAATCTACGTACTTAAAATTTACGTTCCGCTGCTCATAAGTGTTATCTATCAAAAAATGTATGGCTTGTATTCGGGTATTTGCAGATTTAGTAAAATTTCCATTGTAAAAAATGTTTCGACTTTAAGGTAAAGTTGGTAATAAGTTTGAACACGTTTAAGCCGACAATGCTTACAGCTAAAGATGGATCTAAATGACCTAGAATCGGTGATGTAATTGATATCATCACTTTAAAAACTTAATTTACATACATACTATATATCCTACAAGGGTGCCTTTAAATATAAATCGCCAAGCTTCAAGTACTGAGAATGATAATTTGGTAAAACTTGGTTAAAAGTTCATATTTGATGATCGATTAAAATATTAAAGCCTCTAAAAGGATTTAAGCATAATAAAAATATGTTAATAATTCTCGTATCAGCAAGTATATAGGCAAACAAAATGATATCAACAGAAAAATGTTTTTCAAATTACATTTTATATATGTATTTTTGTTCTATAAATTAATGCACTACCAACATTTGACTTTTGACATTTGACGTTTGGCATTTTTTTTTTGGCAAACACAACTGTACCAAACACAGAGTAATCCGTGCAAATCGCCAAAGCCATTTACAGCTAAAGGCCAACTCTGGCGCAGACAAACTCATTGGACTAGACAGAGATGGAAAAAGTTAAATACACACCCACAGACACGCCTAAAGGCAGAAGAGAGACAGAGATAGATTTTAAACGTGACTACGCAACACTTGTCCAACTGATTGGCTTTGTTTCTGGGAAATTAAAAACAAAAAACTAGAAAAATATAAAATAAATGCGAAAAAATCGAACATGGTCTTTTTTGACACAATTGAAAACTGTACGCGCAATTTGTGCTTTAATTGAGCGTGGAAAATGAAAAAGTAAGCGAGACGACATGCTCATTTGCAGCGTCTTGCTCTTTCACGCTCCCTTGCCCATCGCAAACTAGAAGAAAATGCAAACGAGCTGAGTGCCAAAAAAGAAAAGCTATGCAACAAAGAAGAGAAAAACGAAAAAAATGTAATGGAAAACTTGCGGCTTTGTGCTATCAAGCATTACAGTGGCAAAGTGAGCGAACATTTTAAGCTTCAGTCAACTGCAAGCAGGTGGCCGGGACACGGCGAAAGCTGCCTATCCAAGGACAACTGTGATAAACAGTGCAACAGGATATTGTAGATAAGAAGATAAAGAGGTTTGATTTGTGGTGGATTAAAAAAATATACAAGATTTTCTACGACGCTCCAAAGTTTCAATATTTCTACAAATTCATATATTGCAAGCGTCAACGTTTAAGCTTGGCCGACTTTCAGATACACTGTAGATAGCATTAGGAAGGAAGCCTTATATCGGAATATTGCCATTGCACAAAAAAGTATCTTAGGAGTCAAAGTTACGTTAAGGACGTTAATGTCTTAAAAATTTGATATTTACCTATCTGTCCTATATAGTGAACCAATTGCATTAAATTTGGTTTAGTGCTTGGGAGCTATAAAAAAACGCCAGAAAGCAAATTTGTTTACGATATTTTCGCTAACAAACAAATAATATTTTTGGATGTATTCGATGTGCTCTCTAATACCTCTATGGCCCATCCCTTCTAAATTATCCCATGACATAATAAGATTGTAGAAATATTGATTTTTGATGTAGCTTTTAGCATCTTTAAGATTAAGGCAATTCATTATCGACTTCTCTAGTCAACTTTATGAGGTTACCAACGCAAATATTTTTGGATATCTTTTAACATATTGATTACTATTTCAAAGTAAATTAAAATTTTTTTCACAAAAATCAAATTAAAAGTCGAATGCCGCGAATTTAACATTTTTTGCTCAGACAATAATTTTTTTTTGTTCTGAAAATCTGGTAAAATGGAGCTAATTTAATGACCTGGACTCTGAATTTTGGCAACAAAAAATCACTCCAGTCACTCCATAAATTCTACGTAGAATTTTTTTCACCGCACTTTTCTCCATATTCAAACATCTGAATTTTGTTTAACTCTTGTTCTGATGTCTCCTTCTCTATAGTATATTCGTTTCATCGCGCACAATTGTAATTTATTTATTTTATCCATAATTTATTTTTCTTTATTCCTAAGGGTTTATAATTATAAAAAATATGCAAAATTGAAAATAACTTCTTTCAAAGTGGCATATCTATTATTATTGACTCAAGGTCACTTTTCTATATAAATGTATTATTATTTGCAATCTGTCAGGTAACAATTAAAAAATTTTGATTGATTGTGAAATCAATTTCCTTTTATACAACAAGTGATATTGCGTAAAACGTAAAAACTTTACGAAAATGAAAGATTGAATGTAAGCTAATGTACGCCTTACAAAGAAGAGTATAGCTACTAAAGTAATACCAATAAGAACAAGAAGAACGATAAATTGTTGTGTTAACTGCGCGAAAGCAAAGCGCACGTGCCAAGCATAGATAGAAAGATAAAGAATAACTAGAAGGACAGAGAAAGCTAAGAAAAATATGAATAAACGGAGAAGAGGTGAGAGAAAGAAAGCGCCGTGCAGCTTAAGTTAGCCAAAAGCCAAGACGTGGGCATGCAATACTAAATGCCATGCAAACTGTTAAGCACGCGCAACACTTCCGGCACAATACACGCAGACACACATACATACGGCAAGCGGAAGTAGCCATATAAATGTCAGCGTCAGCTGTGCGTGAATGTCATAGTGCAGTTGTATTGGTGTCTCCCAGTATTTAAAAATAAAGTAAATAAACTTGAACTGAATTTATTTGGTATTGTTCTTGGATTGCCTTGGCTGTTGCTATTTTAAGGGCATTTTGCGAACGAGCTTAAAAGTAATTAGCTAAACCGCAATCTGTATTGATTTTTATAAGGATAGCCACGGGAAACCATTGCAACGACCGCATCACAAGTGTTCGGACTATAATTGCACTCAGCTACAGGATATTATTATTTGCTGAATAGGATGGGTAGTTCGAAGCTTTCAGAGCTTATGACAAGGGCAGCTCGAAAGGTGTTAATTGTTGATTGAAAAATGAGCCAACAAAAATATAGATATTTAAATTGCTTTTGTATAAAATCGCAATCAAATTCGTAGAGTTAAATTTACTACGAAACTTTTCTAATAGAGGGAAAATTCAAAGTATTTTTAATGGCAAATGTGTAGGATTTTAATTGTTATCGAATTTTATTATCAGCTAAAAAAAAATCTAAATGGCAAAGATTAGTCAGGAAGAGCCTAAAAAGTTTAATTATCCTAAATCGTATAAGCCCAAATATTTAGGAGTTTATGCATATGATCTACATCAATAGTTTTATTATTTATGATCATATAAGAGGCATGATTGATGCTATGCGCTGCTTTGATGCACAGCGTCATGAGGGCGTTAAGATGCGTATGGGCGTACATACTAGTAAGTGCAGCAAATGCTCCAGGGCATCTCTTTCCTATGTTAGATAAATATTCGCATAAGATTCAATTTTCAGGCAAATCAAATTCAAGACATGCCTAAGCGTTTTCCAATTTTTTTTGTCCAGATTCTTTTGCCTGCTAGCAATATAATATTATTGTAAACAATATATTTCAATAGAGAATGGGGAGCACCGACCTATGTCGTCACATTTATTTGTAGATGTTCCGAAGCTGTCCGAATCAAGTTCTACATTAGCTATGTAAACTGATTTATTTACAAAGAGAAAATTTTATTAAGGCAAAAAAGTACGGATTACAATTATTTGCTTTCACTATAATTGTTTCTGTTAAATTTTATTTTTCTGATTGTAGCATATTTACAAATGAAACTAGCTTGGCAGTTTTTGCAGTGGTTAAAAACATAATTTTTTGTATCCTGCCTAATGCATACGTTACCTGCTGCAAGTTGAAACATGGCGTATGCGCAATAAATCAACATGATGACAGCATTATGTTCGCAAATGCAAATAGAACAATCACGTCACAGCCAAAAGGAAATTGACCGTTTATATTACACACACAGACACAGCGACACCGACAAACACAAATGCAAACACTTGAGCGCACTTTGGTACGCCATTTTAGCTGCAATAAACCATAACACAAAATGGCCGCATCATAAGTGATAAGCTCGGCCATTTTAGTAATCAGCCGGCGCCTGTAAGTAGGCAACAAAGTTGTGGTCACAAAACACAAGTGCCGCCGCCTGGCGCGCGTCCTTTGTGGCGCTGATGTCACAAAATGGCGTATACGTCATTCAACCTCAAAGCAAAAAGGAAAATTCAATGAAAAAAGCAAAACAAAAAATTAAAAGCTTTTATCCACAAATCAGCGCCGCGTCAAGTACCAAAAAATTTTATGCAAAGGCATACACACACAAACACACACAGCTTAAGATTGAGCGAAAAGGCGAGTGTCCTTATACATATATGTCATATAAGCCCAGAGTGAATTATTTGCAAAAGTTATTAAAATGCAAGCCAGTTCATATCAAGTCAAGGCCGTGTGTCCTACTGTTGAACATATATAATGTTCTATCCATTAAGGACTACAGTTCAGCATAATCATAAAATGCAATTTAACAGTATCTTAAAGTGTGCCAAAGTGTTCAAGAAGGAAAATTGATAGCAAAAATATATTTCCCGAAGATATGAAAAATTTGTTATTGTTAAAATATTAAGAAAATTAAGAGCTCACTTATTATACGCATGTATAATAAATTTGAGTGTGCCACAAATTTTTGAAATTTATAACTATTTGGAGCTATTTTCTGGTTCTTTAGCCCAACTCCTTTTAAGTCTCTTTTAGTACGCTTCTTGGATAGTCTTTTATTTTTTTTAATTTTTGGTTAAAAAAATTGCAATATCTTTGAAATAAAACTTTATTACAACTTTGCTTTAATTTGATACAAAAGTATTTCAAATTCATATTTATTATAGCTTACTAAATTCTCCTTTTTACTCTTTTTATTATTGCTTCAAAATAAGTGTGACCGAAGCAAAGAAAAACAAATTGCTAGAAGCTCTAATCCTTTTACGATTTCACTATGTCTCTAACTGTTGCACAGTAGTATTTAATCTTTTTAGATATAAGTTATACACCTTAAGATGGCGCCAGCAGTTACAAAAGCTACTATAATTAAAAAAATTTTTCATTTACATCTATGAATGAAGTAAGTTAAGATTTCGATCAATTACGAAAGAAATAAATGATCGGTTATGCAAATCTGAAATCGAACATTTATTTTTGTAAAAAGTACAAAAATGTTTATTTCAAAGTTATCTTATACTTTTTACAAAGCTTTATGTAATTTTTCCACGTATTTGCTTCGATTAATAGCCTAATTTATAAATTTTCCCTTTCAGATCTTTTTTAAATTTTGAGAAAAATATCAATTGCCTTATAAACAAAAGTGCTTAAAATGTGTTTTAACTTTTCGTGTATTGCAACATTCGCCATGTGTATCCCACTCAATCAGTATCTGGTTATTACCTGTGCTCCATATTTTGTAGAAAGGGATTCCAGGAACGGCGTGAGCTATGTTGCTTACATTAGCCACAAGACGATTAAGCCTCAACTTAAAATCCAATTAAAGATGTCCATATAACGCAAACTTTGGTGAGATCTGTCACGAAGCAATTTAAATCTGTAATTTTGTTTGGGTATTATGTACGAAGGCACTGCCTTTAAACAACAGTATCCAGAAATATAATATATGTATATATGGGCATTTCCCAGGTTGCATACGTTACATTCGTACACATATTTTTTAATACTATAGGCGCTGTGAATGAGATATATCCATAAAACTTTCGGCAAAAAAAATGTCTTTAAGAGTTTTTACAAATTACGTTTAAAACTTTACTTAACTGTTTAAAAAAAAAACATTCATAATGGCATCGAATGTACTTTCACAGGAATAAAGAATTTGTTTTATATCCAAAACCGTTTTTGTTTTATTTAAAAAAACTTTTGTAGCGCTCTTATTGAAAAACCCTTTATAATGTAATCTCAGCTAGAAAAGATTACACTGGAACTCAGGCCCAGGCGTGACGGTTCATCATAGAGAACTAGAGTTCTTGAGAACGATTTTCTTATGAATCCGTTGGTAGACCAGTTAACAGCAGACGCTTGAGGCACCCAGATTCTCTCGTAATTTAAATGTGATAGGTATAGTACATGCCTTTATGACGTAGATCACTAAACATTTAAACTACCCTCGTATAAATTTTATTCAAAATGCGAATGTCAAGTGCACTTTTGTATATCGAAAGATACAACAATTTTTTTTTTTTGAAGATCTTGAATCTGAGGCGATCTATGCTTATTATGCCATTAGTGCTCCGATCTCCAAGACAATCTTGAAAAAATCAACAACTGCTCGCGATCCCAATATTACACTACAGAATGAAAGGCTGGATAGCGTTCGTTCCTTTGTGTTTCTGGTAGTTACAAACAAAAGCGTAACGGACGAAGACGTCAAATCACGTATTTGCAAAGCGAGATCTGCTTTTGCACAATTGGGCCCCATATGGAAATCTAATCAACTTTCCACCAAAACGAAACTTCACATATTCAACTCTAACGTGAATTCTGTGCTCTTTTACGGATGCGAATCCTGGAAAGAAACATCCAGCATAAATTCTCAGATTAAGGTGTTTGTTCACCGGTGTCTAAGGAGAATTCTGCGAATTTGGTGGCCCAAAGAATTTCAAACAATGATTTATGGTCACGTACCAAGCAAATACAAGTAGCGTATGAGATCAAAAGCCACAAATGGAACTGGATCGGCCACACAGTAAGACGTCCCAATAACAACATCGCCCGACAAGCTCTCCGCTAGAACCCACAATGTTCTTGACGTCCCAGGGTGCCAGCTAGGACATGTAGGCGTACAATCGAAGCAGAAATGCGAAAAGCCAATTCAGTCTGCTTCCAGACACTAAGCCAAAAAGATTAAAACAAAAAGAGCCCCCAACTTTTATAAATAACTAATAATCCACATTTATTCACAAGTGCAAGTAGCCTCATTCTGTAGTTGGGGGGTGTGCCAAAAAGGAAAGGGAGTAGACTATAATGCCTGTATACCGAAGTGCCAATATATTCTCGTATAAAGATTTCGGAGATCACAAAAGCTAGTAAGCCAAAAATTAAGCAGCAGATGTGTTGAATTCCTCTTCAGTTGAAGTTTGTTGAATTAAGTGCAAATCTTTTCCCATCTCCCCGTATCACATTTTTTTTCTGTAACAAAAGTAAGCTATGACTTTTCAACAAAAACTCAGGCAGTAAAGATTTGCCTTCACAATTATTTAAACCAACAAACACAAACGAGCAAATAGGAAATTCAGTAAAAAAACTAAAAATTTTGTAATAAATCATAGCTCAATTACCGGATAAAGCTGCCTTTCTGGAAAGCTATCAGAAGAATCATCGTGAGCTCGGCAAGCGTCAGCGTGAGTACAAAAAGGCACTCACTGGCAAACTAAAGTCGCGCAAAGATACCATACTCGAAACAAGCCGTGAGAATACCATCAAAAAGCTAGAGGATGAAAAGTATGAGCTGCGCGCTCAAATCTGGGTAGCCAGCGGTAAGACTCATGTTAAGCAAAACGAACGTTATTTAAAACTAATCAAATGCCATGTTGACTATCACGAGAAACTGGCCGAGGAAATAAACGAACTCAAGGCTGACATAGTTAATATGGATCGTGAAATAAGTCGTGTGGGCAAGCACACATATGATTTAAATCGCCTTATCATACCGGATAAACAGCATCAGGCGCATATGACCAAGTTAGACAAGAAGCTGATGTTATTGGAAAAGCTTTGGAAGTGAGTGTGCATCAGGAGTGCACCTTTACAGCGATAATTGGTAAGCTACGGGACAGAATCGTATGTTTACTCAAACATCGCAATTACTTTAATGAATCTTACTTGAAAATGGTGCACCATCTGAATGATGATAAAAAGTATTTAATCGATACGATAGAGTTCGTCATAAGTACTTTCGAGGGCTGTATCGAAATATATGAGAAGACCGGCAATATGAACGAACATTGCGAAAAGGGTCGTGAGATGCGCAAGATCGAAATGCAGGGTGTTACTCGTAAAAAGGCTGCTGATGCCGATAACAAAGCCTTTCTGGGCTGTAAGATTAAGACGCGCGAATTGGCGGATCTACCACCAAAGGAGTATAAGCGGCGCGAAAAATTACGTCGTTATCTTACCCAGAAGATAGATCTGTACAATGCTGTGCTGCTGAATATTCTGCACTACGCACACTCTGTCAGCGTGGATGAGGTGATTCATAAGTTTCAGCATCAAGAGAGCCTTTACTATTCGTTTTTTAATTATGCAAATGAAATGAGCTATCATATAACACTACTCAACAACTCGGTGGATCGGCTATTCGAGGATATAGCTGCGCTTAAGGAAGGAAATGCTAATAAGTATGAGGAGCAACTAAAAACTATAGAAACACTTGAAGAGAAGTTAAGTGAAAAGCAAGAATCTAATGCGTTGTTAAAAAAGGTGCGCGATAAGAATGATCAAACGCTACAAAATTTGTTAAATGGTATTCAATCTCTATGCGAGATGGCCACAGTAAATACAGAACGTTTGTCCAAACTTTTGGGCGATCATACTCATGTTAATCTTGTAAATACACGTCGTTTCCTCAAAATGCTTGAGCAACGCATGCATGAAATACTTTCAAGCGTTTATATTACGGAGCGTCGATCTGACGACCTTACTGAATATATAGTTAGAAGAATCGAGAAGATTTGTGAACCGTTGACCGATATTAATGATATTGTTTTGACCCAACAGTGTCCGGAGTGTACCGAGGGTGAAGCCTTCAATACGGATGATCGAGGCGATGTTATTGATTTATACACAGCTCAGCAGACAAAGAAGAAGCTCCTCAAAAAGATTTTACAGCCGGAAATGCAGTATCGTTTGCATAGTCTTCGTCAGTGTCGTCTACCAATATCTCGCATGCTTGCGGCCAAACATCTTTTGTAATAAAAATTTATTTTTATGAGTTATAGCTAAATAAACGTTTAATAAACATGTATCGGGTTTTGCAATAGGAACGCTACAAAAGTAGACAGCAAACGACGCCATATTTTTTTCCGCTCTCTTGACATTTCTCTTCAGTAAGATTTGCCATTTCATCATGGAAAGATATACGATCCAACAAAGATTCGAAATTATTAAAATTTACTATCAAAATTCGGAGTCAGTGGCCTAACCTTTAAGAGCGCTACGTCAAATTTATGGTCGTCATAATTGTCCTGCCAGATCAACAATTGAGCGTCTAGTAGAAAAATTTGAATCCACAGGCACAGTACAAAATGTTTCCGTGCCAGTGAGACAAAAAAGTGCCCGTAGTGTCGAGAATATTGCTGCCGCTAGCGCATCAATTGAGGAAGATCCAAATCAGTCTCACACACGTCGTTCTCAAGCGTTGGGATCTCTGTGGCGAATTTTGCGAAAAGATCTTGGCCTACATCCTTACAAGATGAAATTGAGTCAAGAACTGAAGCCGCTTGACCACCAGAAACGTCGTATGTTCGTGCATTGGGCTGAACAACAACTTGTAAATTATCCGGGTTTTCTTCGAAAAATCATCTTCAGCGATAAAGCTCATTTCTGGCTGAATGGCTTCGTCAATAAGCAAAGTATGCGTTATTGATCAGGCAGCAATCCACACGTACTCCATGAGTGACCATTGCATTCCGAAAAAATTACGGTTTGCTGCGGTTTATGGGCCGGCGGCGTCATTGGCCGTACTTCTTCCGTGATGATCAAGACCGGCACGTTACTGTGAATGGCAATCGCTACCGCTCAATGATAACCGAATATCTTTGACCCGAATTGGATGATATGGACTTGGACACTATGTGGTTTCAACAGGACGGCGCCACAAGCCACACAGCGAATGTCACAATCGATTTATTGAAAACCAAGTTTGGTGCACATGTTATCTCACGAAATGGCCCAGTCAATTGGCTGCCTCGGTCGTAACATTACAGATTTATGTTTCTAAGATGCATTGCGGTTAAAAAAAATTTTTTTAATGACTTTAAGAATATGGGTTTTGGCCAGCTAAATTGGTCGTTTGCCCCATAGTGGCACGTTACAAAAAACGGAAGTAGTTTTGGAGGTTAACAAAAAGAAACAAGAATAATTGAGAATTTCAAATTGGGTCAGTTGAAGACTATATGTTTTTTTTTTTTTTGTATAGGTGGGGGAAGCTTGAAAAGCCGAAAAGTGTGGGACTTGTGTTACCTCACACACTAAACCTACCACCTACTCTCCGTTTCCCTATATGTGTTCAGGTTCATCCGAAATTGAAAAAAATATCGTTGCGCACGTTACATTTTTTTCTGGTATAAAACAAAACTGATTATTTGTTTGAAGTGATGGGTTTCTTTTCAATTCCTGGTATAATATATTATATTAGGTTTGTACAAGTTGAAAAAGTATGGAACATATAGAAGGAGTCGTCGGAAAGTGCCTAGGAAAGTCGATATACCCATGTCCGTCTGTCTCTCCGACAGTCTGTCCGTCCGTCCGTCTGTCCGTTTGAACGCCTAGATCTCAGAGATGGTAAGAGCTGGAGTAACCATACTTTCACATTAGATTCCATATTAATCCGTAGGAGACAAGTTTATTTTATTTGTTTGATATCGGGGTTAAATTATATAGCTCCCATAGGGGTGTTTAAAACGACCTCGAAAAAAAATCAAAAGTCTTAGATCAATAATTCGTTTGTATATGAAGATATTGTAACCAAATTTGGCATTCAAAAGTTTTTTATGGTTCCCAAGCACTGTACCAAATTTCATCAATATCGGTTTACTATATCATATATCTCCAATAGGACCGATCGGCCAAAATAACTTTTTTAAATCAAAATTCGGTATATTTTGTTTTTTTAATAAAGATATTGTAACTAGATTTGGCTTTTAGAAATTTTTTAGAGCACTTAAGCAATGTGCCAAATTTGAACAAAATCGGTTGACTATATAATATAGCTCCATAGGACCAATCGGCCCAAAAAAACGTTTTTTATACAAAATTCGATCTGTTTCGTTTGTTTGTAAAGATATTTGAACTAAATGCGGCATTCTGATCTTTTTTAAGGTATTTAAGCTTTGTGTCAAATTTTATTGAACTCGGTTGACTATATAATATAGCTCCCATAGGAACGATCGGTCAAAAAAAAAATTGTTGCTTAAAAATTCTTCTGTTTTTGGTTTTTCTGTGAAGGGACCGGATTTTATTGCAAGCTAGTGGTACAGGGTATCCCAAAGTCATCCGCACCCGACTTTACGTACGCTATTTTTGATATTTGTTTTGCTTGAGAATAAGACGAAAGCGGTATGTGGGACCTCGCTGAAACTCTAAAGCTTGTGCACTTTATTCTCCATTCCGCAAACATTAGGGTATTATCATATTAATATTGTGCATGCTGAAATCAAATGTAATGCACAGAAGAGAAGCCGGATTAAGAATGAATAAGTCTAGCTTAAGAAATCGATACATTTCTGTATGCTTAGATCTCAAAAGTGGTAAGATCCCGAGCAAATACGCTTTCAGGTTAAACACCTTATTTTGTTATAGGAGATAAATTTAATTTATTTTTTTAAAGCAGCGCTATTTTAGAAAGTTTCCATTGAAAGGTGTTTTAAAATACCAGAGCGCCTTAAAAAAGAACAAAAGCTGTAGACGAATAACTTGGTTGTTTATGAAGATATCGTAACCAATTTTGACAATCATAAGTTTTCTTTAGGATTACTTATGCAATAAACTGAATTTAAATGCAATATAAGGATACAGGTTATCTCAAAGTCTTTTCCGCCCAACTTTAACATACGCCTTTTATTTAAGGAATTTAAGCCGTTTCGTACGTAACACTATGATACATATTTTTTTTAACTGCTATACAAACACAAAGTTTTTTTTAATTTTGCTTAAAGTGCACAACAAACTTGCTTTACGAAGCTAGTTCCATCAAAAAAAAATAATAAAAATTCAAGCAGCTAAATGAAAATAACTTAACTTAGTATTCTTTAATTTTTTCGAATATAAATTTAAAACTTTTTTTAAATTTTTTAATAAAAAATTAAATTCATTTTATTTTCCAAGCAAAATATTTGTTTTTTTTTGCCGTTTCATGATCATCTAAAAAAGGTATATTTTCGAAACAAAAACAAAATATTGAGGTTATTGTAGGTGATTACCAATCATATATAAATACATCACCGAAAATCTGAGCTCTTAATAATTTTGAAGGTTGAATATATAGCCTTTTATTCCATTAACAAATATACAAATATACAACAAACAAATATAGTTTTTACAACTTTAAAGTTGTGCCCCTTGGTTACGATTTTCGGGGAAACGCCCATATGTCAGCATCTTTCAAGCTTAGATTTACGATATATGCTCCTTAACGAATAAAAATGTTTTAAAGAGCTTAGAAATATTGGACGGGCCACATACATACTATAAAAACAAATTCTTAGAAACCCAAATCCAAAAAAAAACATATTTTTTTAGAAAATAAATATCCTGGACTAAGTCAAAACAATATCCCTGCAAGCGACCTTGCAAATAAACCAGCCAAAAAGCGCGCCCATCAATGCCGATAGTGATTTTCTAGTATTATAGAACACAGGAGTTTAATTTCACTTGAATTTAGTAATAAAAAATAAGACGGCTTTGAGATACACTTTGCAATCAAATGCGTATATATATCTTAAATGCTCGAAAAAACTTTTGATTGCCAAATGTGATTACGATATTTACAATAAATACGAATTGCACAGAAGTTTTACAGAACTTAATCATCTTCAAAGGATAAAAATGTCTTCTGTTCTTGTTAGAGAATTAAAGATATATTTTTAGATTTTTGATAGTATTAATATTTTATAAAATAAAATGTAACCTATTTGAAAAATTGCAAATAATCAAAAAGAATTAAACAAATTTGAAATTATTTTTAAACTGTATTCCAGACGCTTTTTTATGTTTAAAAAAAAAATATTTTTTGGTTCCATCATGATCTTAGTTGGTGTGTGAATTTGTTTGGAAAAACTTTATAAGAGTTGACGGTTTGTGAATGCGCTACCACATTTGGAAAAAAATCTGTATTGCTTAATGTCGAAGAAAATTAAGCAACTATTTACAGAAGCCGATAAAACAGGAGAAACTGTAGCGCTTAGACAAGCCAAAACTGTCTCAGTTCACCAGAAGCCATTACAATAGAGTTTATTTTTATTTCACCTTTTATTTGCCCAACAATAAACCTAATCTCCTCGGAATGGGCAAGAACATGAAATTAATCTCTGTAAGTTTATATTTTGGAAAATTAAAAAAGAATTCTTGTACAAAAAATTTAGAAGCTGATTTTATATCAGGCAAGAAAATAAAACTTGACTCTAACTCAATTTCTTCTTCGAGTATTAAGTCCTTTGATAGAGACACCGCTTTCTACAACCGAATTTCGCAAATTTTTTCTACATTTTTTAGACTGCAAAATTGTAATGCAATTGATTTAATGAAAATTATCCCCCTAAGTAAAGATATTTGAAAAAAAAAAATAGCTACAGCTACTCTACTTATTAGGAATACTTTTGTAAACCAACATTTTTATAAAACTTTTTTGTTTTCGGGGATACCATCACAGTCAAGTCGGTAAGACATAATATAATTTTATTTGTTCGCCTATTGATATAAAATACTCTTTTGTTTTTAACTTAATAAAATATAAATGACGATTCTAACCAATGCCAGTTTCTTTCAGTGTATAAGAAACCCATTGAACGCAAATTAATGCTCCATTGATTTGAGCCGGAATTTAAATTTTGGCTGCCAAATCACTTATCACTATTTACACACACACATACACACATATATATATTTATAGTATATGTACCTACCTATGGTATATACATCAACAATAAACACCACACATATCCATATACCTACTGATGTACACACACATATACTGCATTATTCATTTATGCATTGCGTTAAGCCTCAATAGAAATTTTTACCGCTTATTAATTTTATTGCACTCTTTTTTGTTGCTCCCATGTCCTGTGTGTAGCTGTGTGCGGCCATGTGTGTTGTTTGGGTGTATCTGTGAGTACCTGCAATTAAGTTAAACTGTACGCGGGAAAGCCAGAAAACGTGTGCTGTCAAATTGTCAACGGAGCGGAAAGATAATTTTCCAACGTCAATATCGGTTTCAGTTCAAAATTTGTATACTCTATAATTATTATTATTATAATTATACCCTGTACCTATAGTAGAAAGGCTATACTAGATTTATGTAATGTCTGTAATGTACAGTAGGAGGCGTTGCAGACCCCAAGCGCTTGATACCAAAATATTTATCATAGCCTTGGGTAGCGATTGAGCCATGTCCGTCTGTCCGTCCGTCTGTATGAACACCTAGATTTCAGAGGCTGCCGGATAAATTTGAAGTTTAAAAAAATACTTATACGTTTTCACAAAATATTAATAAAGGGTCCAGATTTGTAGTTACATAAAATACAGAAAATCTGTCCCAAATATGGTTTTAATAGAAAGATAATTTCTTCTCCTTTATATGTGTATTTGAAAATGATCTTAGGCATGTGACCATCAGCACTACGACTTACGAAGCTCATCCTGTCAATCCAATTTTTTACCACACTATTAAGCATTCGTCTATCTAACTGACTTTTCTATATAAACCAACACCAAAGAAAATAATCTTAAGGTCTCAAATACTCGACCGCTGGGCCCATTTCTTGAAATAACCATTTCATCGAATTGAGTTTTCAGTAAATGAATGGTTGCGGTTGCCATATGTCACGTAGCCCCGTCCTGTTAAAACCAGATCTTTTCGACAACGATGTAAATTTAGAAACAAATATTCCCTGATATTCGCTCTGTATCGATCAGCATTGACGGTAACACGTTGCGAATCGATAAATTTGAATTTTCCTCTACTCTGGCCCCTACAATAGCGATATTTTCTTCGGACCGCTCTGTTCTCATTCTGGTTGGTGGTCGAACATCTTAGAATGTCAAATGAATTCGAACATGGTCACGATTGGTCACGTTTCTTTGGTCTTTGGTGACATGGAACGATTATTTGGTCCATAAATTGTATCAACAGCCTCTTGCAATATTCCAATTCCAAACACATCCAATTCTGTTTACAAGATCGGAAATAAAATAAATTTTGTTAAGCTCATCTTTTACACGTTTAGTTAGGGAACTCCAATTTCTACTTTATTTTTATTGCAGCTAAAGGACTAACTTCGTTTTTTTTTTATTCGGTTTTTTCTGGAACGTATCTACCGTGTAAAAACAGAATTATACGCATTTAACAGCACATTGTTGATCCCCAAAAATGTTCAAATTGTAATCGGGTGAAAAAATGTTATACGCTTATGTTAAAAATTGTCACCAGATTCAATCAATTTTTTGTCCTTTCTTTTCAAAAATTTAGGTTTTCAAAAGTTTCTGCATTTTTTGGGCTTAGTTACTGACTGACATTTTTTTTATGAGTCTAAACGTCATGATTAAGATAAAAGAGCGGTATAAAAATTAAAAAATGCTCTACAAATCGATTAAACTAAAAGAGAGAGTATAATTTCTAGTTATTAAGTACGAGGTGTGTTCAAAAAGTAAGGCGACTTTTCAAATTTCGCGGGCAACGTATTTTCGATTATCGATTTTTTTTTGTTTTGTTGTGTTGGTACACTCTGTACCAAACTTCAAGTGAATGGCATTTTTTGTTTGGTTGTGAGTGGCGTAAAGGTTATAAGTGTTTTGCGTGCTCGGCGATTTTTTTTTTCGGTCTTGGCTCTTCTGGCCGCTTCCATTGGGACAATTGGGCTTTGGTTTCGATATCATAACCATATACCCATGATTCGTCACCAGTTATGACCCTTTTGAGTAAATCTGGGTCGACGTTAACGTAATTCAACAGCTCTTGAGCGATGCTCATGCGACGATTCTTTTGGTCAGAATTTAGCAATTTCGGAACAAACTTCGCCGACACACGTCTCATGCCCAAAACGTTAGAAAAAATTTCATGGCACGAGCCAAGCGATATACCGACATCTTCAGCAACTTCTCTGATAGTGATTCGACGATTTTCCAAAACAATCAGTTGTTGACGTGCTTGGGCGTCCAGAGCGAGGCTTGTCATTGGCATCTTCCCGGCCATCTTGGAAGAGTTTGTACCACTTGCAAACATTTTTTTTACTTAGAACAGTTTCACCGTATGCTACTGTCAACATTTCAAGTGTTACGGAGCACAGAACTTTATTTTTTACACAAAAAAATCCGTTGAAAAACACTTATACCCTTTACGCCGCTCACAACCAAACAAAAAATGCCATTCACTTGAAATTTGGTGAAGATGTTCGGGAAGAGTGTACCAACACAACAAAACAAAAAAATCGATAATCGAAAATACGTTGCCCGCGAAATTTGAAAAGTCGCCTTACTTTTTGAACACACCTCGCATATTATTGTATAATAATGTCTTATGTGTTGCTAAAAGTGAACTGATTGAAGATTGACGATAAGATCCGGCGATGGTAAGACTTCTTTTTTAGAAGATTAGATAAGATTTTGTTTTCAGTCTAATTAGTCTTAGGATCTGGGTAATTCTAGTGAACCGACAAAAAATGTTCTTTTATGAGTGCATTTTCAAGAAGATAATTATTTGTGGCAAATATTTTGCAAAAAGTCACCATTACGTTTTTGATAAGGACCCATGAATCTTCTTATTTTTATTGTTTTAATTTTACCCTAAAATTCTCCTTAGGGTTCATGGTGCAAGCTTCATCACTGATCGCCCTTATGATCTCTGAGATCTATTTGTTTAAATTAAAAATTGAGATAACAAATTTTTCTATTATATGTTCCTATGGAACAGATATAGTATGCCCTGCAGTTAAAATTTATGCTACAAGTTTTTCCATATTAAAGTCATTGCCACATGTGGCTGTTGGAAAATTTTTAGGAAAATTGCATTGCACAGTTCGGTGCAAGCTTTGTTGTAATTAATATGCCATTGATGTTGCAACTAATTAACAACGACAGCATCCGGCGTCCATACGGCAACCGACAATGAATGGCATGTCATTAAAAATTAATTAAAAAACACACATGCACACAGTTGCATATACACACACACACAAATACAAAGCGTGCTGAATGGTATTGGCCGTCAACAGTGGTGGAAGGGGTCAAGGGTCATAGGGCTGGGGCATAAATTGCGTACATTTCATTTAGTTCATTTAGGGAAATATTAAGGCAAATTAAATGACAGGCCAAGGCTTTTCCATAAATCAATTGCAACATAAAACGCAAATACAAAATGGCGGCCAAGGCACTTACATACACACTCCGCGGTTTTAAGTGGCAAGTAAAGCCAACGAGCTGAGACGTCAAGTGTGTCTGGAACTGGCCACAGCAACTCGGCTTATGATTTATTGCTTTTGTTGGCACCACGCAGCGCACACACACACAAACAGATACTCACACAGATATACACATACACATTTACAGCTTTTTACTCGTTCCACTTGGCTCTTGAAAAGTGAGTGCAACTTTCTGGTTTTTACGCTTGCAATCACGTATAAAACATTTTGCTCGTGCAACTTGCTTCAAGTGCCACCAACAAGGGCTCTAAAATCTATTCACATATAAGAGGGCAGTTAGAAAAAGCCGGGATTGGATGGAAAAGCAATTCGTAGCTCCTTGAAAATGCCATCAATTGACGGACAGACCGAACAAAAGCCCCTCTTTGTTGCACGTTGCTCGTGGAGTAGTCCACTAGCCTCTGTTGCGCTATGATGGATTCATGTCACGACGCTAGCGCTTGTTCAGAGTACATCAACCCTTTGTTCGGATTGCTTGATAATGGACTTAATTTCGGCCTGTTTCCAATTGTACTAAGATGGCTTTCAAGAAAGGGTCAACTACCAGAGTCTTTGTATGGCTTATAAGGGTAATGGGCATCAGACCTACCGCCTTGGTATGCTGGGCAGTGTTAAATTTTGAGCTACTTCGCTAACCACTCAAGCTGCCCTCGTACGAGTATGCTACGACATTCCTATTACAGGACACTGCCGCGCTTAAACCTAATTGAAACAGCGATTTTGGATGATTCATGTGTTTTTAAAGTATTGCCACATTCTGTAGCACAAATCTCATAGATCATGTTTTGCCAGCATAAATTGCTGTAACAAAAATCAACAAACAATAAGTTGGCCAGCTTGATTTTTATTGCTATTGGAATGAAATTAACCTTGGCTATAAGACACTGCAAAGTGGCTGCTGACCTAGTTTGGCTGGCCTGTGACGTCTCCTAATGAGATTAAGCCAACCGAGCCGAGTTCATGAGGCCAATAGCATTCGTTGTAATTATTATAAATCAACTCTTTGATCGATTAGTTTGTTTATCGATATCACCTTATGGGTTCCAGCTCGTTTCCATTTTTACACTGGCTTAATCTGTGCCAGATAGTTTTAAATTGTAGTTCTTCTGTTTTAAAGTTAGATGCATAATCAGAAAGTAAAAGCAACTTAAATCAAATCCTGCATAAAAACAAAAAAAAAAACACCCCAAAGCTGCTTAAATGCATCATACCGCATATAAGTTGCAACGCTTTAAGGGCAAATTAGTGGCAGTAGCTACACAGTACACAGTACTGGGGCCTAAGTAGGGACTAAGCCAGTCGGTGCTACTTAGCAGTATGTTGCCTACTTATGCATCACGTATAAAAACTGAAAGCTTTGCAACCTCTGGTGGTAGGATCTCTGTACAAGTACAAGTATGTGTTTATGGCAGTGTTGTCATCGCCTTCTGCCATGCCCACAACAATGGCATTACCATGCTGGTTGGATAGGGTTGCCAGCCACTCAGCTGGAAGTTGGCGGCAATTAGCCGTTGTCTCTGACATATTGTTAGGCCCAAAGTTGAAGCATTTTGTGCCCGTCCAATGCAGCTTAGTCTTAGCTCAGTAAAATCATTGTGTAGGCTCATTGTTTCATATAGTTGGCTAAATGTCTCTTCGTCTATCTGTCCTTCCATCCGTCTGCCTGTCTGTTTAAGAGCCGTCCCAGCCTCTCTCTTTAGTGGTGAAGCTGGTTGACAGTTGCACTAATTGCAAAATGTTGTTTGCATCTCAGGTCTTTGCCTATTGTTTATGTGTGAGTATGCCAATGGCATGCTTTCATTCATTGCACAGTGTTCGAAATCGACAAAGCTTGATTTGTATGGTATACAAAATTAAACATATATCTTAGTTCAATATTTCTATGGCTCTACAAATTCGCCCATGAATCATGCCTGAGTTGGGCTTCAATTACAATTACAACGATGTGACTGGTTGCACAAATTGACAACATTCGAAAAATCCGAACGGCTTGCTACAGAACGGTGTTGACCTTTTTATAATTCAGAAATTGTCCCGAAATTAACAATTAGGCTTGAAAGCAACTTAACTTTTTCAAATTGAATTGAAATTTAAATAACAAAATTTTGGATGAGAATGAACGTTCTGCCTGTTTAGGTATTACATATAAAATTCCTTTCCTTATTTCATTTCCAATACGAACTGACATGCATATTATAGTCTCTATTATATTACAAACAAATTAGTAAAATGTCATCTCTTCCACTGTGCAATCTATTGCATTGCAGTGTGGACTACTTAGCATTTTCTCTCTTTCGTTCAGTGTGCTCTTGCATTTCGACAAACCAGAAAAAACGCTGCATACTTTTAGGCAATTTGCATATTTCGTTAAGCAGACGCAATGAGAGCTATCCAGAGTTGCTTTTGAAATGGCTTTTCCGTTTGGCTGAAGTTTGGCTTTAATTTTGTTCGTGCTTGTTGTTCTTTTGTCCAGTGACAACTTGGTCATTGCAATTGACAGCTGCATGTCCTGCTCTATGTCCTGGGACTGAAACCAGATCTGTTGTATGTTAGATTGTTTGTTGTTGCTTGTCTAAACTAGTACGCAGTTTATTTATTGCGTTAACTTCCGTTTCGTTTTGCTGCTGCTTGTTTTTCATTCTTTTGCAGCAATTTACTAATTTATGCCCAATTTTTTTCCCCTTTTTTCTTCGTTTTTACTCCTTAGTACATATTATGTTTTTTGTGCACTTGTTTGTTTTGTACTTTCGTTATAAATTGAATTGGAATTTATGCAGATTAAAATTCGCCTGGTCGTGAAATTATTTTTTATCGTTATCGATAGCCTCCAAGCTAATTTATGTGCATTTTTTATGACAAGAAAAAAATAAATCGTTAATAAAAATATTTTACAGTTTTTCATTTAGCTTATTAGCATATTCGATTTTTATTATACCCTACAGCCATAGAGTGAAAATACTTAAAGTTGTGCATTATGCAGATAAAAGGCAAAAGCAATGGGGTATCAAGCAATACGATTTTTTAAAAGAATAATGTAGGCAATGTAGTCTGCCAAGTCAAAAAGTGAACATAGAGTATTTACTAAAGTATCCCTCAATATCTAATTAGACTTGGGTATGAAAAGGGAGCGATTTCAACGCTCTATCGGTTTGCGACTTTCATTAAATACAAAGCTATAAGTTTAACAAAACCAACTGGTATTTCTTTTAAATTTTGTTTACTAAATTTACAAAATTAAGCAATTATTAATTTTAAGAGCAAACATAATAATAAAACAATTCAAAATTAAAAAGAAAAAAGAAAAAACACAAACTCAACTCATAAACTCAAAAAAAAAAAGAAAGGGCTATAACATTTCAGCTTGTTGATTTTTTGTGCAACTTTGCAACTCGTCAAATCAACAGCACTCGTGAATACCGCAAATATTTTGAATCGAATGAATCGGTTCTCAGCAATAACGTTAACTTAAATAATTTTAAAAACATTTCGTATTTATAAACTCGGCATCTAGTGAAAAGTTGAATTAAGTTCCACTAAAAATAAACGGCCATACTCCTGGAAATTAATCTTTATTATTATTATTATTATTTTTTTTTATCAATTTTAATTTCTTGCTAAAATAGTTCATGTTTTGAATAAAAAAAATTCCCATATAGTTGTGGATAATTTCCCTGAAAGTTGTAGAGCAGTGCTATCAATGAGGAAACACGATGATCAAATTGCAAAGTGAATTTTTATTTTTAAACTTCCAGAGTTTTCTCATCAAAAGCTTTTATTTCTCGAAATTGGTGACACTGATTGTGAGAATTCTGCGAAATTGCGCTTTAAAATATTCAATATTGCGAGGTGCGAAAACTGTATTCCACGATTTTTACTATGTCTAAAATTATTGTACAAAGACACTCAACGAATGGGGTCGCTCAGGCTCCGTATTCACCAGATATGGCCACTTGTGACTTTTTCCTGTTCACCAAACTCAAATTGCCATTAATAGGGAAGCGTTTTGACACCATTGAGATCATCAAATGAAATTCGAAGAAGGAACTCAAAGATAGATTGGATCACGCGTTGGAATATGTGTGGGCTCTAATGGTGAATACTTCGAAGGCGATAATAAAGATATTAATTAAAATTTAAGAAAAATTTGGTTTTTTTTGAAGATAGCATTTTGGCGATAAGTCTCTGTCTTCAAAGCATGCTTAAAAGTGTTATATCGATTTCAAGGACAGCATTTGTTTTAGATAAATAAATAATGATTTTAAAAATGTAAGGGAATTCGCCTTTTAATTTGATCAGAGTTTAACAATTTTTCGTACTTAAAAGAAATTTATGCAGTAAAAAATATCAATATGAAGATAATATATGGGATAGATATAGATAGATACGATACCCTACGATATCCAAAGATATCCAACAATGTCTTTATAATGCACTAAATTTTGTTTATTTTTTTGAGCTTTAATAATATTACGCCGATGCTGTGTAAATGAAATAAACTTACTTTCCTATTTTTATATTGCCAAATTGTAGTGTATCTGCAATAATTATTATATATTATAACTATATAATTTTTTATATTTATTTAAAATGATTGATTTGTTAATTTACATAAAAACTACAATTAATGAATTTGACTAATCGACTTAATGATGATGTGCACAATGGTATTGAAATTATTGGTCAAGTACAAACCACTTAATCCATATACATATTATGCAAATCGATAGTTTTATATACGCTTTTAATTTAACATTAAATTGCATTTTGTTTTTATTAAATGTGGTTTGTAAATGTGTTAAAAAGTGTTTTTAATTACGTTTATTGCAAAAACAAAAATGACTTTGTAATGATTAAATTCAGTTTTGTTTAAAAAGTGATTATATTTAAGGCAATGACAGCCTGAAGGGCCCGTTGCTCTGGCCTTAATTACTTTGTTGCCTAGAATTAATTTCTAAGTTACAAAAATAATCAATAATAACAATAATTTTAGGCAATAAAGGCTACAGGGCTATTCATTTTGACTCGGTTAGCTTTCTATTGTTTTGTTTGTGAATACAATTTATTTATAAGACGAGTTAATTATTTAAAAATTTTACAAATTTTAAAATCATTTATGATCAAATCGGCCATTAATTATATTTTCTAAAAAATGTTTTCTATATTTATGTTTTTGGTTAGTTGATTCATAAAATTTTTGTTTTTGGTTAGTTGTTTCATAAAACTTATATATGTGCACTATGAGCTTATATTGCTGGGTCAAAATTTTTGCCTTTAACCATAATTGGCTGTGAGACGGAGCATGGCCATTGGGCAAATAAAATTCCCCCAAGGGGTCATTGACAAGACACCTAATTATACCCTGTACTTAAAAGTACATAGGGTATACTAGATTTGTGCAATGTAAGTAACGAACAGAAGGAGGCGCGGCAGACCCCAAGTCCTTTATTCCAAAATGCGTATTATATTATATTATAACCTCGGGTAGCGATGGAGCCATGTCGTTCCGTCCGGCCGTCCGTCTGAATGAACGCCTAAATCTCGCAGAATATAAGAGCTAGAAACACCAGCTGGTACGCGTATTTCCTGAGAAGATGAAGTTTGTTGAATCATGCCAATATCTTATACCGTTCCCTCCCAGTAGATCTGAAACTTACCAGAGTGATGCCTAATATTTTCATGCATGTGTGTTACAAATGAACAAAACCGGACAAATACAGCAAAAGCTATGGTCAAAAATATACAATTTGAGCCAATATTTGACTCTACCTAATTATAGTTACAAGTGACCTCGAATTACAATTTTTGGTAAGCTGATTCATGTGACTCTAATAAACAAATCTACATCCAAATTTTATCGATGCGCACCGCCCACCTCCCCCTCAACATATCATCTTGAAACTTATCCCATATACTTTAAATAGCTTCTTTGACGTAACTTTCATCACAATCGGTAAAAATTTACGGAATTTATAGGTATAAATATCGAAATTCATCAAAAAACAATTAATTTCAATTGGAAAGTTCTTAGTAGGAATATGCAGAAAAAATTTTATCGAGAGAAAAGGTACAGGGTATTCCACTGTCGGGCACCGCCTCGACTGTTCCACATTTTTTTATTATATTCTATTTTTTATTATACATTTTATTTATGGCTTCTTTTGTAATGACTTTTTTTTTAATTAATCAACTGTTTTAGATTGTATGTTGATCTTAAAAATAAATAAAACTTAGTAGATCGCGTATCCACAAATAACACTGTACAACAATGATTTAGAACTTTTCAAGTAACCTAGTGTACGTTGTAGGTCTTGTCGAGTAGATCACGATAGTGTGTTTCAAAATTGTCTAACACCCCCAAAATCGCAAGTTATTGCTTAAAAACCGTTTTTCGGATACTGCAATCACTCCCACAATCACAACGTCGCCATTTTTCAATTGATTTTCGATTGCTTTACTGGGAAGAAAAAGATTCAAGCTTTAAGATGATATACACTTGTTTTTACTTTATACAAAGCAACTACGAGATTTTTTAAAAGTCATCTAAGATTTACACTTTTTTTTTTTTCGTTTTTCACACTTTGAAGTCATTTTTAAATATCATTTTGTTAAAACACCTTTACTTTTTTACATTTGATTTTAAAAAAACATCAATGCAGAGTAAGAAAAGTCGTGGTTTATCAAAATCAGACGATAAATGTTTAAGTTACGACGCTTATTGTAAACAAGAAAATTTAATTTCCATCGACAAAAAAAAATGTTTTAGATGGATAATTCGTTTGTTCATTAAGATATTGTAACCAATTTGGTATTCAAAAGGTTTTTATAGTTCCCAAGCACTGTGCCAAATATGATCAAAATTGGTTGACTACATATATATACAGCTCTCATAGGACCGATCGGCCAAAATAACTTTTTTAAAGCAAGATTCGCTATATTTCGCTTTTTAATAAAGATATAGTAACCAGATTTGGCGTTTGGAAGTTTTTTGGAGTACTTTAGCAATGTGCCAAATTTCAACCGGTTGACTATATCATACAGCTCCCATAGGGCCAATCTTCCAAGAAATCGATTTTTGAACAAAATTTTTTGTATTTTGTACATAAATACAGCGATCGTTGGGCCCAATTTGCGTAGCTGGAGTGGTGTAGATTCTAAATAAAGTTTCAAAAATGTATAATATATAGATATATATACAGTGAATTTCATAGCTATAGGACAGTCTGAAATTTTTTTGTTCAAATGTAAATATTTCGGTTCATAAGCACGATCTAGCAAAACTTCCTTTTACAAAAACAACTGCCTAATATTGGAGCTTTTAATTTACCGTAAGGTTATTGCACTATTGCTCCACACGGTACTTCGCAATAGCTTATGCATGGATAAGTCATTTTTAATGCAATTTGGTCGTTTCATTACTATAGGACAGTAGTCTATTATAAGGAAATTAAGTGTAAATAAAATATACATCATACTCTGCCCACGTCGTTTTTCGCAATTATATGGTCTCTCTACCATAAACTAATATTCACATATTGCGTCGATTTATCATAAAATTACCAAAAAGTGAATTCAAATTGAAATAAAATGTATTTATGCCATCCTTACACTTAATTTCCTTATAATAGACTACTGTCCTATAGTAATGAAACGACCAAAATTGCATTTAAAATGACTTATCCATGCATAAGCTATTGCGAAGTACCGTGTGAAGCAATAGTGCAATAACCTTACGGTAAATTAAAAGCTCCAATATTAGACAGTTGTTTTTGTAAAAGGAAGTTTTGCTGGATCGTGCTTATGAACCGAAATATTTACATTTGAACAAAAAAATTACAGAATGTCCTATAGCTATGAAATTCACTGTATATGCATGTACAATAGGTTAAACCATGGCTTTTTTTGACTCGTTTCTCAGCAGTAAATATTGTAAACTAAAAATTCATTACAAAACAATTTCAGTGAGTTTAACTTATAATAATAATATGGCAAAAATTAATATTTTAGATTATTAAAAAAAAAAGATTAAGTGATACTTATTATGCAGGCGTTAAAAATATATATATGAATTGCAAAATAAAATTGTAGATTGCGCCGCAGCAACAAAAAAATTAATTAATTTTTTAGATCAACATTTTTCCTTATGGTCATAAAGACATTTATAGTCTGCTGAGATACTCAAAAACGCTAGGTATATATTTACGGAATCCTGTATTATTCCAATTCTCAAAATTATCACTTTTCAAAAACGGTTTCTTTGCCAAAGTTGAGGAATCCAGTCAATCATTTATATAAAATAAATGTTTCACTTTAATGTAAACTCGTACCTTTTTCAATTGGTTCAATTTAAATAAATTAATCACTTTTTGGTAGAAATAGACTCAAAATTCAAATGTTTTAAACACGTCTACTTGCACGGCACTTCTATTGTATATATAGGTATATATACATATAGATAGATTAGCATATATATATTCAATTTTTTTATTTTTATGTTAACCACTTCTTATCGCAGCGAGCTATCACAATATAATGATCCAAGCTGCAGTTACTAAGATGAGCATAAGCCTAAGCTGAGCTTTTAACTAAGCTTTAACTGTACTATCGTACGATAATTGTTTTTAAGCTTTATGCGTGCGGTATTATGGTGTGATCTTTTGGTGCTGATGTAAACAAGTAACCGTTATGTGCGTGGGTGGTTCATGAAGTTTTGAAAACATATCCGAACTAATTCATGTTAACAGCTGGCCACTACAGTGTAACAAATTTTTGTTGTCTGTCTCTCCATTTTAAGTTATGGCTATTCGAATTTATGAAATATATCCATTCGACGTCAATACCATTTTAAAGGCCTACAAAAACCGGGGTCATGTCAGTTGGTAGAAAGCTAAGGGTTTATTATAGCATTCAGAATAACAAATGAGCCGCTCAGTGCACACTTCGATTAACTCCACTTTTTGAAAAATTTTTAATTTAAGTGTCAAAGGCCTTGGTATAGTCATAACTTTTTATATTTATAATAACTTTCCCGAATAATAAGGATTAGCACCGTTAAATGACAATTTTTATTTGGCCATTGAATAATAAGTAATTTATTTCAGATGCCATTTCGATTAACTCCATACCCCAATGTAAATCGTTTTGGAAACGCTGTATCTGTTCTAGCTGAGCATACACTAGTCGGCATATATATTTTGACGAAATGAAAGTGATGTGTTTTAGCTTATAACTTTTTATTGGGTTTATAGAACTTAAAAAATTTTTATTTCTTTTTTACATATCGGTCAACAAATTTAAAAATAATTTTAAAAAAAGTATTCCATAGAAACCTAAAAAGATATGAATTAAATTGATTTTCAGCCGTTGGCATAAGTATTTTGACGAGTGATTTTAATTAATGAAATAACAATTAAATCATAGAAAGTTTTCAAAATATAATTTCGATTAATAGAACGTATAGTCCCCTTTAGCTTCAATAACTTTTTGAATGCGTTTTGGAACTGAGTCCACTAAAGCTTTGAGGATATCCGTGGACACCTCGTTCCAAAGGGAAGTAACCTCACAAATTGTTTCTTCTTTGCTTTTATGCAAAGAAGCAATTCGCTTCCGCCTCATGAGGAGCCACACGATTTCAATTACATTCAAGTCTGGACTTTGTGGTGGCCAGTCAAGAGTATTGACACCAACATCTTTCAAAAACTTCGAGATCATTCTGCTTTTGTGGCATGGGGCATTATCCTGTTGCAGAATGAATGACTCACCGATAAGCTTTCTCCGTAAGGGAAAACGTTGTCATTCAGCACTCTCAAATATTGTCCTTGGTTCATCGAGCCTTCAATGGGATTTTCAAGCCATTAATATCAAAAAAACTTTAGTGGGTAGACCGCAAAGTTTGAAAAATATTGCTCAGCCTTTATTATTTCCTAAAGGAAGAACTGTGACAAAGGAAAAGTGGAGAGATATGTTAAACACGATTACTATAATAATTTGTTGACAAATCGAAATGACGAATCCTCGCCTACAGCTGATGAAGAAGACATTATGTATAATATTGCTGAAACATCCCAAAGAATAATGCCCCAAATATAAAGATGCTAAAAATTAATTTAAAAAAATTAAAAGCTGTGCTTAAAATGTATAAAATTTTAACTTTATCTTAATAAAAACTTAAAAATGTAAAGTATAAATTTAATCTTATTTTTATACCCTGTACCGTATGGTACCAAGGGTATATTAAGTTTGTGCAAGCCGAAAATGTATGTAACATATAGAAGGAGACGTCGGAGACACCCCAAAGTTACCTAAAATATGATCAGGGTGAATAGAGAAGTCGATATACCCATGTCCGTTTGTCCGTCCGTCTGTCCGTCCGTCCGTGTGAACGCCTAGATCTCAGAGATGGTAAGAGCTAGAGTTACCAAACTTTCACATTAGATCCCATATTATTCCATAGGATGCAAGTTTATTTTATTTTTTTGATATCGGGGATAAATTATATAGCTCCCATGGGGGTGTTTGAGACGACCTCGACAAAAAAAAGCGTTTTTGATAAATAATTCGTTTGTTTATGAAGATATCGTAACCAAATTTGGTATTCGAAAGTTTTTTATAGTTCCCAATCACTGTACCAAATTTGATCGAAATCGGTTGACTATATCATACAGCTCCCATAGGACCGATCGGCCAAAATAACTTTTTTAAAGAAAAATTCGCTATATTTCGTTTTTTAATAAAGATATCGTAACCAGATTTGGCGTTTGAAAATTTTTTAGACCACTTAAGCAATGTGCCAAATTTGAACAAAATCGGTTGACTATATCATATAGCTCCCATAGGTCCGATCTTCCAAAAAATCGATTTTTTAACAAAATTTGTTGTGTTTCGTTTGTTTGTTAAGATATTGGGACCAAATTTGACATTCGTGAGTATTTTATAGTTCCTAAGCACTGTACTAAATTTAATCCAAACCGTTTGACTAGATCATATAGCTCCCATAGGACCAATCGGTCCAAAAACACGTTTTTTATACAAAATTCGATGTGATTTGTTTGTTTGTAAAGATATTTGAAATAAATTTGGCATTCATATCTTTTTTAAGGTATTTAAGCACTGTGTCAAATTTTATTGAAATCGGTTGACTATATCATATAGCTCCCATAGGAACGATCGGTCAAAAAAAATTTTTGCTTAAAAATTCTTCTGTTTTTGGTTTTTTGTGAAGAAATCGGACTTTATTACAAGCTAGTGGTACAGGGTATCCTAAAGTCGTCCGCGCCCGACTTTACGTCCGCCATTTTTTTTTTTTGAGTTGCCAAATCGATTAGCTTCACCAGTCACATAAAAACTGTAACATTACTGACGATTGTTTACTTTTTTATTTATTTTGTATACCGTTAGATGAAAGCTACATCTGCAATTGTGCATTCTACATTACATATTTGAATTCATATCATCACAGGAATTCTTAAAAACAATATATATTAAATCATCGCGTTTCTCAACTTTTTGTTTTATGGAATTAATCTATGTTTGCTCTGAACGGCTCAAATAAGTGTACTCAACTTGGAACTTTGAAATTCAATCCTAGCTCTGATTCTCAAATTTCGTTGGGCAGTGACTACCAACAATATCTTTTGGCTCTTTAAATTCTGTCGATTGTACAGCCTCATCAAAAAAGAGTGTCCCGATCTGAGGACAAATCATATATTGTTTTTCATGTATTTTGACACTTAGTATCAAAATCCGCTAAAAAAATTTGTTCACTGGATCTGGATTTTACTCTAATCCCAAAAACTTTGTCCGACAACATTTTCTTTATGTTTTTGGGTACGCAGAACCTTAGCACGTCAGGTTTTGGAGACAACCTCAAAAATAATTCGTTTTGTAGGTAGTTTTTCCAAACACTAATTTGAATTCAGCTAATACTCTAAACTTTAACTTTTTTTATTTTGTTATAACGAAATAAAAAAATGCCAGAAAATTTTTTCGAGATAGATTGTCCGACGGTGTTTTTCATATAATTCCAAAATTTGAATTATACCACTCTCAAAAATTATTTTAATATTGTTGACAATGAGGGCAGCTTTAATATGTATAAAATTTCACCTTAGACATTAATAGTAAATAATTCTCGTAAGATCAATAAAAAAAATGTATTTACTCTGCTATTCTTCGGAATACTATAAAAGCAAACCAAATAATTTTATTCGGATTCGTGTTTGCGTGATTCGGAAAGCGATTTTTTTTGTAGATATGGTATTTCCTTTTTATATTCGATGTATTCCCTTATTTTTCTTAAACAGTCAAAAACCCTTTGTGTATGTATGGCACTAGCCGGTAAAAGAAACAAGCTCCTGGGCATGTTCGTTATCCCATTGGAGATCGTTGTTACCAAAAGTCCAAATAAAATATTGGAATGCATGCAGGCCTTGGGAATTTTGAGAGAGCTCTGAGCCATGAAGAAGGTACAATAGATCCACCTTCGCAGTACATTTATACACCCAATAATAATAATAATAGTAAAAAAAGCATCACCAAAAATTCAAATTACATTGGTTCATCTCATACCAAATTACCATTAAAAAATAATTTTTTTTTTTTCTCGAATATTTATTATTGGAAATCAACCCTTGATTTTATGGGTTATAATCCAACATTTATGAAAAGTAAGTCACTATACACTTAAAAACCTTTTGTGTGGTATCATTTAGATTACTCTATATATACACAATATTTAAAAAATCAAGTAGAGTCTATGATATTACACGCCTTCTGAGGTCGTTTGAATGAAGGCGTTTTTGGCGTCTTCTTGGTCTATGACCGGTTAGGGCACATGCAAGCGAATTTGCCGACGTTTTATTCGAACGTCTCGTGAAAAGAGGATGCGAATTAGGGTCCCAGGCACCATGGAGTCGGATCCTACATTCAAGACTTATTTGAAGTACAAAAATTTTATTTGAAACTTAAAAGTAGAACTTAAACAGAAACTGAAAATATGCTGTGGCATCTAAGCCAGCTCAATGACGTCATAATCAGCGTTATTAAAACCAAGGATGTTCCCAAGAAAGTAGAAAGCACAGGTCAAAAGCTGAAACATCTCAAACAGATTATGAAAGACGACCGGAAGCTTCTCTCTACACTATTGCCTGCATCAAGAGAAAAACAGCTGTGCGTACCAGCTGTGGCAATAATGACGTCACACAGCTTTAAGTATGTTTATCAGCTGTATTATGAATTGAAAGATTATTTGCTGACCTTTTCACTGGCGTTGTATGAAATAGGATTAAAAACTACGGATAACGCCTATGTATGCCAGTCCTATCTGCAGACAATGAAACAGCTCAAAATATTAGATCAACTGTTGGGCCAAGAGCTATTGTTTTGCAGAGAACGGCATGAAGAAAACTTAAGGATTGTCATCAAAAGTGTGCGCAAACAAATTTTTTATTTTTGGGAGCTTCTGTTCAAGTCAGAAGAAGAATGTAATTTGTTTGAAGATTTTAACAGCGAAAATTTTAACCAGCAACTACTAAAAACTCATCTGCAAGAAATTGACAAATTGAAAAAAAGAATTCTCTATGAGTCACGAGTATCAAATAATTTCCCTATACTGAATTCGGTCTCATCTGGTTCAAAAATTGCATTCGTTTAACGAAAAGGCTTTGAAAAATTGTTTGTATCTCTTAAGAGAGAAGCCTAAACGAAACCTACTAGTTGAGAAGATTTCCTTTGTGACAAGAAGATTGATAGTTCTTTTGGAACTTTTACGAAACGCGGCGACTTTGTGCAGATTACTCACAAAGATATTGACATTCTGGTTCTAATACGCTATGATTGGACAAGATTGTCTGAGCAACTATTGGGAATCCTTAAGCTATACTACTACGAACTTTTTAGCAGAACAATTAAAGTATCACAAATTGGATATTCGTTGAAAAAAAATTTTAATAAATTTTTGTAGTAAAATACTGCGTAGATTCAAAGTTTTTGCCCATTTAACAATCATCATATCCACCACTAAAAAAGATGATAAATCTAGCATTTTTAAAAATAATAAAATAAACAACAATAAAATACTAAAAATCAAAAACTGCTTCTACTTAAGTAATGCACTTGAACCAGTTATGAATTATAATCTTTAGTGTATAAATAATTGTAATTGTAGATGATTATGCGCGGCAAGTATAAAAAATACTTACTATGGCTAACTCTGCTTGAACTTTAAGGACTGTGCAGAATAAAGCAAGCAATTCTTCAGGTGTTTCAAAACGTTATATGGCCTAAAGGTTTTAGAATTTCTGAATATCTTCTGAAGTAAATTTTTATAGAGCCAAACATTTTACAGGGTGATTGAAATTTCTTTAAATGTATGGAGAAGTGGTGGAGAAACATCGATGTAGGCGAACCTTGGCAATATACGATGATCAGCCCTGTAGGAACTATATTATATAGTCAACTGATTTTGTTCAAATTTGGTATTGGTAAGTTTTTATACCCTGTACCGTATGGTACTAAGGGTATATTAAGTTTGTGCAAGCCGAAAATGTATGTAACATATAGAAGGAGACGTCGGAGACACCCCAAAGTTACCTAAAATATGATCAGGGTGAATAGAGAAGTCGATATACCCATGTCCGTCTGTCCGTCTGTCCGTCTGTCCGTCCGTCCGTCTGTCCGTCCGTCCGTGTGAACGCCTAGATCTCAGAGATGGTAAGAGCTAGAGTTACCAAACTTTCACATTAGATCCCATATTATTCCATAGGAGGCAAGTTTATTTTATTTTTTTGATATCGGGGATAAATTATATAGCTCCCATGGGGGTGTTTGAGACGACCTCGACAAAAAAAAGCGTTTTAGATGAATAATTCGTTTGTTTATGAAGATATCGTAACCAAATTTGGTATTCGAAAGTTTTTTACAGTTCCCAATCACTGTACCAAATTTGATCGAAATCGGTTGACTATATCATATCGCTCCCATAGGACCGATCGGCCAAAATAACTTTTTTAAAGAAAAATTCGCTATATTTCGTTTTTTAATAAAGATATCCTAACCAGATTTGGCGTTTGGAAATTTTTTAGACCACTTAAGCAATGTGCCAAATTTGAACAAAATCGGTTGACTATATCATATAGCTCCCATAGGTCCGATCTTCCAAAAATCGATTTTTTAACAAAATTTGTTGTGTTTCGTTTGTTTGTTAAGATATTGGGACCAAATTTGACATTCGTGAGTATTTTATAGTTCCTAAGTACTGTACCAAATTTAATCCAAATCGTTTGACTAGATCATATAGCTCCCATAGGACCAATCGGTCCAAAAACACATTTTTTATACAAAATTCGATGTGTTTTGTTTGTTTGTATAGATATTTGAAATAAATTTGGCATTCATATCTTTTTTAAGGTATTTAAGCACTGTATCAAATTTTATTGAAATCGGTTGACTATATCATATAGCTCCCATAGGAACGATCGGTCAAAAAAAAATTTTTTGCTTAAAAATTCTTCTGTTTTTGGTTTTTTGTGAAGAAATCTGACTTTATTACAAGCTAGTGGTACAGGGTATCCTAAAGTCGTCCGCGCCCGACTTTACGTCCGCCATTTTTTATATTATAGTTCCTAAGCACTGTACTAAATTTAATCAAAATCGTAATCGCATTTTATCGATGATCGGAAAAAATAAAAAATATTGATGCATATAGCATCGACGTTACTTCCAGCACTAGTAAAAACCAAGCATCTGATAATAACTATTTTGATCTAAATAACTTATGGTATGCCAGGCCAGATCTACGTGAAAAACTTTGAGATACCCTATATATAAAGTCACTTCCCTCTATTGCACTAATTCCTTGCTTCCCAACACTTTTCTTGAAAATTTTTAAAAATTTACAAAGTAGTTAAGTGCAGTTTCATATGGAATTTAGGTAGTCAAGTTTCCAAACTTGTTGCGTCATTTGAAGATGGAATATATATTTGCAAAAATATCTAAATAGTCAACATATTTAGAAAAACTATATTTTAGAAAACGATAACAGCTACAGCGACAGATTTAGATTTATCAAAGCGACTTACTGTTTGGAAATATTTAAACTTTTGAAAACATCGAAGTTTAGACTGTATATTTCAAGATTGGCAACAGAAACTTACATTTTGTCAACATTTTAAGCTTTCAAAAACTGTAACGATTTTTTTTTTTTTTAAATCAACAACATATAGCTCTGTTATACCTTATGTAATTGTTATATTTTTTAAGTTTTATATATGTATATAAATTTGAATTTACGCCATTTTGTGAATTTTTTAGTCTACGGTTTGGGGTGCTTGGCAAATATCTTAGGTCGATTATATATCTACAATAAATAGGTTTAGCGTGATATTATGTGAAAATCCACAAACTAATTTTTTTTTTCGACCCTTAGCCCTACCATTTTGTAGATATTATTATGCTCTGCACGACTCTTTTCAATTTCCTTTGAGTCACCCACTTGGTCAACGGTGATCTTTTGGCTCCATTTGTGTTGTAATGGTTAATTGTTATCTGATTTCCTTGTGTCAGACACTGGGACTTACAATAAAAAAGTTGAAAACAAGAAAATCAAATAATAATTAAATTTCAACTTTTACCGGAAAGCTCATCTATCGGGCAGGAGACGCGGAGTAGTTATTATCTATTTCCTTGCTCCGTTCTTTTTGCTAAAAAAAAAAATTAAACTATTTTTATAATAAAAGGTCAACTTAGCTAAGCACTCCTTAAATAATAAATAAAAATTAACTTCACTTGACTCATATAACTAAATTGGTCGTGACAGATGTTTCCCTTGATACAAAGTACAACAAGTAAAAGATACTTTTTGATGATATATGTTTTTATACATAATTTCAACAACTGCAAACGGCTTTTAGATTTCAACAAGATGATGGCAGTTGATTGGCAGTTAAGCGGAGTCATCACCCCATCAACTGATTTTTGTCACTTTTAAGCTGAATCGTAATGTTTTTACCGGATATAAATATCTCATAATATTTGTACGCCCCGAAGTTGCTGTTGCTGCTGGTGTCTAGTGACGTCACGAGGCAAAAGGCGTGTGATAAATGTCACGTCGGGCATGGAAAATTTATTGTCCGTCAAATGAAGCAATGCTGAGCAACATACAGTTAATAAAAAAAAATGGTGCATAAAAAACAACAACAATATATATATGTATATACTAAGCTAGACAACAAAAATGTGCGCTACTTATATTTTATGGGGCATGCCATGATTAATTTGGCTTTATGTTTGAGCCCACCTTGCAAATATTATATTCAAGTATATAAAAAAAAAGAATTTATATATATACATATAGGTATTATATAATAAAAGTTGATGTTCTACTTATGTATCTTCTACTTTCTTCTACTTTTTTTGCAGGTAAGCAACATTTGTAACTGAGTACAATTTCACGGTTAGCGCGTCAAAGAAGCTGCAAATAACAAAGAGTAAAAAACATTTGATGTAAGTACAAGTACACAAAGCAAATAAAAGCAAATAGACAAGCAACAGCAGATGACAACGAAGCAGTAGGCATAGCATAAAATGAAAATTGAACATGTTGGCTGTCGACAGGAAGCAAGTCAAAGCTGATGATGCTGGCTGAGTGCAAGCCAACAAACCAAAAAAAAAAAAAAACACTAATTGAGTTTCGTGTGTGTGTTTGAGTGTTGGCAAACTTCAAATGGTATTTTAATTTGAATTTTCCCATTGCTATTTGGCACAAATGCTGCACACACGCACACACACGCACGCACAGACGCACACACAAAAAAGTGTTGCATACCCCGCAGCGTTTCTCACAAAAAATTCTCAACTGCCAAACTGTATTAAGCCGCGCTAAAATTACAGGCACAATCTGCATAATGCTTAAAACAAACAGTTTACATTGCAAACACACACACACGAGCAGCAGTTTAAGGACTAACGATAAGCCCAGAGCAAATTAGACAAGTTCGGACTAGTTCCAAACTTTAGCTGCCATAACTAGTACATTAGTATAAACACAAACTAGTTTATTTTATAAGCAGCTGTCATGTGTTGTTAACCAGCTTGCAGGATATGTCTATTAATGACTTTTGAGGTATACAACGTTCCATTTAGGGCAGAAACCTTCGTAATAAGTATACGCAAAATGCATTACTAAACCTAGTCTTACGCCTAAAACCATGCTTAAATTTGACACTGAACACATTTCGGGGAAAGCCATTGCAATATAATATCTTCGCAATTTTTCATCCAAAAACTTTTTTATAGGCTCTTTAATTTTTATATTCATAATATATTCTTGTGTCCAACGATACATCTAAGTGGGACTTTGTTCAATTATCGTAGATCGCCGATTTTGGCTCTAGTTTTCCGAACCAAGAACCTTTAAGCCAGTCACTGCATTGATCGCGGCAATATCTCTGTCTTAATATTTCCTATTCAGGTTAATATCCACACTTCGACCAATGGCACATACTTCTGCCTGAAATATGCTGGTGTATATAAAGTGCTTATTGAAACTGAAAACCTTCACAAATTGGGATCTGATAAGATAAGAGATCTGATAGGGATAAGATTCCAGATAAGAAAAAATTCAATGATAAATGATAAAATTTCAACACCATGGAAATACCTCTTTCAATATAACATTGTACTACCTTGAGTTCCCGCAATTTATTTAGAAAATCAAAAATACATCAAAATCGATGTTGTCCACTTCAAAATATTCCTCATCGACTGCAACGTCTTGATCCAATTCTCGTAACATTTTTATCTTACACCATTATTCAGCCCATACAGTTATTATTATCCATTCCAAATAATGAGTTTCGAGGGCCTCTAAATACTTTTTTTTTTTTAAAGACCTGATGATGGCGCTATGCACTTTAAAATATTGAATCAGCTTAAAAACATGGCCTCTTCTTTTTTAAACCAAGCGCATTATTTCCTCTTACGTGCATCTTTAGAGACATAACATAAAAATTGTGTTATTACGTATCTGCTTCTATCGAGTTTCTGGGCTATGCTTTGATTTGTTCTTTTTCCACTTTAGTTCTCAGATTTTATATTTCTATCAGATTGGATACCTGAAATTTACAAATAAGTTACAGCTTTAAGAAGTATGAGACAGTGCACCAATTCAAACTTAAAAAATTATATAAAACAAATTTAGTATACAGAATGTCCTTGCTGTGCATCATCTGTAGTAGCAAATACACATAATGAATATATTTGAGTCATGTTAACAAACAGTGTCTGCTGATGTTAACTCTCCCCGTATGTTAATTAATGCTAAGCCTGGCTAAGTGAATTCATATTTAAACAGAGAGAGAGAGCATTCCGTGTTACGTCTTTGCACAGTTACAGAACAAAGAAATAAATAATTTATTAAGTTAACCACGCATTTAGTGCTTTATTCAAAGAACGGTGGTAGGTCCACATATCTGATATTTTTTCTTAATAAAATGTCTCGACAGCCGATTGAACATTATTCTCTCACTAAAAGTAATAATCGAACGTGCTTTGTTAAACAAAAAACAAAAATGAATATATGTTGTTTTTAATGATAAATTAATTTACTTGTACACAAATATTAATACTGTTTAAGTGACAGCACTAATATAATTTATAAAAATATGAATTATAATCACAAAAACACAAATTAAATTTTTATGTGTAGCCAAATTTTACTCTCTCTATTTAGCAAGCTTGATGAAGAAGCGCTCTCCATTATCCACTTTGTAATTAATCCTTGCGACTATACTTTTTTGAACCTGTTCGCAACTAATTACTTTCAGAGTAGTTAAGGTTTAGCTATGTACAAAAAAATCCTGCAGGGTATGTAAACATTAGCACAGGCAGACGGAGTGTGTGAGAGGATGTGCCTGCAAGCACAGCCATTTTTTCAGCTATTTTTTAATGGCCGACGATTTCAACATGCCAAATGACGCCATTGAAACTATTGCAACACACACTCTCTCGCACACACACACACACACGCATACACATGCATATGGCACATAATTAGAAGAAGTTTTTTTTTAATTCTTACAGTTTTTGGACTTTTTTCTCCACTTACTATCTACACATTTTTTTCTCTGCCAATGGCATTTCCAAAAGTTTTCTACTTTTGTGCATCTAGTTTTTCCTTTTTCTCCTTTTTTTCCTTTCGAGAATTTCAGTTTCGTTGCTATTTTTTTTGTATTACAGCGTTTTCGCAAAACAAACCAAATTAAGCATGAATTTTGCCAGAGAGCAGGATCACTGCGTATGCGTAATGTACAAAATTTGTGCCGAAACAAATAAAAAAAAGCCAACATTTAATAAGCAGCAAATTAAATTTTTGTTTATTTTGAACAAAATAAAACAACTGACAGTAGCAGGCAGTTTAAGGATACTGTATTTTGTTATATTTATTTCTTGCTGACTGAAAAATCAAAAGATGTACAAAAAAATAAGAACCATCTGCTTGCTGGAAAGCCAGTGTTAATTTAATAGCATTAATAAATATTTTATACGTGTACTATAAAACTCCGTATAGTAGCTCTCAACTCATAAACGCCAGTCTAACCAAGAAGGAACAACTAAATATTTTTTATGCTGACAAGGTCATATAAATGCTTCAACTCACGTACATAAAATAAAAGCTAAAAGCAGCTCCTGACCAAAAAGTTTGCTGTTTATTGACACTAAAAGCTGATAAACATACGATACTATTTTTCAATCCAGCTCTGAAGCGATTAAGGCGAATGGTATAAATTTTGGTGTTTCAGTTGCATTTCAATGTTCTCATTTTCGTTGTTATTATATTATGTTTTATTATTATTTCACTTTCTTCTGGGCTCATTAAGAAATCGTTGGTAAAAAAAACTTTTCGATTTCCTTAAACAAACGGCATTAAATTTTATCGATAAAACAATAAATACTTAAATAAGCTGATGACATTCTGTCAAAATTAAATTTGAAAAGTTTGCAGATTGAACTCACATTTCGAGTATAGAGATAAGTTTTTGTCAGACCCTTAGCGATTTGGGACACAATCAAATTATACACGCCTGTTCTAGATTTCGACTCGTTTTGAAAAGTCATAGCGAGTTCATTCCGACAAATGGTGTTCTACATTTCGACGGAGTTCAAATCGTTTTCGAATCCTTTTCATTTAGACCCGAAGCAGCTGTGTTATTTATGTTTGTTTATATGGCGCTAAATTTAAATGGAAGCGACATCATACAGCAGCCGTCTTTTAAAAATGGACACGTAGTAAAAACTTAAGCAATTTGTAGTTTGCATTTTAGTTTTATAAGTATAACATACCAATTTTACCAACTCTATGTGGTTCTTTTATTTTAGTCAACAAATTATTTTAAGCAGCACTTTCAGAGTCACCTTTAGTTATTTCTCTGCTATATTCCCCTTTTTTTGAAATGTTGTTTGTTTATTTCCCATAAGCATTTCACAATTGTTTTGGTCATGCGGCTAATTATCATCGCTTTAACAGACACATTTCTTTCTTACAGTCGTATTTCCTGGGATTGTGTTTTGCTTAGCACTTTTTTTTTTGCCCCTTCAAAAATGTATAACTACAATTAACTAAAAAAAAAGCGAATCATTGCTGTTTGCTTAAAAAGTGCGTAAAATTCCAAGCAAATTGCCAGCTGATCAGCTGATCAAGCATCGATAAGTTCACTTGTAGAGTTACCACAAGTTTTCGAACATCCACTTTATTAATTTAATTTTTCTTTCTGCCAACATCTTTCTGCGAGTCAAATATTTTTAATTTATTTACCAATTTTGTAAAATTTATTTTATATACATATTTTATCTTCGAACAACACAATACACATTTCGAAGTTCTGTTTAGTCTAAATCCAGAACACCTTACTTTCATTCCACTCGTTTTGGTTTTGCATGTATACACAATTTTAATAGGTCATTTTTGTAATAAAAATATATAATGAAAATGAACCTTGATTCGTTGAATTGAGCACATCTACATTTTCTTAAAACATAAAAAATAATTTAAAATTAATTTTAGTGACATCAATGCGTTTATTTAAGTAAACAAAGCAAAATATTTTTCATTTCGACAGCTGCAAGCCAAACTTTTCATGACGAGTAAGCTCTTGTCGGAATCGAAATCTAGAACACCTTTCATTTGGATTCCGACAGTTGTTCTAGATCATGCCTGATAGTTTTTATTTCACAAAACTTTCGCTCAAAAAACCTATATTCTTTAGATAATATTTTTAACACATTTTCTCGAGTTCTAAACTTATTTCTTGACTTATGTCAAACACTCTTAGATAATACACTAGTTTATATATTTAAGGGCCATCGTGTACATTTTTGTATAAAAGTGTTTTTATAGGGTAATTTTAGGTCCGGAAAAACGAAAATGAGAAACTTTTTTTTTCTTAAGTACTGTTTTCAAGATTTTTTCTAAAACCATGTTTTTGGGAACGCTTATTCAGATATTCGTAATAACTCGTGAATTATTTTTGATCCCTGATTTATTCTTTTGCATTACACAGGCCCACAAAAAAAGCGGTGTGAACTTAACATATGACAAATTCATGCATTGTGGGCCGCTTAGCCAAAATTTGTCTTCGAAATTTGCTTTTTCACGATGCAATTGCTAGGAATCGCTGAAATCGATGTTTCTGAGAAAACCACTAAATGCCTCGATTTGAATTTATATCAGAACCCTAACATACTGCGCTTCTGCAAGAAGCCTTTGCCGTCCCTTTGGTGGATAACAGAGTAAGCAGCCGGATCAACTTGAATATCATTCGAACTCACTTGGCTCTGCTATTTTCAGATATTAGCCAAGTAGACAATTTAAACTAGTGCATTCTTGCAATTTAATCTCATACATCTTTGTTAACTATGCTTACGAAAACTAACACTACCAACATATTTCATATATGGTGTTCTTATTTTTGATGGCACTTTTAATGTAAAATAAAACTAACACATAATTTTTTCCACTTTTTGTCTTTCAACTGTCCTTAAATTTTCCAGTCGATATATTTGATACAAAGCCGTTACAATCCTTTTGCCGCATTTCGGCACTTGGCTCTTCCAGTATTTATAATTTTTGAGGTCTGGCAACGCTTTGATCTTGCCTCATTATACACACACTAACAGCTGACTGCTGCAACACTCTGTGCCGTCCAAATGGAAATAATATATTTGTTATGAGATGCTAGTTTTAAGCATCGCAACATTTAAGTAAACTAAGCAAATACTGACTACACTGGCTCATTAAAATTCGGAGCATGCATGTTAGTGCTACGCCACATGACAGCTGCCACGCCTACACAGTGCCCAAAATTAATACTCTACGCTTAAAGTATATTACAAATAATGAATAATATATTAAAGCGTTCATAATGACAGCAAAGAATAGCTCTCTTAATAGACACAAAAATTTTGCCAGGAGCAAAAACAAGGCACACAATGAACTGCCATAAGCGCAAAATTTGGTAGGCTCCGCAGTTGCTCGCTCTAGTCCACCGAAAAACTCTTATGCTCGAGGGTAGACTGAAAAGTAATTGGTCATTCTTCTTAAATTTCCTACAATAAAATGTTTTTTAAAGTTAAACTTTCTTTAAACACTACAAAATATAATAATTTTTTGTATTTAGTAAATTATGAGTTTTTTAATTAAAGAAAAAAATTTAGATGATTTGGAAAGCTGTTACTTTTCTATCTGCCCTCGACTGTATGTACATATGTACTTTTGTATATAGAAGTCTACTAACTGCCATGTTTGGCATGTTTGTCATGTGTGTGTGTGTATATATATATGTGTGTATGTGTGTTATCGAGCGTTAAGACTCGTCTGTTACTTGTTAATAGCGCTTATTATTCACCGCATCCCGAAATACCCAACATCGGAGCACCATGTTACAGGTGTCTCCCCGGACAAAAAAATGCGTTTAATGCACAACAATTGTGTTAAGTTAATAAGGACAAAGATGGCTAAGACTTCGTGCTTAAACAAGAGCTAACTGCTGTTGTAGCTGGGTCTTATATACTTACGTACACATAATTTGTTTTGTGTGTATATATCGTGTATATACTGCATATATCTGTTATATGTATGTATATACACTAACCTACATTTTAATAGCAACGATTTAAGATAAATTTGCAGCGGGCATAGAAATCATGTCACGAATTGGGCACAAAATTTTAATTCTATGAAATTCGAGAGAATGAAAATGAAATCATGAAAATAAGTTAATTGACAAAAGATTTTTTAGAGATTGCTTATGTTAAAAATGATTATTATTGTTACAAACTGATGTCCCATCACGTTTGTGGACTGTATTAAAGAAATAGGGAGGAAAAGAGGAAGATTTATTGGTGAATTGAAAAGGATGGTTAATATGCTGTAATGGCTCACAGGCGTTTTTGTTGATAAAGAAGAAGAACAAATAAATAGTAAGATTGCACATCCTCTGCACAAAACTTTGGGTACCAGCTTTTGTGGTCTCTCTCTAGGGATTCAAGTAAATGAACAAAGAGACTTAGATCACAGCCCTAAGTCCTTTTCCACTTTAAAATAAGTTCTTTAAATGCGTACGATTTGGACGCTCACGTCAAAATCTGAAAACTCACAAATGGTAAAGTCTCAAAAATTCATTTTAATATTTTTTCAGTTCATTTTAGAACCAGAGCAGACATGTCCTGATAACCCTTTAACAGGCATAAAAAGTATCATGGGACTCTAATTAAAATAGGAATTCGTTCCCATGACCACAAATATTTGTTGCCGATTTTCAGTGAGTACCTGTCGCATATGCATGTGTGTGTTCTCGTATGTCTGTGTGTGAGTGGGCTAACCTTGCCTTAAGAAGCATTTGTATAGAAAATGTACAGGAAAGCTTAAGCCATAGGCGCAACTCTTTTCCCTTGCCAACAACATTACACACATGTCATCTACACACACACACATACACTCACCAAGTACTCACACATACTGGCACACACGCCTTGGAGCAATTACTTTCGTTCTCATCAAACACATGCACACAAACACAAACAAGCACAGTCAAAACCCTGCAGGAAAACATTACAGTCGCAAACTGGTTTTGAACCGCCCCGTTGTGCAACTGTTTGTCCGAAACCTAGTATGTTTGCTCTGAAAATTCTAGTATGTTTAACATGGGGCTGTCATTGCAGGCAACCAGAATTTTCGGGTATGATGTTCAACTGGTTTCAAACTGGTCCGGAGCATATTGAACAAAACTAGTAGCAGCTTATTAGAATGTAACAAGTCGCTTCTAACGAATTCAAAACTAGTCCATTTGATATAGAAAATTAATAGTTCTTTGCATTTAGTTGTAGGTTGGTAAATATGGTCTTTAATTTTACTAGTAATTTTTGTTCCAGACTGGAATATACTGCCCAAAAATGAAACTACTTTAAATTTACAATTTGAACATTATTATTATTATTATACAAGTTACATAAATAAAATTAATTACTAAACAAAAATAATAACAATTTATATTAAAAACATTAAAAATTATCTTAACATATAAACATACAATTATACTTAAAATATTGAATACAATTAATTTTAAATACAAATTAAAAATATAAATTAATTAAATTACAAAATTAATACAATTATATTATATATACATAACAAATAATTTATAATACAACTTAAAATAAGAAAATTATTATTACTTAAAAATACTATAAGGTAGTTTTTGTTCATTAGTTGCCGTTCTGGGGAGCGTTGTCCGAGAGATTTAATATTGCCGACTGAATTTGTATTTCTTCTGTAAAGAGAGTTTTAATTATTATTTATTTTTCTAATCGTAAGGTATGCTTACCTTATATAATGCCACAAAAGTTTTCGAAATGGCTTAGAGACTTTTTCCCCAAATACATATGTAAAGCTCCATTAAAACGTCTTTGTGCAAGATCTCACACAAATATCAAAGCACGGAATGACGGGCCTGATTCCTCATAGCCATCAACTAATAGATGCAAGAAATGTCTCTATAGAGCACAAAAAACAATTTTTGTATAAATACGTTCATATTTATTTATGTATATTTAAACAATAAAAAAACAATTTATTGCTATTTTTACTTACCTTAGTTGACATGCGTCTGTGAGCAGAATTTAACTGCAGATAAAAAATTTTGTTACAAATATTACTTACAACATTATTTATGCACATGCAATGCAGTTATATGTAATGTATCTACATACAGTGTGCCACAAAGGTCATAGTACAGAAGGATTTTACAAATTCCTCACAAATTGTTTAAATTTTCCAAAAAACTAATGATGAGGTTTTCTTAAATATATATGTATAATGTCATAGTACACTTAGACGGTATACCGAATTTACGTTGTTGCAGCTGGTTTGTTTGGGTTTTTGTAACGGGACTTTTTTGTATATGCTTTGCTTTACTTTTGTATGCGCGTGTGGGAAATTTCCGCTGCCAAAATGTGCATTATTAACTGCAAACGTTGTTTTTTTTTTGTTTATTGTTTAAAAATATATATTTAAGAAAACCTCATCATTAGTTTTTGGAAAATTTAAACAATTTGGGAGGAATTCGCATTTAAGTGTAAAATCGCCTGCTGTACTATGACCTTTGTGGCACACTGTATGTTTGCATAAACATAAATAGCAAATATGTAACTCACCTTGTGTTTTGGCAACTTTTCTTTTATTATATTTAAATAATTGTTTTTCTATTACCGCACTGATTTGCTTTTTAAATTGTTACTTATTTAAATTATTAAAACAATTGATTTTCAATATAAGAACAACCGATCGCACTGATTTGCACTTTGTACTGACGCCTAATTTTTGCAGCAGCTTCTTTTGCCTTTTATTCCTTTGTTGTTTTTATGCATACACAAAATTTGTCGCAGAAAAATAACACGAACCAAATAGCCACAACCCACCCTTAAAGAATGCTTGTTTGTTCTTGTTGCGTTAAAAAATACAAAAAACGAGAGAGCAGCTCGCTCAATTGAGCGAACACAAATTTGAGAGCGTAAGCCGTGAGCGAAGCGCGCTCTCGTTTACCGCATTTTCCTATTCCACAACAGTTCTTATTTGAACCATATACGAACTAGTAACGTTTAGAGTAGTTGAGGCCACTTAAATGACACCGAATTCCTGCAGGGAAGCTGTTGGTTACATATTTGTATTTGTTGTGACAGCTTAAAAGTATGCTACAAAAAATGTTGCCAACATTGCCAACTTTGCATGAAATGTGACCGCGTGTTGGCTTTAAGTTTAAGAAGGCAAAAACTTAAGTTGGCAAGTAACTCTATCCCTGTCACACATTCCTGCACTTTTCTTTGGTTTCTCTTTTTTTTGCTAACTTGGCCGTAACACTTTAGCTTTTCATTCTGTTGCATTTAAGGTTTAATCTTACTTATATAAATGATAGAAAAGTGCTTACCAGTTGGCAGGTAGCAGCAGGCTGTGCATAACAAAACTTTTATGCGCTGCTATATAAGTATTTAGATATACGAGGTATGTTCAAAAAATACTGTGACTTTTCAAATTTCGTGCGCAACGTATTTTCGATTATCGATTTTTTTGTTTTGTTGTGTTCGTACACTCTTCGCGAACATCTGTACCAAATTTCAAGTGAAAGGCATTTTTTGTTTGGTTGTGAGAGGCTTAAAGCTTATAGTGTTTTATCGAAAAATATGGATCAACGAATTTGCATTAAATTTTGTGTAAAAAATAAAATTAAGTCAAATTGAAATGTTGACAGTAGCATACGGTGAAACTGTTGCGAGTAAAAAAAAACGTTTACAAGTGGTACAAACTCTTCCAAGATGGCCGGAAAGATGCCAATGACGAGCCTCGCTCTGGACGCCCAAGCACGTCAACAACTGATGAAAACGTTCAAGCAGTGAAGAAAATTGTTTTGGAAAATCGTCGAATCACTATCAGAGAAGTTGCTGAGGATGTCGGTATATCGCTTGGCTCGTGCCATGAAATTTTTTCTAACGTTTTGGGCATGAGACGTGTGTCGGCGAAGTTTGTTCCGAAATTGCTAAATTTTGACCAAAAGAATCGTCGCATGAGCATCACTCAAGAGCTGTTGAATGACGTTAACGTCGACCCAGATTTACTCAAAAGGGTCATAACTGTTGACGAATCATGGGTATATGGTTATGATATCGATCGTCCCAATGTAAGCGGCCAAAAGAGCCAAGACCGAAAAAAAAACGCCGAGCACGCAAAACACTTATAACCTTTACGCCTCTCACAACCAAACAAAAAATTCCATTCACTTGAAATTTGGTACAGATGTTCGGGAAGAGTGTACCAACACAACAAAACAAAAAAATCGACAATCGAAAATACGTTGCCCGCGAAATTTGAAAAGTCGCATTATTTTTTGAACACACCTCGTACATGTGTATATCATAGACGTCGATAGGACGATTCAAAGGGATGTATACTTGGATAGAATGGCTGACCAAATCGGAGGCTCTAAGCGCTCAAGACGCACAAATATACATATTTTAATATATTGGCAAAAAATATATCAATTTTTAAAACCCTGCCTCTTAAAACTAAAAAAATGTTCTCATTCTTTCATTATGCCACCAATTTTAAGCATAGTAATTAATAAATGCATCTCAAAACAGAGCAGAGAGTGGGTGATTCATGTCCAGATCAAATTGTGCATTAAAAGATGTCTCTTCAATAAAGTATTTATTTTATTTAAGTCAATAAAGGTATCTTTTGTAATAAAGTCTCTAAAAAGAAAACACTGAAAGGAAAGTTAATCTTCCCAGATTTTTGCAAAACTTGTTTTTTGGTTTTTGTAAAAATCTGTTATAAAAATTTAAGTTTAGTTCTGCCCTGTTGTAGAATTTTTTAGAAACAAAAATTGCTAAGTTTTATTAATTAAGTAGTTTGATTTTTTATCCTCAAGGATCATACTGATATATAATCACAAATATTTAATTTAAGCTTGAAACCTTACAAAACTAAAAGGAGGCGAGCAATTTCAGTTTCTCAAAGAATTCAATTTAATGTACTCAGGTACTCGAGTATATCACTTATTTAAAAAAAAAAAAAATAAATCCCATTCTTAATTCGAACATAGAGACATAAAACAAAGCAAATATTTTTTTAAGCCAACCAATTATGCTTTTAAAATATCTTTTCAACCTATGACTCCTATGAGGAATAAGGAGGATGAGAGCACGAAAGAAAACAGCTGAACGCTTCACATGGTTATAATGTCAACCGAAATTACAATTATGACAATAGAACTTTAATGGAATAAGAGCTATAAGTCAAAAGTTTAGTTGCTGTAGTTCTTATCATCTCTGAGATCTATTAACTTCTATATTTCCACGAGAAGTTGGTGTATAAACCCTCAACTAATCGTGATGAGCGAAATTTTAAGTGCAGCTTATCCCCACTAAAATGGTCCCTTCGACCCCGAGCTCAAAAGGAATAAATAGTGATAATCTCTAAGGATAACAAATATTCGAGAAAATTTCAAAATTTTTCATCCATAATATTAATAATTTTTTTGGGAGGTGAGTCCGAGAGTGTGAAATTTTGACACAAAAAATTTTGTCACATCAAAAAGAAAGTTCTTCATCCAATTTGCCTCTATCAATTTAAGATCAATTTATTTAAATGTGTATTCCAGGGGTTTTTAAAATTTTCTTTTAAATTTCGAATACTTACAAGAAACAATGTTGAGAAAGACATTTATTTATTTTACTTATCGAGCAGTTTCTGTACTAAGCCGCACTCGATCCCTATCGCATCTACTCCACTGCTGTGTTTGCTTGTGTGAGTTTGCGGTTTTGTGCATGTGAGTGTCTGACTGTCGGTGTGTGTGTTTTTGTGTGCATGGGTGAGTGTATTGACGCTTATATTTAGATAATACTTAGGAAGTTAAAGCAACAGCTGCCTTAGCAACCAAGCAGGACAGCGCTACATCTGTTCTACTCTAATATAAATTAACTTTGTTGTTGTTTTTGTTGCTTTCGTTGTTGTTGTTGCTGTTGTTGCTGATGTTTTGTCTGCTGACTTCGTTGCTGTGGTTTTTCTATGCGGCATTAATTTAATTGCACTCGACTCATCATCCTTCTCCCAGAGCAGCTGCTTTTTGATGAGTCTACTCATGTACATATGTATACGTCCACAAAAACACACACACACGCATGAGACTATACATCTTTAAATACAAGAGAAGGTTAAAAAGTAATGGGACTAGCTAAGACGGCAATTTTCTTTCTTCCTCCATATAAATACAAATATCTACGAGAGAGTATCTCAATGTAGTATGAACGTGTAGATTGAGTTTGTCGTATGATATTTATATTTTAACCAGTTCATCCTACCCAAAATTTGGCATAAGTCTGCCACTTATTTAAATAAATAGTATAACTAATTTGAATAAAACCCAATAGGCATTCGTTAAAATGTATTCAAATCTTAGAGCGCTTGTCCTAAAAGCTGCACAAAAATAAAACTATGTCATGTACGAGGTGTGTTCAAAAAATAATGTGACTTTTAAAATTTCGCGGGCAACATATTTTCGATTATCCATTTTTTTTTGTTTAGTTGTGTTGGTACACTCTTCCCGAACATGTGTACCAAATTTCAAGTGAATGGCATTTTTTGTTTGGTTGTGAGAGGCGTAAAGATTATAAGTGTTTTGCGTGCTCGGCGATTTTTTTTTTCGGTCTTGGCTCTTCTGGCCGCTTCCAATGGGACGATTGGGCTTTGGTTTCGATATCATAACCATATACCCATGATTCGTCACCAGTTATGACCCTTTTGAGAAAATCTGGGTCATTCAACAGAAGTCACATTACTTTTTTAAACACACCTCGTATATCACAAAAACTCACTACAGTAATTCTTTATTTCCGTGCGTAGTTATAAATTTAATAAAAATTCATTGGCAACTCCCAGGAGTTATGACAAATTATTACCAGATTTTAAACACTTAGTCAAGCACCTTCTTTGAAAGAAAATTATTTGCTAAATATTGTCGCCAAAATAGTTTTTAGACTTATAAAGACGTAAATGTTATTTTAAGAGGATACGGCATTTCTTCTTTAGCTGTCCATTAGAGAATGTATAAAAGCTTCGTTAATTATTAATATCTGAAAAATCCCTTTGCCTTCAAGATTAAATGGACCGTTTTTAAAGAAATTAAAGTTACCAAATTGGCATGACGGCTTATACTTTTTTTGGATACCAAATGGACATATGTGGGGGTGTCTTCTGTATAACGATTAACAATTTACATTTACTCAGGATGGGCAGAATAAAATTTTTATAAAATAAAAAAGAGTACATGAAAGTTTCAAAATGAGCAAAGAAGGCAGATTAGAGTTTAACAACCAAACAAGAGGCGGAGCCCGTAATTATACCCTGTACCTATAAGTACAAAGGGTATACTAGATTTGTGCAATGTATGTTACGGTCAGAAGGAGGGGTGGCAGACGCCAAATCCTTTATACCAAAATGCTTATCATAACATCGGGTAGCGATTGAGCCGTATCCGTCTGTCCGTCCGTATGAACTCCTAGATCTCGGTGACTAGAAGAGCTAGAGACACCAAACTTGACCAGCCGGTGCACATATGAACCTCAGAAGATGAAGTTTATTGAATCATGTCATTATCTTTCCCCGATCCCCAGCAGTAGATCTTCGTGGTTTTTGGCCACATCGTTTAATATATTCATTTGAAATTTAACGGAATGATGCGTTAGGGTTCCACGCATCTGTGTGTTAAAAATTACAAAATCGGACAAATACAGCAAAAGTTATAGTCAAAAATATACAAATTTCCCCTCCCCTTCCCAATAAACTGCGTCAATATTTGACTCTACTTAATTACGGTTACAAGTGATCTACAATCACAATTTTTGGTAAACTGATTCATGTCCCTCTAATGAATAAATCCACATCAAAATTTTATCAATGCGGACCCCCACCCCCCTTAATCGATTTACCGTGTTTTCTCCCACACCAGTCAATATATCAACTTGAAACATATCCCTAACAGCCCCAAAAGTCTGCTTAGAACAAGGGTCAATGATCCCATCTTGAAGAACGGTTAGTCAGAGAACTTCATCGATAATATGAAATGAAAAGTTCGCTAAGTAACATCTCTCACCAATCTACTCTGGTAACAAAATATGTCTGGCTCAGATCGTTATGAAGTTCCATACGTAACAACCATCAGCATCCAGCAATGCCAGCTGTATTTAAAAATATTAATATAAAAATATATTACTTTCCACTTGCAACAACAAAAATCTCATACACCTTTATTTGTCATTGATCATGTAGCATTTCTTGGATTTCTAAATACCTTTACAACGTTAACTTATACTGGCTGGCTCATCAAATATGTTACTATGCCCCCATAACCATCGCCCAATTCGGCATTTCATAAACTTCTTCAAACACGCAAATGAATTCTCCCACAACTGCTCTTCATCCTGCCCTCGTACGTTTGCACTTTCTGCTATAAATATACATAAGCACTTAAATATGTATAAGGCATCAAGTATTTAGACCAATATTTAGATACGCACACTCAAACACTTCCTCATACGCGTATCTATGTGTGTATGTTTCAAGAGCTAATCATAGTTAGTCTGAGTCTTCTCTGCGTGTCGGTTAGTTGTATTAAAATGTTATCTCATATTTATAGACAAGCCGCAAAAATGACTACAATCTGTAATTAAATATGCATATAATTTCAGCCATATACACGTGTTATTTACTATGATAAACAAGGCTTAAAAGTGATAGCCACAAATATAATCAAAAACAAAACAAAGCCGTCAAATTAAAAAACAAAACTGACAGCAACGAATATTGGTTACTATTTAATGTCCATCTATAGGATAAAAAAAGATGCATCGTAACTGAAAAGTTCATACCAATTTGCAATTTTTCGTTTATAATTCACAAGTTAAAGCCGTAGTTCAGTGATAATGTAAGTTTTTGTGTAGTTTTTAAGTCCTTTACTTGTGTTGAAGTAGTTTTTCTTTTAATTTTTTATCAAGCATTTTAATTTAATGAAAGATTATAAAATACAAACATATGGGGGGTTACTTTGAAATTCTTTTAGAACAAGTTCTGATCACAATTTGGAAAAATAAACAAATAACGACGCCATTAATCCTTAAATTTAATATTATAGATCTACAAACTAGTTCTTGTGTTTTTAATGCTAAGTAAGCCGCATTTATTATATTTAGTTTATAGATAGATTAGAAAAAATAACAATTTTAATAAGATGGCAATTTTCTTAACAAGTTCTTTTTACAAACGTTAAACTTTATTGCAAAAAGGAATATATTTCATAAAAAGCCAAATCGGAAACATTTTCACGCCCATGATATATAAAAAATAAAAAGGACCGCAGGACTCAGCCTCTGCTTCTGCAAACGTCGACAGCTGCGTTGTGCGTGTGTTTGAATGCTGATTTCCGTTTCCTGTTTACACACATGCAATTGTATTGTATATATACATAAATATATAATATATATGTATATCTATGTATTTGGATGTACGCATAAAAGCGTTTCGTGAATAAAACTAGGGCAGTTTGATAAGTCTGTGATTAATATACATTTTTGTGGGCAAGAAGGCGTTGTATATCGCTTCAGATTCTAATGCTTCTGATTTTTTAAACAAAATAAGTACCAACGTGACTGGGCTACCCCTTTATTAGGTTATTTCAGAATACTTGGGTGTTGTTGATTTTTAAACTCATATGGGACTGTTCAAATTACAATAAAGAAGTAAGACGATTAAAATTGAAAGCATGTATAGTATAAAAGCTGCGATAAGTGTGACCTCTCCTTTGGAGTCTCCGTAAAGATAAGTCTTAGCCCATTTTCGCTGTTTTCAAGTTAACTTTTTTTTTCAACATTGGTAGTGGCTTAATTTTTATCTTAAATAAGCCATTTGAAAAATTTTATAATTTTCAACACCTAGGAAGTCAGTGACGTCGTGTTACGTATACGCAACGATGACGTAATGCTCGGCAAATGGAAAAAAAATTTGATCATTCATGATGAGATATTTCAGAAAAAATTATACCGATTTGAAAGTCGGAAAAAAAGTTTTATACACACCTATTTTTAGTTTACAGTTCAAAAGTTTTCCAAAATGAGGTGTATCCACAGATGCTAATGTGCCGGTCAGGGTGTGTTTGGCAGAAGGTCGGAATCGGACGTGCACGCAACAGAAAATGGGTTAAGAATCGTCACAGTACCGCACAATAATGTCGATATTGAAATGCGTCACGCTTATTCTTCTAAAGATTTGTTTTGGGAAGCTCCACAAATGGGCTATGACTGGCTTATAACTGATTACTTTGGAGCAAGTCACCTAATACTTGGAAACCGACACCACTAATACTTAGGGAATGACCTAAAGCTTTCTAAGAGTGCAAAATGTAACAGCAATTTTTTTGACCATTTATCCTTATACCTTACTGTTCTTGACTTTGTTTGGCATATGTTCCCCGATGAAGTTGCTCATTTGATATTTCCTTCGTTAATTAAAACCTAAAAAGTACAGGTAACCCATCAGTTTTGTGTTGATGACTCACAAGCAAACAACGATCGTGCAAGGCATACGCAAATCCTTTGAGTTAATATTAGAGAAGATGGAGTCAACAAATATCACTGTCAAAGGAGTCTGTAAACAATTCTCAATTTTAATTTGAGTTATAATTGTAGATACGTCATTTAGAGAAATTCGTCGTTAATTAACACTATCAGCTTGTTGGAAAGCTCTATTACCGGAAATAGACGTTCAGGAAACTGTTGCTACGCCAATAGAAAATGAATATAGGAACATAGTGAGATTGTCGCATGCAGTCGAAGGTGATAGATTTGATGAAATAACAATGGATGATAATCAAGAATTAATTGCGGACGACGAAATAAACGAAGCAGATTTAGCGGCAATGACAAATGAAGAATCGGTTGGCGATAGCTCTGACGATCTTTCCGATGTAGAAAATAAAAACTTTTCACCAAAAAGTATCGAGAAAGTTTTAAATATGGCAAAGCAGTAAGAAGAATATATTTTGGAGAACGATCCTTTAAGGGATAAAGCAGAAATATTTAAACGAAATCTTCAAAGCTGCTTAACTCCCTATTAAGAAATTGATAAAAATTTACGAAATAAAAGCAAACAAACTTCATTAGAAGATTTTTTCAAACCAAAAATCGATGAAAGAATGTCCGAATCTGATAGTGGATCAAGCTTAGACTTTGAACTAGTACGAACAAAACGTTCCAGACAAATCGTACTTAGTGATGAAGAGGAGTAAGAAGTTATGGTTCTATTTTTGCTTTAATTTATTAATTTAAGCTATTTCAACTTGAATATGTTATGTAGAATTGAAATTTTATTTTATTTTGTTTTTGTTTGTTAGTTTGGAACCAAACTCTGATTTTTGTATGGAGTTCATATCCCCTACAACACGATTTCTTACAACGCGGCATTTTTTGGGAACATTTTCTCTGCGTTGTAGGAGGGTTACCTGTACTTATATTATATAAATAAAAAGCTTTTACACCTAAAATATAGATGATACATAGAAATAATCTAGTAATATATATTTCATATTTCAATTCTCCTTGACTGCCATCATAGCTTTTGGCTAATATATAGTTCAAAAAAATATATATAAATTTTGAGAAAAAACTAAAAAGATATTCAAAGTATATCGAATCAATGAATTATGAACTGAAAATGTTTTTACGTCACATCGATCTTAAATAAAATAAAATTAACCTTAAAAATATAAATCATTCTTGATTAGCTTTTATAGGCAGGCAGACTTGCTTATGAAACTCTAAGGTATGGCCGACTTGTAAAAACTTGATATATCCATTGTAGCTATGTAAAAAAAGTTTAGACTCACAAAATTAAGTCCTTTAACGAATTGAACATATAACCCGTACATTAAGTCGGGCGCGGACGACTTTGGTATACCCTGTTCCACTAGCTTGCAATAAAATCTGGTTCCTTCACAAAAAACCAAAATCAGAAGAATTTTTAAGCAAACACATTTTTTTTACCGATCGTTCCTATGGGAGCTATATGATATAGTCAACCGATTTCGATCAAATTTTACACAGTGCTTTAAAACCTTAAAAAAGATCTGAATGCCGAATTTAGTTCAAATATCTTTACAAACAAACGAAACACATCGAATTTTGTATAAAAAACGTTTTTTTGGACCGATTGGTCCTATGGGAGCTATATGATCTAGTCAAACAATTTGGATTAAATTTGGAATATCAAATTTGGTCAAAACATCTTAACAAATAAACGAAACACAACAAATTTTGTTAAAAAATCGATTTTTTGGAAAATCTGACCTATGGGAGCTATATGATATAGTCGATTTTGTTCAAATTTGGCACTTTGCTTAAGTGTTTTAAAAAATTTCTAAACGCCAAATCTGGTTACGATATCTTTATTAAAAAATGAAATATAGCCAATTTTTCTTCAAAAAAGTTATTTTGGCCGATCGGGTCCTATGGGAGCTATATGATATAGTCAACCGATTTTGCTCAAATTTGGTACAGTGATTGGGAACTATAAAAAATGGTTCGAATACCAAATTAGGTTACGATATCTTTATAAACAAACGAATTATTCATCAAAAACTTTTTTTTGTCGAGGTCGTCTCAAACACCCATATGGGAGCTATATAATTTATCCCCGATATCAAAAAAATAAAATAAACTTGTCTCCTATGGAATAATATGGGATCTAATGTGAAAGTTTGGTTACTCTATCTCTTACCATCTCTAAGATCTAGGCGTTCAAACGGACAGACGGACATGAGTATATCGACTTCTCTATGGGTCAGGCTTTCTCAAGTGGACCACAAAATTACCAAAGTTCATATTTTGTTATGAAATTTTGCCAGCATCGAGTTTGATGATTCAGATGTACATTCTGAAATTTTTTTTTAAATTTTGAATGATTGATTTTTTATGAACAATTACAAAATTCAAAAAATTTATGCAGCGATGAGATAAGACACGTTTTTCTCCGAAAGTTAAAGTCCGTTTGAAACAATTTTTAACTACAGATTGACAAGAGATTATACTATCGAAATACATTTTTTTAACTGCATATATATGTTTTAATGCTTGTAAAAAATTTTTTATAAACAATTGAAAATTTAAACAATTTCTGAAAAATTGAGATCAAATATTTTAATTTTTATTTATGTAATAGACGAGAAATTATGTACGCAAAAATATGCGAACATTCTCAAAAGGATCGAGCACAGTATATTTTTATGTGTCGGAATCCGCGTTAATTGCAAGCATTAGCAACAAAAAATCATTTTTTGTGTATGTGCTTGTGCGCGACAAGCGGAAAAAACCACCCTCGTTGTTGTTGTCGCGCGTAAGCGACGATCAATACATACACAAAAAATGATTTTTTGTTGCTAATGCTTGCAATTAACGCGTATTCCGACACATAAAAATATACTGTGCTCGATCCTTTTGAGAATGTTCGCATATTTTTGCGTACATAATTTCTCAAACGTTTATTACATAAATAAAAATTAAAATATTTGATCTCAATTTTTCAGAAATTGTTTAAATTTTCAATTGTTTATAAAAAAATTTTTTTACAAGCATTAAAATATATATATGCAGTTAAAAAAAATGTATTTCGATAGTATAATCTCTTGTCAATCTGTAGTTAAAAAATTGTTTCAAACGGACTTTAACTTTCGGAGAAAAACGTGTCTTATCTCATCGCTGCATAAATTTTTTTAATTTTTAATTGTTCATAAAAAATCAATCATTCAAAATTTAAAAAAAAAATTTCAGAATGTACATCTGAATCATCAAACTCGATGCTAGCAAAATTTCATAACAAAATATGAACTTTGGTAATTTTTTGGTCCACTTGAGAAAGCCTGACCCCTATATGTTACAACCAAAAATGGAAGAATTTTAAGCAAACATTTTTTTTGGACCGATCGCTTCAATGGGAGCTATATGATACAGCCAACCGATTTTGTTCAAATTTGGCACATTGCTTAAGTGCTCTAAAAAATTTCCAATCGCCAAATCTGGTTACGATATCTTTATTAAAAATCGAAATATGGTGAATTTTGTATAAAAAAAGTTATTTTGGCCGATCGGTCCTTGGGAGCTGTATAATATAGTCAACCGATTTTGATCAAATTTGGTACAGTGCTTGGTGCTATAAAAAACTTTTGAATACCAAATGTAGTAATGATATCTTCATAAACAAACGAATTATCCGTCTAAAGCTTTTTTTTTTGTATGGTACAAAGGGTATATTAAGTTTGTGTAAGCCGAAAATGTATTTTACATATAGAAGGAATCGTCGGAGACCCCTCAAAGTTACCTAAAGTCTGATCAGGGTGTCCGTGTGTCTGTCCGTCCGTCCGTCTGTCTGTTTGAACGCCTAGATCTCAGAGATGGTAAGAGCTAGAGTTACCAAACTTTCAAATTAGATCCCAAATTATTCCATAGGAGACAAGTTTATTTTATTTTTTTTAAAATCGGGGATAAATTATATAGCTCCCATATGGGTGTTTGAGGCGACTTGAAAAAAAAATAAAAGTTTTAAATGGACAATTCGTTTGTTTATAAATATATCGTAACCAAATTTGGCATTCAATATAGTTCCCAAACACTGTACCAAATTTAATCAAAATTTATGTATATTTGTTTGTGAAGATATTGTAATTAAATTAAAAATCGAATTTTGTACAAAGTTTGTTGTGTTTCGTTTGGTTGTGAAGATATTAAGACCAAATTTGGCGTTCAGATATTGTTAAAGGTACCAAAACACTGTGTCCAATTTTATGGAAATCGGTTGACTATATCATTTAGCTCCCATAGGAACGATCGGTAAAAAAAAATGTGTGCTTAAAAATTCTTCTGCAAGCTAGTGGTACAGCGTAACCCAAAGTCGCCCGCTCCCAACTTTACGTACGCCATTTTAATAATATAAATTATTAATAAACTTGCATCGATGTGCGTCGCAGCGACGTCGGCTGCATTTGCAACTGCGACTGCGGTTTGTTATTTATGAATTCATTTAAGTTTGTGTACGTATGTACTATATACATGCATACTCGTATACATATGTATATAGATCCATGTACAAAGCCTGAGTGTACATAGCATTAAAGGCACGTGTGTACTTATAGCCACACACACACTCACGCTAGCAGGAAACGTGCCTATGATCATCAGCTGTGTATGCTGTTAAAATGGGCGCCAGGATTCAAGGCTGACACAGCACACACAGAGACAAATAAATTACAGTTTGTTTAAAAAATAAATGAGTATGCCAACAGTCGGCACATCCCGACTATAAAACACGCCGTACCTTCCACAATTTTGACAGTTTTCATCAAATTTTAAAACGGTTTGAAGCAACTGTGCATACTTTCAAAACTTTCCTCGTTTGGTTAAAGTGTTTCTGAAGTTAGAGTGTAGACTGGGGAACAGTCTTACCAAAAAGGCTTAAAGTATTTTGATGGTTTCATCCAAATGTGTCTAGAAACTGAAGGAAACTGTAGCAGCTTCGTCTCAAACAAATTAACTAAATAATTTGTTAGGCTGTTTGTAGCTTTTTTTATACAACTGCAAAAGGCTTTAAGAACAAGACATGGAAATAATAAAAGGAATAATCTATTTTAGTTTTAGTTTTCTTTAGGAAAAAGTAGATTATGAAACGAGTTATACCTTACAGTAATACGTATATGAGCATAAATATTTATTTATGGGAATAACTCGACTTTCCCACAAGATAAGGCCAAAATCCATACAGCCCACAAGACAAAAGCCTTAGTCACATCGTAAAAAGTACCATTATTGTAATGGGTGGTTATCAGACCGACCTAAACCACATCGAAGCCCTATGAAGATTACATTCTAACAAGGTCTATTGGAAAGTTGGTCAATTTCAGAGGTTAGCAGACTAAAAAAAGACTTTGCGCGAAGAATGCGCGAAATAAATGGAATAACGCTGAAAAATCTTGATTCGTCGATGCCAAAATGAAAAAACAAAGTTTTAAACAATAAAGGAAAGGCAAAGAAACTATTAACATAAAATACAAGTTAATTACTTACTTTTAAAATTAAAAAAAAATTTTAAATTTGCACATTTACTTATTTTATGTAAAGCGATATCCATTTATTTTTGTAAGGATAAGAAAATTTTTTTCTTAGTGTAACTACAAAAAAAAAGTAAATTTTTAAGAAATTAATTTAGATTTTTAATAGATTAACCAAATAATTTATGAATGCACATATGGTTATCTCTATGAGTCCTATAACTTCTACAAGGACTTCAGATATCTGATTACATAATTTGGTGCCGGCTCATTCCAAAACAGACAGTGTGCCTCTCCGTCTGCTTTGTACTTGGAGATTCCACTCAAATGGTTAGAACCCTCAAAGTTGCCTAAAGTATGATCAGGGTGACTAGAGAAGTCGATTTACCCATGTCTGTCTGTCTGTCTATCCGTATAATAATTCGTATAATTCGTTTGCAGATATCGTAACCAAAATTGGCACTCAATAGTATATTTGTAGCTCCCAAGCACTGCACCAAATTTTAAAAAAATAGGTTAACTATATTATATAGCTCTCATAGGACCAATCGGTCAAATAAACGTTTTTTAAAGATAACATATTTGCACCAAATTTGGCATTCACAAGTTTTTTAGAGAACGAACCCTTGCACTGTACCAAATTTGATTAAATTTGGCTGACTGAAGAAAACGTTTTTGGTTCAAAATTCCGTTTTTGGTTGTTTATGAACGTATCGTAGCCTAGCAATCAAATGTCTTTTGGCGTTTTTAAGCAGGGTGTCCCAAAGTCGTCCGAGCCCGATGAATGAGATTTCTTTTTTACAAATGTAATACGAAATAAATTGTGGGCATCCCGGCAAACGAGTTCAAGTTTAATGAATTTTGTCTATTACTTCCGAAGTTTTATCAAACGATTTTAATAAAGCTCTGTGTTGTATTGGTAAAAGAGCAATTAATATTAAAACTCAGAGAGACTTTACTCGTTTCCTTTGAGGTATTATACACTACTCTTTGCACCAAGTTTATACTCTACCATTTTGTTTTTTGCATATATTGTACATTTACGTCACTGAAAAAATTGTGAACATCCAATAGTTGTTCCAGAATTTTTTGTAAGATGGAGGTTTCGAACCCTAGCAGCTTTTTAGTATTAATATAACTGATCTAAAACTTGAAGCTTATTACTAAACTCGGATGAGACGATAAGTCATATTCGAATTTAATTTATAATAAAAGGTCAATAATATGGGAGCTTTTTGACTAAACATTAACCGAAAAAGTTACTTGCACTTAGCCATTTAATTTATAAGTTCTGCTTTTTATTTAAAAGCGAGCAAACTTGACATAAAATAGTTGAGAAATATGATGTACGGCAAATGAACCTGGATAAGCAAAAAAAATTGTACTGTTCTACAATTTTTCTGATTCTTTACGTCAATAAGTTACCAGATGGCGCCAGCAGTAACAACAGCTGTCAAGTATTGACGCCATAATCAAAGCTAATGTGCAAGCATAACAAAAAACGTAATAAATGACTGCTAGAAAATACCACAGCTAAATATTTTTTATAAAGTTGTTTACTATTTGACCTCAAACAATCAAAACAAAGTATTAAGCTAATTAATTTTCGCCTTCATATGAAAATTTGCATAATATGTCACGCAACATTTTCATAGAAAATTTATGTAACTTTGATTATAAAAAAATTAATGAAAGTATTAGACAAATTATGTAGCACATGTCATCTTTACTTTGCCTCGTGACCAAAATCGTCTAACTATAACTCGAGTCGCTTCCTCATCGTTCCCTTTTCACTTAACAGCCGCTTATGTCAAGTCAATGTTAAAGTGACAGTTCACTTTCGCCGTGAAAGTACTTTCGTTGGTGGTGTGTGTCCCGGCTAAATTTAAACTGTTACCAGTTTCTTATAAATACTAAATAATCTATATCTTATTAGTTACTCTATTTTCAATTTAAAAAAAAAAAAACAAACAATATTTTATTTGTTTAATAATAAACAAATAATAATAATAAATAAATAATAAAAAAAAATAAAATTTATTTAATAGATGAGAATTTCCTCAGTAACTTTACATTACACTACAAAGTTAAATTTGCGCCAAAGTGCGCCAAAGGTGCACTTTAATATGACATGTATTTGAAAGATGATGGAATATACTAACACAAACAACAAACTTTATTGGCCGAAAGAGCTCGACTCATTTTGTAGCTCTATTTGAAAACTAATTTTTGCTACAATTTGTTGCTTGTTGAATGGCTAACAAATACACTCAATTAGGAAAACGGCACAATAATTTTAGCAATTCAAATTCACAAACACACGATGCAAACCACTCCCGTTAAGCTAAATCTTCAAAATTTCACTTCTGTTACTTAATTTTCTTTTTTAACAGTTTTAAGTTGCATGAAAAAAAATGATATTTGGCAAGCACCTGTTTTTGTTTATAAACAGCTGTTTTTGACAGCTGATAACATAACAGCGGCACAATATGATACAATTTTTGGTACGTGACATTACAGATTTATGTTTCTAAGATGCATTGTGGTTAAAAAAAAAAATTTTTAACGACTTTTAGAACACAGGCTTATGCCAGCTAAAGTGGTCGTTTGCCCCATAGTGCGGTGGTAAGAGATTTCACAACAATGAAGGCGTGAATGTTAAATTCCTTAAATTTTAGTTATTATTGACGAATGTCCTTCATTTAAGGAATTTTAAACTCTTTTAATTGCAAACAAGCTGTTCAGCGTGAAAAGAAATTCAAGTCATCCTAGTTAAGCCCAAATCAAAATAAAAAAAAAATTGTCTAAATTGTCTTCACTTCATTACCGAAATAAACATTCAAAACTCTTCTCGAGTTCTTAAAACTCGAAGCTTTTTAATACTGTTTAAGCTGTTACATGTCAAGACAAGTTATTATTTAATGTTTCCTGTTTTTTCTAGTTTATAATCGTATATGAAAGTGCTGCAGTTATCGATATACATATATACTTTGTGCATTTCGCATTAAGTTTTCCAACACTTCATTACCAATTAGAGCTAAGAAAACCAAATAGCCGTAGTTGGCATCTGTTGAAAAGCTGGCTAATGGCTTTAGACCGCAGGTGTAAATGGCGTTGCGCATAATTTATTTGTAATTGACAGCAAAGTGAAGTGTTGTTGGTGGAAATAAATTTGTTGCTTTTATAGTCATTGGCTTTTCCATTAGACTGACTGTTCATTGGTTATCCTAAGCTAGCTATGACTTCATTGCGGTTGCAATCCGGCTCAAAATGGATTCTCTTGGTCATCTGCAGCTGAAGCTGACATATGTGCCAAGTGCTGAAGACGAATAATGGACAATATAAAAGCTGCGTTAGCATCTTACCACAATACCAAAATTCAGTTAAACCAAAACATTAGTTCCACAAAGGACGCAACGCTTGCAAACCAAATTCGAAAGCTTCATTCAAGTATTTTAAAGGATGCTTTTAGTTTGGACATCAAAGTATGAAACTTAATAAAAGCTTTAATGCTTTTAAAAGTTTCCAAGTTTAGTTTGATGTAACTTAGCCAAGTTACAGTGAAAACAAAACCTAGAAAAAAAGCTTTAAATTTAAAAAAGCATCGTTACTTACTGAATACAAGATTTTTTCGTTAAAAAACAGCTCCCTTCCAAATAATTGCTATAAATAGACGTTAATTTTCACAGTTATTATAATTATTATTTTGACATGTTCTAAAAAAATATAAATTTAAGAACTTAGTCTATCTACAAAAATTTTCCAACTATCTCTATTTCGCGCTATTGCTCGAAGTTCGCTGACAAATTTGCTCGTCTCATTCCTAATTGACCTTCGCCATGTGCTTTTTGGACGTCCGCGGTTTCTTCTGCCCTGGGGGTTCCATTCTAGTACTCTATGCGCCATTTCGTCGATAGGTTTACGTAGGGTGTGTCCAAGCCAACCATATTTTCGCCTCAATATTTGTTTGTCGATCGGCTGTTGTTTAGTTATTTCCCACAACCGTTCGTTACGAATCGTCCTTAGCCACCAGATTCTTAGTATCTGCCGGAGACATCTGTTCACGTAGGTTTGCAACTTTTGTGTAATTGCGGTAGTAACAAACCACGATTCAGATCCGTACAAAAGCACACTTTTTACGCAAGCGTTGAATATTGTTATTTTGGTCATCAAATGTATGGTTTTTGAACGCCAAATGTTTTTAAGGCTAGCGAATGCACATCTTGCTTTACGTAGCCTGTTGGCTACATCTTCTTTAGTGCCCCCATCTGTTTTTAATACGCTGCCTAAATATTCAAATTTTTCTACGTTCTATTTTCACAGTTAAACTTCTTTATCCTTCAGGTTTACCATCTCAGAAAACTACCGTCATGACCTTATTGATCAACAAACCCATCTTGGTTTACTTAGCATATGCCTTCCTAATTCTATGCCCTGACTATTTCATCCACGGCTGCAAATATCCCCACAACCTGATGGAAGTGGCAGTGAGAATACTGTATACATACAATATATGAATGAACAACCCGCTTAGATAGGCCTTTATCATTCCATGGACTTACACCCGCTTACCAATCCAATGTCACGATCAAATACACAATTTCGGACGAAGTATATTTTTTCTTAAAAAAAACAAAAATTCCACTGGACTCCCTAAGGGTCTAGCTGTATAAGTTACTGAAACTTTGAGATATAGAGCAAAGAAAAATTCTTAAAATTGCAATATTTAAACTTAACGCGTTGCGGCTCAATTTAGAAAATAATGTGTTTTCGTTTTTATTTATGACTAAACTATTATTACGAATATTCTTAACAAATTTTTTTTTTAATTTAAATTCTTAAAAAATTTAAAATATAAATTTTAGCGAATACATTTTATTTAAAAAAATATGAATTTATTTAAATTTTTTTTATGTGTCTTCCTTAAATATGTCAATAACCATTTTTTTCAACACATGTTTTTAAACATTTTATATTTCGTTCGAATATGATTTAAATCGATGTGGTGAATCAATGTTACAAGCACATAAAAAATTGTTGTTGGGTTTTATTTAAATGTATGAAAAAAAAAAACATTTTAACAAAAGATGGCAGACATTACAAATTTGTATAATAGCATACATAATTCTTATTTATATGATGATTGATTTATTTTTAATTTTACTTGTCAATGATCTGAATGAGATTTTATTTGTTTTTAATCCTTTTCCCATGTAAAATTATAAGTAAACCCATATATTCCATCGTTAACATATGCTGGGCATTTAAGTAAGAAAATTTAAACTTTTACATTGTTATGTCGAGAAATATTCATTAATGAAATATGACAACTATCGATCTTTCCGATTAAACGATATAAGCAAAAATAAAAGTGGGTTGTTGACTTGCAGTACAAAATCGCAAATTTTTGAATTTTTTTTTTATTTAAAATTAAAAACTCAAATAAAACAAAAATTTTGGCTCCAATAAAATATCTGAACTTTGTTGGCAGATCTTTTACGATCTTATAAGCTTAGTTGAACTCTTTAACTTAAAACATGTTTTTTATATACTTCACCTTTACTAATGCAACCAAGCTGACATATTTTTGTTAAACTTTCCAATTTAAGCTCAAAAAGCTTAAGCAGGACAATTAGCTTAAAAAAGTTTTTAAACAAAAAACCAAACAGCTGTAAAAGCTTTACGAATCAGCTGTGCAAAGCTTAACTATCTGTGTATGCGTGTTTAAATGCCCAAAAGTCCTAAATGTATGTATCGAACTCGCGCCGAAATTCTCTAGCTGTGTGAGTGAGTATGCGTCTATAAAGTGTAAACAATAACAACAAACGAATAAAGCACACAAACAATTCGCCTGTTAGCGCCAGGCATTCAAAGCATACCAACACATCACACGTACACATGTTACTCACACGCGCACACACGTAGCCAGACGCAGTCGCAGATTTCCAGTTAGACTGCGTTTCATTCAGTTTCACTTTCAGTCGTTTTCGGACTTCCGCACGGAAGCGTACGTTTCATTTGTGGTGCGCGCCAAAAAACAGAGCCCGAAAAACTTTGAACGATAAAGAAGCAGAAGAAGCAAAATAAAAAGAAAGAACATATACAACAACAAACAAAAGGCATTAAATAAATTAACTAGAAATGCTTTGAGCTCAGCTCAGTTGGCACCTTTTTTATCATTTTTTTTTTATTGTTGTTGTCTACTTTTGTGCAAGTTGTAAGCGAAAAAGTGTCAAGAGAGCAAGCAATTAATAAAAGTGTAACATACTAAGAGAGAGTAACACAAAGGACACGAGCTAGATGGAGTGAGAGAGAGAAAGAGCATTTGAAAAACAACAACAAAATGAAAACAATGACAATTTTTTGCTTAGACAAGCTGCTGCTGTACCATTGTTGTTGTTGTTGTTCGTCGTTTTGTTATTGTTCTTTTCGTTGTTGTCGTTGTTGCTGTTGCTGCTGTTGTTGCTATCTATTGTTGTATTTGTTGATAAACAGCTGTTGTCACCAACACTCTGCGTGAGTGTGGAGGTTAAGTAAAGCAAGTGCACAGTAAAATGAAGTCGAACATGACCGACAATTGAATATCCTGTAGCTAAAAAATGTATGCAACAACATTTTGTATACGAATATAAATAAATATATAAGTCCGGGTGATGTAGATGAAAAGATTTTTTTGACAAAAGTCAACATAGTTTTATTTACTAAGCTTACATGATGCTATATGCCAAATAATATATAACGTTCCAAATAAAAGCCAACAAGCATTGTTTCTCGATTGTAGTCACAAAAAAAAAACAGTTTCATTGACCGATAGCTTATCGAAAAATGTTTTTCAAGACTTTTGGATTTCCCAAACGAAAAAATAACCACCACTAAGCTGGTAACTTTATTTTCAATATATATTTTAGTGCAAGAAGAAGACGAATATGTACATTTTATTTACAGCGATATATGGGACATTCTTTTACAACCCGTACGGATTTCGGGAAAAATATAATTTCAGATTTTTAAATCTCACCAAAATTTTTTTCAAGAATGATTTTATGAAATAAGTGAACACGTGTATCGGCATAATAATACGCTGGACCGTGTCGCGCGGAACACGTGCCAATGGCGCGCGCACGACTTGCGCGAGAAAATATTTAATATCTCGTGAACTAAGAAAGGTACCGTTTATTAAAAATATGCGTTATTTAGGTTATAATTGCGAATATGGTGATATTTTTTTTTGAAATTTTCATTGTTGGGAACGGCGCTAAAAAGTTAAATAAACAATTGAATGCTTAATATTGTACAATTGTTAACAATGGAAAACAATGTTACTTCATACCTTTTAAAGACCATATATTTTCGAACAAAATAAAAAAAAAATTAGACTGATCGGATAAATAGAGCCGGAGATAATCTATTCTACATGTAGTGCTATCTCGCGAACCAGCAAAACTTTGAATATTCATAAAATCGTTAAAAAATTTTTTTCGGTGAAATGCCGATACACGTGTTCACTTATTTCATAAAATCATCCATGAAAAAAATTTTGGTGAGATTTAAAAATCTAAGGTCAAAAAAGGTGTACGAATTGTAAAAGAATGTCCCATATGCGAAAATGCCAACCTTATTTTTCTTAAGTACCGTTTTCCAAATTAGATTAGATAGATCGAAAGGTACAGTGATATATGATACGTAGAGATTAAAAAAAGTCGAAAAATTATAAATTTTCAACCATTTTTCAAAAATACAAGTTTTCGGTGCCCAAAATCATCTTCTTCGAAATAAACTCGTCATGTACGTGTTTCTCGACCCAAAATTATCCTAAAACTACTTTTATACTTAGGTTCACTTGATGACCCTTAAATTTGTAAACTAGTGTAATTGGTTGTGATTGAAAGTTACTTTTGCTCCTCATACCCACCCGGACTAGTATAAAAGGCAGATTCAAGTTTTTTTAAGTATAAACTACTTTAAAGAGCCCAAATTGTAAATAATTGTGAAGAGGTAGAGAGTTATACTAGTAAAAATTACTTTTTCTTTTCTTACAAATTTTGTATTTCCGATAATCGTATGACGATTTGCTAGCCATATTTTCCTAGCTTATACGTTTGCTGAAAACTCGGGACTATTTTCATTATGCAGTTGAATACTTTTCAACTAACTTTATATACTCACCGAGTGCAGGGTATAGAATGAATGACAGACACCGTGGGCAACATACATTTAACAGAGTATTTCTCTTATATGAGTCTGTGTCTATCTCTACTACTGCATTCATTTCTCTTGCACATAAATCTATAAAGACATTTTTAATTTCCTGTACCAAACGACAGTCAAGATATTTGCAGAAATTGTATCAATCTCTCAACCCCGTAATGCTTAATCCCTTGACTATTTTGGGTTATCCTCCGGCAGCTGTTGACGCTGCAGTTCAAACTGACGTTGCTACCAAAAAAAAAAAACAGCTGGCTCTTTTTTCCAAAATACTTGTCAGTTTTGGATTTTTCTTTGCTTCAAGTTTTTCCAAGTACATAACATACATACGTATTTAAGGTGTCTACCACCACAATGCCAGTATATATGCAACCGACATTGATGTATAGTATATAAGCTTGAATGCATTCAAAGACACCAGACGCCAACAACAGCAGTCCTCCATCCACCTAACCATAAATCATTCAATGCTATCAAACTGCCAAATATTGTGTATCTGTTTTCTTAGAAGAAAAATTGAACTGAAAACAATCACGAAAAATTGTTTACAATTTGGGTTCGGTGAATGACAGTGTGATACTCTGCAATCAATGCACTTCCCAAAAAATATAGGTATATTTCCTTTAAGAAAAAGTCTATATACCAAAGTTTCGGGTGAATTATGCATTAAGTTCTCCTATGAGAAATATGAATGATGTACATAGTGCCAGGCCTCCTCGCACCCTAGAGAGCATAAAAAATTCGCTTTTCTTTTGAACCGCGCCTAAAATGAATGAACATGGCCCCAAACGGTGGTAAGCTATAAAATTTCGATACTTGGATGTTGCCTATTTTAAACAGCTCGCATTTAAAAGAATAGGTTCTAATAAAATAGAACCCAAGCAAACACAATGATAAAGTGCATTCGAGCAAGCATATTTTCAGCTCCAGCTCAGCAAAAATAAGATAAAACATATTTGACATACAGTGCTGGTTAACGCTATAGAAACGAAGAAAGGATTGTAAAAGAAAACAAACTTTGATATATTCGCAGATATTTTATACTGACTCTAATGAACGCTGTTGTCGACAGCGATTAGTGGCTAGTGGTTAGTTTTAAAGGTATTCTTATACTCTTTAATTACTCAATCAGCGCATTGGAAGCTATACTAAATACTTATTTAATCAATATTTTATAAGGACATATCTCTTAATGTTGAACAATTATCATCATTAGACTCTGAAATACACTTTCTTGCACATTAAAACAGAATATTCGGAACAATTTTATTCAGATTTGTTTTTGCGTGCTCTGCTACTCATATTTCCCGTCCTGATTGTTACCACAGATTTACACATTTCAAAGGAAATTATCCACGAATATGCTATCCCTACTGCAAGGGAATATTATTTTAAGCAAGACACAGAAAAAATATTACATATTAAAATTCGATTTTAGTTGTGCATGCTATTTTTTGGGTTGATTAAAAAAAATTATTTAATATATACCAAAAACTAATTAGAAACTGAAATAAATACAATCTAAGAATATTTAAAATTATTTCAGCTTAAAATGCGTACGCTTTTTAACTTATTTTACTAATTAGTTTTAATTCCTCGCGCAATAAAACATTTATAGTTTCAAGCCACATACCAAAAAAATTCAATTTAATGAAATTTGTGTGCATCAAACATTTAATTCGAATTTAAATAAAATGATCAAATTCCTTTTTTCGAAGCACGGGCGATTGTATCTCAGCAAAGTACTTTAATGCACCTATTAAAATACAATAGTACGAATAAATTGCTGTTGTAAATTTCAAAAAATTTATTTCCGCCAGACGAGTTTTTCGGAGTTTTAACAATTTAAATTTTTTTTTTAAATTGTTCAATTATTAAAACATTTTAAGGTCAAATTAACACCGGTTATTCGTTATCGAACTAGAAAAGCAGAAAATATTTAAGGCTTGAAAACCTTTACAGAATTTCTAAAAACCTATTGAAATAAATTTGCAAATTTTTTCAATCTGTTTGGAAATGGTCTAAAGCTAACTTTGTGTATTTTTTTGTCTAATTTTAAGATGCTTTTGCAAAAGTCTAGAGAAATATCAGAATTTAAATTCTTCGCTGTGTCCTTACTATAACTTTATCTGGTTCAATATTACACGATTTAAAGCCTTTTTAATAAAAAACTTTTATAACCCCAACACAAACGAGTAAATAAATCAACTTTGTAATCTGTTTCCAGCTCTTTGGCTGCTCATTTCAAATTTTTCTAAACACCCAAAGATTTTCATTTGCGTTCAGTTTATGATATCTTAATTTCCACAGTAATATTTTTTTTTATAAATTAAAGCCCAACGCAAGCTTTATGTATAATTTTAAAAAATTTAAATAATAATAAAATAATAATAATCATTTTTATTAAAAAATTTAAAACTAAATGCGATCAATACAATAACACTTTTCAAAGTACATAAGCTTTAAAACTTAAATATAAAGGAGTTTAGATATGCATTATGAGCGGAAGGTTTCGATTGTATGGGCCAGGTACGCATCTAGCATTTGGTCTTGGAGGGGGGGGGGGGGGGGCTCTTCATTTCAAAGTTTGTATTTATCAGAAGCCGCAAAAGACTTTTAACCCTTTTTTCCAACTTTTGGAGCTGAAAACCCCCCGTGGATCAGCCACTGGTATGGAACCAGTTGTATCATTCTGATTTTGTTTTCTGCGAAAAAATATATCTCCTTCTTCTTGAAGATGACTTTTATTCTTAAAAGCTTAAAACTACATTCAAGAAATAAAGAAACAAAATTTGAAAATATGACTACAAAAAATTAAATTAAAAATTTAAAAAACCCCGAAACAAAAACTTAGTAATTTTCATTTAAAAAGTAAAAAATAATAAAAGAAACTTAATGTTAAAGTACCTAAGAATCTATTAATAATTCTAAAAAAAATACGTCGCGTTGGGGGACACGCGAGGGCAGACGTCGTTGACGGTCGTATCTTACATGCAAATTTTTTGAAGTAATTCTATGAAAGTTTTTGAAGTATTTTCTAAATTTGGTTTTTTAGTTAATCTTTGTTGCTTAATTAGACAATTTGTATTTAAATTGTTAGCTTAGGAGCGGTCCCCCAACGCGACGTATTTTTTTTAGAATTATTAATAGATTCTTAGGTACTTTAACATTAAGTTTCTTTTATTATTTTTTACTTTTTAAATGAAAATTACTTAAGTTTTTGTTTCGGGGTTTTTTAAATTTTTAATTTAATTTTTTATTTCATACTTTTTATAGGTACGTTAGGTTAAGTTAGACTTTAGTATATTATAATATACTTACTATAATTTAGATTCTTGTTAAGGTATACATTACATTTAAGGTCAAGCTCGTTTGCTTTTTTTTACGCATTCTCCCCACTTTCACTCCCCACAACTTTTAAACGGCTTAACCGATTTTCATCAAACACGTCTAGGAACACCCGCACATAAGTCACCTTTAATACAAAAATAAACTAAATTGAAATCACTGCATGCGTTCGGGAGCTAGGATGCCATAGACAGACAGACAAACAGACAGACAGACACGTCAAACTTATAACACCCCTCTTTTTGCGTCGGGGGTTAAAAATAACCTCAAATTCGAATCAGTGGCGTCGTCAGCTACAATGGGACCAAATTTTAAGCCAATCGGACAAAGTTGATGTTTTTAACTTCAAATGGCCATAACTTTTAAACGAGAAGAGATAGAGCAAAAATAACCTCAGATTCGAATTAGTGACGTCGTCAGCTACAATGGGACCAAATTTTAAGCCAATCGGACAAAGTTGATGTTTTTCTCCCCACTTTCACTACCCACAACTTCTAAACGGCTCAACCGATTTTCATCAAACGTGTCTAACAACACTCGCACATAAGTCACCTTTAATACAAAAAAAACTAAATTGAAATCACTGCATGCGTTCGGGAGCTAGGATGCCATAGACAGACAGACAAACAGACAGACAGACACGTCAAACTTATAACACCCCTCTTTTTGCGTCGGGGGTTAAAAATAACCTCAAATTCGAATCAGTGGCGTCGTCAGTTACAATGGGACCAAATTTTAAGCCAATCGGACAAAGTTGATGTTTTTCTCCCCACTTTCACTCCCCACAACTTCTAAACGGCTCAACCGATTTTCATCAAACATGTCTAACAACACTCGCACATAACATAAGTCACCTTTAATACAAAAAAAACTAAATTGAAATCACTGCATGCGTTCGGGAGCTAGGATGCCATAGACAGACAGACAAACAGACAGACAAACAGACAGACAAACAGACAGACACGTCAAACTTATAACACCCCTCTTTTTGCGTCGGGGGTTAAAAATAAATTGATTTGTAAGCACGGTAAAGAAGAAACTCTTTTGTTGCTTATTCAGTAATCATATTGTCGCGGATATATAAAAAATATGTCCATTCAATCGTCATAAGACTATCGGAGCACCTGACTTGCACATTCAGGGCTTATGCCAACTATCAGATGCAGAAAAAAACAAATTTTTAATTAAGATTTTTCTTCTTCGCCAATTTGTAATAAAGTTTTTCTTTTCAAAAAAGTTTTAAAGGGCGTACCAGTTTAACCTAACTGAAGGTATATTAAAGAATAACAATTTTCCAATTGTTTTTAAGCCAATGGTCAAAAGATAAAACCAAGGAACTATTTTTTGGTTTATCCGCATAATTCGGTCGACTTTTAATTAAATAAGTTATTCGGCTAAATCTCACTAAAGCTTTGCCAGATGAATCCTTTTCATAACCATATGCATTATAAAAATATATTTTTACCAACATAGTTCAAAATTGACTAAAATCAACGTAATTTAAAAGAAAGGCAAAAAAAATATATCTAGACTGGGAATCAAACTTGGAACCTTTATCCTGACTTTAAGTCAACAACCTAGCCTTTCAAATATTCTATTGCGATTATATCCAATGTCATACTATATTTTATTTTATTTTATTTCATTTTTGATTCAATTATAATGTTGCTTGGTATTTATTGAAAGATTTCTCTATTTCCTCCTTAGAAACTTTAAAATTGTAGAGGATATAGTTGAGGTTAGGTTTGAGAAGACTAAATCTCATGTTTGTTTTACTTAGCTTCTATAGTCTCCAAGATGGACATGTCTATTTCAAATTATTTTGTCCTACTGCCTTATCGAATATATTTTTGGCGAGTTTTCCATCTTGTTTTCTATGACCTTTCTCAATTGATTATGGCTTTATTTTGAGGCCATTATATATGGAAAAGCACTTTAGTGGACAATCATTTTCTACGCCTTTCTTGTGCGGAAGTGGGCCCAAATGCAACAACAAAGTATGCCGGGCTCACCCCCTGGAAACGTCCGAGGCGACAATTGTGGGTCTGCTTCATTACTGGAGCTTTTTTTTGCATTATGCGCCAATTTTATTAAGGCTTGTGGCTTAAATAGTCATTCTACGATGTTGTTTAGAATAATTTTGTTGGAATCTAGATTCACTTATTCCAATTTAATGACGTTAAGTGAAATACATATTTCTAATATTATTTTACGAATGTGAAACTTGGGCTTAATTATACTGAAAAAATTCGGTTGTTTCTATGCTGTTGATCTGTATTGTTGCTACATATATGTACATATTCATGTATATAGTGGCATAGGCGCGTATGTGTGCTAAAACGTGCAATAGAACCACATCAATCATACGCAACGTTGTAAGGCACAAAGCAGTGCAAATATTTGTATAGGCAGTTGAAAGTTGTATAAATATGTATGTGAGCAGCCGCAGGCTTAACACTTGACCGATTTTCCATGCAAATACCAAATGTGTGTGTGTATAGTTATGTTCCTGGCATAAGCAAAAATCAAAATGGTCGTCTAAAATCTAAGGTTCAGTCCTGTGCTTAACTTACCTCAAAACCCAGCCCACACAAATTCAATATGCAAATTTAAATGCTGCTCAATACATAAATTTAAGCCATAAATTTATTAGCCACTCAGTTAAAGCAACCCTGGCCACGCCAGAATGTCGGTAACTATAGTTTGTATGCAATTTTATGAGCTGGGATATTTTGCATATTTCAGAAACCGTTTATCTGGCATGAACAACCTGCGCCTAACTCTTACTTATAGCAAATTATGTTGCTATTATGCCAGAGTTATATGCTACCTGGCGAACCCCTAAGAAAAGTAAATAAACATAAAAAATGCGAGTGGGTCGGCTAACTTCAAGGAATATCGACTGCTAGATGCCCTTTAAACTCATCATCAGTCCTAAGTAGAGCATAAGATACACCTCCGATGCGCGATTCTTTTGTGATCCCCATCAATTTACATAGATGCTCAGCCATTTCCATTGAGTTGTTACTCTTAGTAGCTTTAGATAACCCTTACAGGGTATAAAAAAAAATAAAAACGGGCGTGGGGTAAATTAAATCAACAGCTTAAAAGCTAAGTCAGCAGCAAAAACAGGCTACAAGCAGAGCAGATACTTAGTCAATCAAGGAGTCAGTTAGTCAGCCAGCCAGTCAGCCAGTAAGTGGGTTAATCACTTAGTGAGTCAAGCAAAGACACAGCTCCAACTACTTACGACATAATCATAATTTGGCGGTCACATTATGTGGGCGGCAGGCTGCTCAGCCAGACGCTTGGATGAGCGCCACATCTTGGGTTAAGTCAAGCGCGTGAAGCGCAAAAACCATCGAGCCAGTCGACTGGGATTGGGGTGGCTCTGGATGAAGCCAAGAAGATGTTGTCTTTTATTTGTGCCTTTTTGGGTGCGTGATTATGCAAATTTCATTTGAAAATTTATTGCTAAAACATGTTCAAGTTGTTTATTAGCGATGTGCTTGCTGTCGTCTTAGGCCCTTGATCCTTAAGATGATGAGGTGTGGTAACTGTTTGTAGTACAAGGGCAGGATTGCTGATGTTGTCTTCTTAGGCTTTAAATTGTTGATGATTGCATAAACAGCTCATTAAAACGCAAATCTCGACCATAATCAACGGCACGTCTAATTTAGATATTGTAGCGTTATTATGGCGTATGTGTAACGTTTAGCATCTTCACTTTCTCACTCTCACTCTCTGACTCTCGCATAATGTATCTGAGCGTGCGTTATTAATGAGACGCTCTTGACGACAACAAGTAGAATTTACGAAATTTTGTACTCCCTCCGCCGCTTAGCTTGGGCAATGCACGTGGAGTCAATAGCGTTTGAAGCAAATTTGACCAAGTTCAAAAAAACGCAAAAACTTTTTGAGCCAGTCCAAGCAGTTAAGGCCCAGAAGCAAGCCAATATAAAACATAAAACAAAATGGTCGAAATACAAAAGCCGCACTCGGCTCTAAAGCGGCCATCCCTAAAGCGCGAAACGGTCGTCACAAACAATAGCGCACCCATCAAGAAGGTGACACTGGTGCCCAAGGATGAGGTGAGTGTGGCAATATGATGTACTAAACCCATCATAGCCAGAGCTGCCATAATAATTACAAGCACATAAATATTGCATAATTTTAGAAAGTGCCCAGGCAATTCGCATAAATTTGTCGCCAATGGTTTTGCCTTTTGGTTTTTTTTTGTGTTTTTGTTGCTCTTCTTTTTGCTTTTCAGTGTGACCAAATATTCAATTTGTTACGCTTCTTTATGAAGCATGCATAATTTAGTTACTTAATGAAAGTTATCATAAGAACGTCTTTTTTGATTTGCGACCTTTTTTTCGTCTTGGTTTTGATCATTTGATAAATCATATTAAAAATCAACAACGAGGAGCACATATTTATGCTCTATGAAGGTTATACTTGGTTTTTGGTAACAAATGTAACGGCTTTGAGAATTGTTGTTGTTTTTAATGGCATTCACTTACAATTAATGCTATAAACGCGATTTCATTTCTTATATTAATTTAATGTGTAAAAATTGTGAATATTATAGTGTTCAAAGTAAAATCCTTTATCGTGCGCATCTGCGACTTATTTGTAAATTAATTATTAATGACCTGCGTGCAAGCACGTACGGCAAGTAGACGCTTTGCGTAAGGTGGCGCCACCAAGGCTCACTAGATGGCACCATCAGAAGCATCAGTTGTTCTGTTATCGAATGGCTGGCAAAAAAATTGGAATTATGTCTGTAGAGATTATGCGGCTTTAAACACAATCGTCAAAGAGTGTAGCTATGTTGCTATTAGCCTGAAACTAAACAAAAATCGGGGATTTTCCCAGACGAATAGAGTCACTCCTGAAGCAACGTGGAATTCGAATTGAAAGTGTTTCGAAAGTTGGCCTTATGAAAAATCCATTGCTCTTTATGTTGACTTGAAATACGGAATAAAATAAAATGTTACCTCACAACAGGTCAGTCAGCCCTTTCCGAGCCGAATCCAATGAAATGCCCATAGCTCTAAGAGCCTTTAACTATGGTTTTACCATGTTCATGTATGACAAGCCGCCCTATGCTCCGATTAGGAGCGATAAGTTGTGCTACTGGAGGGCTATGGTATTAGCTTTAAGTTTTGCGTCTGTCAACTAGATGTACAATTTTATCAAGGAATAAAAAAAAATAAATAAAAAAAAAGTATGACAAGTTCTCTGTATCAAGTTGATATCACACTGCTTCCCCACTTAAAGGAGCTTATTTTTTTCTCACTTTGAAAATAAATATCCGGGTATAGTATATTTGTAGATATTTTATTAGGAGTCACTAAAAAGGCATATAAACTTTTGTAAGTCACTAGTATCTTTTTCCTTATGAGTCTTATGTTTGATTGCTAATGTTTTTCGTACATCAATTAAATTTAAAACGATATATTGAAATACATTTTTTTAATTTGCCGAAGGAAACTTATGTTTTAAGAGAAAACAATTGTATCTACAAGCTGGGGGTGCCACAGAAATCTTTAAAGATTTTGGCAACGGTTTGAATACAAATCTTTAGACCGTAGATGCCACAGAATCTCAATGTTTTAATTTAATTCCGAATGTAAAGTTTTCTTTTATCATTTAAACTTTATTTAAAGGCTATTCTTTATACTTCATTTTTATAATAAATTTAATAATTAATAATAAATTTAATAATTAATAATAAATTTAAGTGATAAAGAAAGTTGCATATATATTTGAGAAAATAAATTGAAAAAAGAGTTAGATATTCGAGTTTGCTTAGTATGCATAGCTAAGTCTAAAAGTCTTGAAATACCGTGAATAAAATATATCTAAACTAGAGATCGCTACCCTGCTTAATGTCAAGCGTTTTGGGGCAGCTCCTTCAAATCTACAATAGCCTTGATACTTTACGTGCAGTGTATATTATATAAAAGCTTGCTGCTGTTGTAAAACTCTGGTCACACTATAAACGATATTTTTTTAATGATTACCTGACGGCAAATGAAAATGCTTCAAATTAAATACGCCACTTCATCTGCATATTTATAATTGAATAATGCCATGGCCAAGCTAAGCAGTTTTCCAAGAATTTTCCCAATCGGTTAAAGACTAAGCAAGTTGTGGAAAACAAAGCAATAGGCATTTAGCCAAGTTAATTAAGTATGCAAATGTTTTTGCCTTGTGTCCTTTAATAGTGACGTGAGCAAAACGAGCAAAACAGAAAAAAAAGGATTAAGTGGTGTCCTTTTTCTAGGCTCATTTAATTGCTTTTATGCTATTTTTACGACAAAGACAACACAATAAAATGTCCTGTCTCTTTTTATTACAAAAGGACACACCGACAGACTTGGATACATTTACAATAAATGAATCGCTATATACATACACATGCACATATATACAAACACGCCTATCTATATACAAGTATTTGGAGGCAGCTTTCAAGGCGCATAAAATAACAAAACGTTTCATTTTCGGCTTTGTTGTCTCTAAGCTGTAGCTAGAAGCTATTTGAAAACGCCCAAAAGCAGGCAACACATTATTTTAAAATTCATAAATAACAAAAAATCTAGATTTTCAACTTGACTTCCCTGCCACTTAATATGTTATAGGGTTATAGCGTTTTCAAAACCCTTACGCTTTTGGTGTTGTTTTTTTTTTTTGTGCTATTTGTATTTTTTGTTTTTGTTCATTTTGCAGTTTATAAATGCAAATAATATAAAGTTGTGAAAGGCGTAAACTTTTATTTTCTTTGGCTTTCTGCCTTTTAATATACTCGACGGCAGGCGGCATAGACGTTTGCCACATGCCACATAGCAGTTGCCCCATCCTTAGCACCCATCGCCTTTTGTTCTCTCCCGCTCTCTCTCTCTCTCTTTCATTTTTCGCTTATTTCTCTTATCACAAAACAACTTTCGATTGGCATTTCATTATGAAAACCCATAAATAAATTCAACAGAGAGTCCTGGCAACTGGATGAACGAGCGGTCGTGCCCGTGTCCGTTCCCGTGCCCATATCCTAACCCGTACCCAATCTGTGTGTTAATACAATTTGGCATATCGATTGCTTATCGTTTGATATTATAAACTGACTGGCAGATTTCTGCCGTTTGCCGTTTGGAACAGTGCTGCAAGAAATTTATGGTAAGGCGAACTGGCTACTAGGATTATAATGTTTATGTGTACACTGAGAGAAAAAGGTTCACAGGCCTTGGACAGCTTAATAAGTTTCAAAGACTTTTTAAACGACCCGGAGCTTTTAAGAAAATGGATAGATGTTTGAAATGGAATAATTTAAGTCTTTTTATACCCTGTACCCTAAGGGTATATTAAGTTTGTGCAAGCCGAAAATGTATGTAACATATAGAAGAAATCATCGGAGACCCCCAAAGTTACCTAAAGTATGATCAGGGTGAGTAGAGAAGTTGATATACCCATGTCTGTCTGTCCGTCCGTCTGTCCGTTTGAACGCCTAGATCTCAGAGATGGCTAGAGCTAGAGTAACCAAACTTTCACATTAGATCCCATATTATTCCGTAGGAGACAAGTTTATTTTATTTTTTTCATATCGGGGCTAATTATATAGAGGTGTTTCAGATGACCTCGAAAAAAAATAAAAGTCTTAGATGGATAATTCGTTTGTTTATAAAGGTATCTTAACCAAATTTGGCATTCGACAATTTTTTATAGTTCCCAAGCAATGTACCAAATTTACAAAATCGGTTGACTATATCATATAGCTCCCATAGGGCAGATCTTCCAAAAAAAAGATTTTTTAATAAAATGTGTTGTGTTTCGTTTGTTTGTGAAGATATTGAAAATCGGATGACTATATCATATTGCTCCCATAGGACAAATCACTCCAAAAAAACGTTTTTTATACAAAATTCGTTGTGTTTCGTATGTTTGTAAGAATATTTAAACCAAACTCGGCATTCAGATATTTTTTAAGGTGTTAAAGCACTGTGTCAAATTTTATTGAAATCGGTAGACTACATCATAAGCTGCCATAGGAACGATCGTTCAAAAAAAAATGTTTGCGTAAAAATTCTTCTGCTTTTGGTTTTTTATGAAGAAACCGGATTTTATTGGAATCTAGTGGTACAGGGTATCCCAAAGTCGTTCGTTTATGTACGCCATTTTTTTATTTTTTATTTTGTAAGGAAAATTAGATAGTTTCCAAGTGACCACCATAATCACGCTAATTGCTCCAATTAAACCGATTTTAGAAATGATATGTGTTATGTTAACGTTCATTGGCGATGAAATGCAACTCTTTGAAATCCTATCATATCTTCCAATATTGCTGGCCAACTTAACAGTAAGCTTAAAAACGACAATCAAGCACAAATGAATCCCTATCCACGCAGGGTCTATTAATATAAGGTAGAGTAAATCCTTCAGCTGAGGTCCATAAATTGAGCGAGAGATTGAAAATTAGGGGCCCAACAAGAGAGTCCCGCGGCAGACTTACTTTACCTTACATTAGTCCACCTATAGCCAAGCGTTTTATGTAAATTGAGGACTGCTGACCACTGATTTAAATCGTTGCAGAATGTTTTTCGTGGCCGTTGTCCCAAAACTCTCACCATAGCAATAACTTTTATGGCAGAATTGCTACCTAGCTTCATATGTACAGATGTCCTATTATATTCTGGTTTACATAGCCATTCATCAAGATGACACTATCACTCGAAAAAAATCGTTTTTCTGGTTCTAAAGAAAACATAATATCTAAATCCAGAATAAAACATTATATTACATACTATTTTTAAAATCTCTGAAATAAGGAGTAAGAGTTTTAAAACCTTCAAATCGGATTAAGCGACCCAAAAATCTTGAAGTTAATATGGTCTTACACCTGCACCTAAAAAAAAACACACTAGACTTACACCATGACCATTTGCAAGGCCAAAATCGTAATTTTTCCTCTAACCAAATGTGTATTTGAGGATTTCTGGTAAAAGTATGAAATAAAAAATTAAATTAAAAATTTAAAAAGCCCCCGAGAAAAGAACTTAAGTAATTTTCATTTAAAAAGTAAAAAAAAATAAAAGAAACTTAATGTTAAAGTACCTAAGAAACTATTAATAATTTAAAAAAATACGTCGCGTTGGGGGACACGCGAGGGCAGACGTCATTGACGGTCGTATCTTACATGCAAATTTTTTGAAGTATGAAAGTTTTTGAAGTATTTTCTTAATTTTGCTTTTAAGTTCATCTTTGTTGCTTAATTAGACTATTTGTATTTAAATTGTTAATTAAGGAGCGGTCCCCCAATTTTAAAAAATATAGAAATTTATACGTACGAAACTGATTATGGTTTTCTTTATAAACTCCCGCCAGAAACATCTGTCCTGGTCGTATAAATAAGACACGTAAAGGACAGGTGCATCAGGATCACTATATTTTTTATCACTCATAGATTTGCATCTCTAGTATTACATAAAAGAAAACTTGCACTGGCAGCATTTTTTTTCAGTGCGTATCTGGGCTGAATCGCTTTGTGTTTGCTTTGGCGCCTTGGGTTATGCTATCAAAAACACGTAAAAAACAGCTTTTGGTTTATACGACAAAGCGACATGCCAGAAAAAAATGAATCAAAAAAAAAAAGTTAAATTAAAGCTGGAAATGGCAGCGGAAAGCGGGGAAAACTTTGCCATAAATAAGTTCCGGATGCCCATATGCCCGCCACTCTGGCCTTCAGGTACATATCATTTATTTTATTACGTTTGAGGAGTTGTTGGAAGAACACGGCTATAGAAATACTCGTAAATAAAATACAAATAAAATTTATAGAGCCGTGCAAAATAATTGAGCAGTCAGGTGCAAAGGCGTCATTGGCAATGGCAACGCTATAGTAGCAGCAGAAGGGGCGGATTTGGGTAGAGCGGTGGAAATTTGTTTCGCATTGTGAAACACTGCAGTGCTTTGCAAAAAACATGTTTCTAATTTTCAAGAGACTGCGATTTTTCGTTGGGCCCACCAACGCCCAGCTCCCTCTCCCTAAATCCGCCCCTGTGCACACACACACACTATGTAATAAAGCAATTATACTAGTTCCTCTTTTCATGTACAAATTAAATTAAATTTCTAAAGCAGAACAATGTTTGATAGCTAGCTTTCCCACTCTGTTTAACACTCGCGTTCTTTTTCACTCTCACACCTCCGGTGCCCACCCAGCCTATTCCCACTCCATCCAACCCAATCTCAACTAGTCATTGCCTTCGTCAGCCTCACATTAAGACTGATTTAAACTCATTTTCAAGTTGTCAGCACTGCACAAAACTTTTGCCAAGCGGCAAAAAGTTTTACCCTGTTTGCTTGCATCAGTGACGTAGATAGATAGGGGACTTAGTTATGGGTATCCAATAGACTAGGTGAATTTTGTTCTGTTTATTATTTACACCCAGTGTGTAGAAAAAATAGTGTTTACGAGTGTACTACTAATAAAAGATTGCTTAAAGTTTTATTTTTGAACACGCTTTTCTTATATCCAAAACACTTTTCGATGCATGAAACATCTTCTGGCATCGAAATCTTTGACCTTGCAATTTACTTTTAACTGTCGGATGGCTCATGAACTCAATGTTTTCAGTGTCCCTTATTATTTGGCCGATATGTGAAAGCTGACATTTTTGTAATAAAAGACAATTCATCATCGTTGACCGCCTTTCTCTGGCAACTTCTGCAAACAAATGGTGGTATAACATTTAGAATTTATCGTCCTGTTATATTCCAACAAAAAAGTTGACACTTGAAAATTTTTTTAAAAGCCAAGCTACCACTTGTATACATTTTATTGCGGAATCTTTTGCATAGATTCAGTACCTACGGTAGCTTCCAACAGGATAAGGATCGAAGGCATTGTGGAGTCCCTATACTCCACTAGGTGCTAATGATAAAAAGCAGAAGAAGATGATTCATTACCTTCTGCTATATCATAAACGAGATACGAGCTCCCTCGATAGTAATTTTAAATAGTTTCCTTCGAGTCTTGACGGCCATGCTGTTCCTCGTGACTTTCCCAAATGGAAGACTGACTGAAAGACTGATGGAGATGTGAGCCAAAATCGTACCAACTAATCAGTTATCTGACCACTTTAACAAAAGTTTAGGAATGACTGATTATAAAAAGGCTATCTGAAAGCTGCGACATACTTCCAGAACATCAATTTGGGTTCAGAGAAGGTCATGGCACAATTGCAACGATCCACAAGCCACATACTCAAGGTATGTGATAAGAAATGCTGAAATGGAGTATTCGTTGATTTTGGAACATTGCATTAAGCCCAACTTAGTGCCAGTCAGTGCTAGTCACTCTATTTGGTTAGGCAGTCAAGCATTAGAACTACAAAAAGAAGCCAAATATTTTGGTGTCACCCTTGATAGTACTCTTATCTTCAAAAGACATTTAGAGCGCATAAAGAGAAATTGGTATCTATAAATGTCCAAAATAAACAGCCTTATAAATCACCGCATCCATCTGAGCATTAAACAACATGGTGGTAGTTCCAAGGTGGAGATACTCTCTTCAGACATGGGGTATGCCAGCTCACCTATTACAACTGCGCCAAACTGTAACAACTACAAAAGAAGTCCACAAAAAATGATGGCACAATCTTGGCCTTCGGATAGTCGCCCGCTTCATTGCCGCAAGCCAAAACAAGACGATTTTTCCTTCTCGATAGTCGATGTTGGCTACTAATTAAAGCAAGCGAATTACATTTATTTATTTGATAAAGATTATTAAGATTCATATTACAACCTCTATTTTTTCTTAACCCCCGTTTTCGATATTTTATCAAAACGCATGCGTTAGTATCTAATATTTTATAAACATTTTTACGAAGGTTTATAATTCATATAAATTAGTATATTTTCACATTTGACCCCATTTTAATTTCGAAATCACGAAAAAGGAACCACAATTGTAAGCAATTAAAAAAAAATAAAAATAAAAAACTTTTATATATATGTATAGGTATATAAAAATCTTCCAATAAAAATTCGATTTATAGGAATGTTTCAGATATGCATCAGAAGCAAAAAAAGGGTTTAACTAGAGAATTTGGTATGTAGTTTTAGTCTATAAAAAAATATAACTAAAATTTGTATAGATATTTAGCTTTTAAGAAGCAAACATACGATCCTATGTTAAAAAAAAAGTTAGTTTTACTTGGTAAAGTGTGGTCGTAACCCGCAAAACTTTCTTATTATGGAAAAGCTTAAATAAGACCTTATATAGAAAATTTAGTAAATTTTTGTGTCTCCACCTTAATTGGTCTTGAGGATAAGGTTTTCAGAAAAGAGGCTATAATACCCTTGAAACAAAAGGTATGGAAAACTCTTTGAACTTTCTACGCACTTGGTTCACTAAGTAAAATCCCTTTAAACTTATGATACCATTAATTTTCTTAACCTTTGAGTCGCGTATTCTTTGTATTTAGTTCAGATATAGAGGCTAATTCTGCACTTTATTCTGTTTACTGAGGATAAATTCCTTCTTTTCTTTTGGCTCTGCGTATTTATGAAATGTAATACCAAGTCATATCACCCCCTATACGCAGTAGACTATCTACGTCACTGGCTTGCCTAATGAGAAATTTCTGCCAAAAGTGAGCGGCAACCAGTTAGAGAATCCTGCAAATTGGGTTCAGTTATTGCCATTGCAGTTGGCAATCAGTAGTTAGGGACATTGCTGCACTGATTCCATTTTAATTATCATAATTATTGCAATAGATGGCAAATTGCATTGTATGGTAGCTTCTAACCCAACTAACCCAGAGAGTGACTGGTAAATTTGCTGGCGTCTGCTGCTGCTAACGACATGCCATCACAAAAGGACCTTGTAAAATGCTTATAATCAGTTAAGCGTACTAAAACTTTTCACTGTCAAAGTGCCTGCTGCAGAAGTTTTAGTTTCATTTTAGCCCTGAGGCTGCCTTCCAAACGTAACCAACTCAAACCTATGGAGTCGAAGGCCGGACGGACAGACGGAAGGGCTAACAGACAAAAGGCAATTTGCTGCATAGATAAGTCGCTGTCTAAGGCTGGAGTTTTGGCTCCGGTTGGGTTTGGGTCGGATTGGTCTGTGGCTTCTGGTTGGCTCAATGGCTAAATGAATAAATAAAGTCGATGGAACTCGTATAAATTGTATGCAAAGCAAACCAAATGAAAAGCAGCAGAATGGAATTTATGCCCTTAGATGGCCAACTTGCACTTTTGCTCGTTTTATTGACCGCCATTGGGGCACTCTGATAAGAACTTTATAGATATTTCTAAAGACCTAAAGTTAACGTAGGTCTAAGGTCGACATAACCTTGACAATTGAAAAACCAAATGACATTCAGCGGTTGTTATTACATTGGAATAGAGAAACTTTATCTAAAAATAGATGTAGTTTACTTTTGTATGAACAAGCGTGGATATAGATACTTTGTAATCTCTGTTTGACAACAAAAAATTTATTTATAAACGAATCTTATTTTTTTTTGAGAATAAAGTTGCGTAAGTTCTGATTAAAGTCCGTTTTGAAATTAACTCAGAACTCAGTTTTGCGTGAGGTTTGCAAACCTCTTCATCTAAGCCCAATATAATTTTTTTGTATTTTTTCAATCTCTACATAATTTTGATTATTCATGCCTTGCATTTATCGGTTTAAGTCCACTGTGCGATGCGCTGCTTTCTAGAGAAATAAATTTCAGTTAAGAACTAGTTTTTTGTGGCTTCTTTATATTTAACTCAAACAATTTTAATCAACTGTTGTATTTATTATTATTTTTTTTGTAACATGACTTCTTCCAACACATTTCTAATTGTGAACATTTCAAAGAGGTTGGGCTCGTTCTACAGTCCGTAGTTGTGACTGTTTAAACTCAAAAGAAATGGCGTACGTAAAGCCGGGCGCGGACGACTTTAGGATACCCTGTACCACTAGCTTGCAATAAAATCCGGTTCCTTCACAAAAAACCAAAAACAGAAGAATTTTTAAGCAAATATTTTTTTTGACCAATCGTTCCTATGGGAGCTATATGATATAGTCAACCGATTTCAATAAAATTTGACACAGTTCTTAAATACCTTAAAAAAGATCTGAATGCCGAATTTAGTTCAAATATCTTTACCAACAAACGAAACACATCGAATTTTGTATGAAAAACCAGTTTTTGGACCAATTGGTCCTATGGGAGCTATATGATCTATTCAACCGATTTGGATTAAATTTGGTACAGTGATTGGGAACTATAAAATACTGACGAATGTCAAATTTGGTCTCAATATCTTAACAAACAAACGAAACACAACAAATTTTGTTAAAAAATCGATTTTTTGGAAGATCGGACCTGTGGGAGCTATATGATATAGTCAACCGATTTTGTTCAAATTTGGCACATTGCTTAAGTGCCCTTAAAAATTTTCAATCGCCAAATACCATACCATAAACTAATATTCACATATTGCGTCGATTTATCATAAAATTACCAAAAAGTGATTTCAAATTGAAATAAAATCTATTTATGCCATCCTTACACTTAATTTCCTTATAATAGATCACTGTCCTATAGTAATGAAACACCAAAATTGCATCAAAAGTGACTTTTCCATGCATAAGCTCTTGCGAAGCACCGTGTGAAGCAATAGTGCAATAACCTTACGATAAATTAAAAGCTCCAATATAAGGCTGTTGTTTTTGTAAAAGGAAGTTTTGCTGGATCGTGCTTATGAACCGAAATATTTACATTTGAACAAAAAATATTCAGACTGTCCTATAGCTATGAAATGCACTGTATGTTACATACATTTTCGGCTTGCACAAACTTAATATACCCTTTGTACCATACGGTACAGGGTATAATAAAAAGTCACAAGTTTGACTAAACAAATTATTTACGTAATTTTGTTTTTATGTTTATTCATAAAAAATTTGTCATATAAATGTTGAGATATGACATACATAAAATTAAGAGTTCAGGCTCCTAGCCTTTCCTACTAAGATATTCTAAGCATTATTACGAAATTATGTTAAAGCCCAAATTTATATCGTCACGTAACAAAATGAAGTATGCTGTTTGCTTAAGAGAGAGTATGTATAATATAATATTTGGGTTATAAACGGAATATGAACGTTATAATTAGGTACTTATTTGTATATAAAATTTTGTATTTCTATTTCCACCGTGGTGTGTCAAAATGAATAACTTATTATAAAAAATGGCGGACGTAAAGTCGGGCGCGGACGACTTTAGGATACCCTGTACCACTAGCTTGTAATAAAGTCCGATTTCTTCACAAAAAACCAAAAACAGAAGAATTTTTAAGCAAAAATTTTTTTTGACCGATCGTTCCTATGGGAGCTATATGATATAGTCAACCGATTTCAATAAAATTTGACACGGTGCTTAAATACCTTAAAAAAGATATGAACGCCAAAGTTATTTCAAATATCTTTACAAACAAACAAAACACATCGAATTTTGTATAAAAAACGTGTTTTTGGACCGATTGGTCCTATGGGAGCTATATGATCTAGTCAAACGATTTGGATTAAATTTGGTACAGTGCTTAGGAACTATAAAATACTCACGAATGTCAAATTTGGTCCCAATATCTTAACAAACAAACGAAACACAACAAATTTTGTTAAAAAATCGATGTTTTGGAAGATCGGACCTATGGTAGCTATATGATATAGTCCACCGATTTTGTTCAAATTTGGCACATTGCTTAAGTGGTCTAAAAAATTTCCAAACGCCAAATCTGGTTAGGATATCTTTATTAAAAAACGAAATATAGCCAATTTTTCTTTAAAAAAGTTATTTTGGCCGATCGGTCCTATGGGAGCTATATGATATAGTCAACCGATTTAGATCAAATTTGGTACAGTGATTGGGAACTATAAAAAACTTTCGATTGCCAAATTTCGTTACGATATCTTCATAAACAAACGAATTATTCATCTAAAACGCTTTTTTTTTTCGAGGTCGTCTCAAACACCCCCATGGGAGCTATATAATTTATCCCCGATATCAAAAAAATAAAATAAACTTGCCTCCTATGGAATAATATGGGATCTAATGTGAAAGTTTGGTAACTCTAGCTCTTACCATCTCTGAGATCTAGGCGTTCACACGGACGGACGGACGGACGGACAGACGGACGGACGGACAGACGGACAGACGGACATGGGTATATCGACTTCTCTATTCACCCTGATCATATTTTAGGTAACTTTGGGGTGTCTCCGACGTCTCCTTCTATATGTTACATACATTTTCGGCTTGCACAAACTTAATATACCCTTGGACCATACGATACAGGGTATAAAAATGCTCTTAGCTTATGCATTAGACCAAAACAAAAAAATACTATTTTAAAAATAATATTAAATAAATACTTTGTAAAAAATATTTAATTACATTTTTGGTATTTAATAAAACTTATGCTATTTGTCTTTAAAAAGAATAAGCTTTGAATTTTTTCCCTGAATGGAGTCCAATGAACCAAATTTTTGTTTAAAAAGGAAATAAATAAAATTGTTTGGCTTGCAACTCTTGAGATTTTCACAAAGAAACTTAAAAAAACGGTTGATAATTGTTGAACATAATTTTGTTATTTTTATTATAACAATAAATTTTAAGCTGCATACCATAAGTCGTGTATCAAAGTGGAACGCAGGATTGCTTATAAATTTTTTTCTAACAAAAAATTAAGCATTTATTGTAATATATATGGCCAACAATTTTTAGAAACTAATGATGTAGTTCCATTTATAGAACAACAACAACAATTTTTACGCCTTTTCTTTATTTTCGTATTACGCTTCATTAATAATTGTCGCATGACGAAAAAATAGTTGTCATATAAACGAACACACACACACATACACCACCTAACACCCCGAGCACCCCAATCACCATGGGGTGATGTAGGTACATGTTGGCAAGCCGATTTAACTGGGTGTGGCGGCCATTTTATAAATAAGTTGGAATAACTGTGGTGCCTTTGCGCCATTCCTGGCCAGCAGGTTCATCATAATGAATAAACATACATTATAACATATTCTATATATGTACAATAGGAACTTGCATGATTCGTAAGAAATAGTGTTATGATTGTCATAAATACTTAGTGTCTTTAACCCACAACAGCTATAGGTATGCCTGTACTTTTCTTTTCTTCTGTGCCACTGTTAATAAAAAAACTTCTTCTTCAAAATTAATTTTTGTTCTTTTCCGTAGAAATTTAGATGTACAATTTCTTTTTATATGAAAGTTCTTTGCGTCCTTCTAAAACGTGTATAGTACTTTTAACATTTTAACAAAAATTACTAACTTATTCAAGCATCACTGTTTTAAATATAACAATTTGCATTTCGGCGTGACGGTATATTTTTTCTAAATTGAAAGTTGAAATAATGAAAGAAAACTATGAATTTAAAAAAAGTTATGTAGTGAGATTACCGATTAACAGATACAAGTAAAGACAAAATCGTTACATTACAAAAGCAACTGCCCAAAAACAAACTTCGCGAGCTACTTATATATCATATTCGAATTTCGATTTTTTTGTGGCGTTATATTGGTACTCATGTCTCTCACATGTCTCGCCGACAAGCTCGGCCATTTTGAATGTTCACTTAATTGTTGACAGCTGCTTTGCTTGCACGTGTTATGGCTCGTCTTCGATTTTTACCTATTCAAAAAAATGGATCAAAGAACAAAAGCGCGCCAAGTTAGGTCAAATGTGAAAGTTTTGCCTACAGTTTTCTTCGATTGCAGGGGCGTCGTGAGTTCTTGCCACAGGCCAAGCTATGCGCAATTTGCGCGAAGCAATCCGCTAAAAACGCACGGATTTGTGGGATAACAAAAATTGGCTTTTGCACCAAGATAACGCCCCTGCTCACACATCGTTGCTTGTGCGCGACTTTTTGGCCAAAAACAACACACTAATGATGCCGCAGCCACAGTATTTCCCAGATCTGGCCCCCTGTGACTTTTTCTTGTTCCCGTAACTGAAGAGGCCTATGAAAGGACGACGCTACGCTACGATTGACGAGATAAAGACGGCATCGAAGGAGGAGCTGAACAAGATAAAAAAAAAGAATTTTTAAAGTTCTTCGAAGATTGGAAAAACCGTTGGCACAAGTGTATAATATCCCATGGGATTAATTTGAAGGGGACAAAATAGATATTCATGAATAAATAAATAATTTTTGAAAAAACACAAAATTCGCGATATTTAAATTTCACTCGATGACTCTTAAATTTTTTAAGCTAGTGTAATTAGTTGAAAAAATAATGATTATACGAATGTCCTTATAAAAATATGCAAAACTAGCCAAATTTTAAACTTTTAACTTTGTACCCAGATTTCTTGCTATCTTACAACCTTCCTTATGAGGAAATCTCTAAAATCTTTAGCTAAATAACATTTGTCTATATTGTTAGGAATACACCATAAAAAATCATTTTTACTTAACTTTTAGCTTTCGGCTTGATATTAGATTTGTTTGTATTGTTTCCATAGTGTTCTATACCGGAAGTCAACCTTCTTTAGAAATATAGAATAAATTCATAATTTATTTTAAAATTAAATTAATTGATTTAAAATTTTGATTTTATTGTTGTGTAATTCTTTCGCATCTTCAATGTATTGCCATGATTATATTTATTTATTTATTTATATAATTATAAAGTAGAAGTTTATTCTAAGATATAAAGGTTTGTAGCCAGAACAACGTAGGCCTTCAGGTTACTTAAGAAACGTCTCCAGCGAGGTACGACTGTAGTTTGTAAATTTTAGTCTACTTTTTTCCACATTAATTATATATAAATGCTATTATGTCATATTACATATGGTTTTCTGAAGGAGACTTTTCTTTCGGGGGGTTTAAAATTTTTTACTAGGCATTTAATTCGATATTCTATTAAACACGGCCACTGTAAGGATATTTTATTGCCAGTCCAACGATTGCCAATTTCGTAAAATGTGGAGGGATGGTTGAATGGGCTTGGCCTCGGGGTCTCCAACGTTTTATGGAATTGTGCCAAAAATAAATATAGTGTAATAGGCTAGAGAGCTGGACTGCCAATTCGAAGGAGTAGGGGCCAAAAAAGGACGGAATGCCAAAGCTATTGTAGTATAATTGGAAAACAATTGCGTGTACATTTGTTTTTGTGCAGGTATGTGTAAGTATCTGTGTGCCAATTTGTAAGAGCATTTATTATAGGGCTTCAACCAGGGACGGACTAAGGCATATGTAGGTACATAAAACGGGCCGCAGCGTAATTACTTGCTGCTGTCATTTATTCACATCTATTGATTTCTAATTAAATATTATCTTAGAAATATGTTTTGTACCTTTTATTATAAGTCGAACTGTAGTGATTCAAAATGTATTGTTAAAAAGACTTTTTAAGCGATTTTCAACTTCGTGCTCTGAACTTGTGGAATCGGATAAGCAAATTGATCTTCTTTCATATTAGTACGCAATCGATTTTCGATTAATTTAAATATCGAAAATTATCTCTGCTGGAAGAAACATAGAACAATTTCAGAAATTTTTCCCTTCCTGTTGGGGCCCCACTGAACTTTTATCCGACCCTGGTTTTAGCCCAATTATGAATTGCAATAAAGTCAAGGCCAACTCACGTCAAAGTTGGTAAGAAACAAAATTTGCGCAAAAGATTAGCAGTTATGGTTTAATAGCTTATAGGAATCAATAAGGTCTGACCTGGTTCTCATTATTAATAAGAAATTATTAATGTCATAGCAAAGCTCCCGAAAAGCATTCGCATACTATCGAAATAATTAAATTAAGAGCAATGTAATTACCCGCTGGACATAATTGCTGCCTACTGTTTTGGAAATAGTAAAATGAATCTTCATGCAAGGCTCTGAAATTGAGTTATTGAAATTAGTTATTATTGGCAACTTTTAAAGTTTTTTGTTCTTGCGGATTTTTACAGCATATAAAGCGTAGTAAAAAGATTTTTTAATGTAGAGAAATTCTATTTGCTAAGTTTGTATAGTAATAGGGTGGCCCATCTGTTGATTTGTTTCTTAATTGTATTTTATTTGCATATTTCTCAATAATATTGGGAAAATATATATACAAAATGCAAGATTGAAACTACTAATTTATGTGTGACAAATAATATCGCCGAAAAAAAAACGTAATTTTCAATGAATTTTAAGAAAACTTATCGGGCTATTCTCTCATCCATTAAACAAAAAATCGACACTTTAAAGTGTTCCTTGCAAGGTATAATTCGGGGACTCGTTGACTCTGACCTCAACTATGTTTTTTCATAGAAACTCTATATCTATATACATGACTAAAATTGAGTAGTTATTACTTTGGATGACTGAAATGAGTGTTTAATAACCAAAACCACAGATGGCCCACCCTATATTTAAATAAAATAAAAAGCACGCCTGTATATGGTATTCCAATTATATATTCATTGTCGAACACACATGCACGTGAAATCAGCTCAATAATCATGTCGACAATTGTAAATTATCTGAATATAACGAGCTGTGGTCAGTCCTTATTATTGTTTTATAATTTTGTTGTTGGCCGCTTATTGTGCCCATGGTCTATACGTATAACCGCCTATAGGCAAATATGATAACTATTTAAAATATAACAGAGCACAGGAAAAATCAGCTTCGTTTGAGAATGCAATCAATTTATGTCCTTTGTGAAACACCTAACGTGACCAACCTTGAGCATCTACCAAATGCAGCTGTCCCTGTATCTGTATCTGTATCTGGAAAAGTCTGACTGCAAGGTCGTATATATAATGCGTACAGCTCATTAAACGCATGTTAAACCACACTGAACGTTTGCATTGTCCTGTCAGAGCCATTTTTTTTTTTTTTGGCATTGTCGGAGGGAGATACACAATCTGAAATTGCCTCGTTAAATTTGCTTTTGGTTTTATTTCGTTTGGTTCTTGGTTTTATTTTTTTTGTTTTTTTTAAGATAGTGCTCATTGCCACATGGCTTTGTGCTAAAGTCATCAACTTGAGCTAGTAATCGCCTAGATTTACTTGTAAGTTGCTGGCATCTAATTCTGGCATGCAATGGAAAAATACCAAATTCCAGATTTTCCTCTTCAATAAAAGAATTATCCAAGTTTTGTAAATCCCTTTGTGTTTTTTTACAAAAAGCATATGTCAAAGTATATTTTGTGTTTGTCAGCTCGTTAAGAACTTTGCCGTCTACCATTGTTAGAAAAAATTCATATTTGACAGCAATTGTTTTTCCTTCTTTGATTTGAATTAATGCAGGCCTTATACCTTCAATCTGCTTCCTAATGTCGGTTACTGTAGACCTGATTAATTCCGAAGATTCTTTGGCGTATTTAAACAATATCGGGCGACAATAGTGACAGATGTCGGGCGCGGATTTTCCAATGTTCCAGTGTTTCACTTTTAAGTCGTAGGGGGACAACAGACGCCATGAACATGTTTGCATCTGTAATACCTTCATCATCTGTGGCTATTCCTTGCTTGTAAGCACTTTGGCCGAAAGATCCATCGCAGCCCCATTTGCTAAATAATGTGAGGTTTTCTGGAAGAGTCTCCATCTGATTTTCAGAAAAGCTTTCAATAAGGCGATTTGCAATATGATCCATGAGGTCTTGAAGTTTGACCTCTGCTGAGACTTCCGTCACTATAGTTAGTTGTGGTACTGCGTTCAGTTTAGCCGATCCAATTTTGTTGTATCCAGGAAGAATATTGACATTGTGCCGAATTAGCGAATCCCGCAATATAGTATATTTTCCCTTAGACAAATACAACTCCATAAACAATGCCAAAGCCTGTTTAGCGCTGTACTCCATAGGTAGCTATTTTTTTTTTTTCTTCCTAAAATGAAAAAGTGGCCCAAATATAGTGGTACAGGTAATCGGAAGTATTGAAAAAAACTAGAAAAGATATAAGGTCATATTTTCCTTCATTATATTTAAATTATATATATGTACCTTTTCATAGAAATCAAGAAAATAGCAATTGGATGCATCGTTTTTTTACAAAACAACATGAATTTTTATTTAAAAAATTTACATATTATATTTTTATAGTTGAAAAAATACTCAACTTTGAGCGGCTGAAGCAATTAAACTTTTCTTCCGAATTGAATAAAATTTGTATATTCTAGATCCTTGGAAAATTCTAAATCAGATACATGTATTGATTTTATAAAACGTTTACATCAAAATTTTGATTTTTGCAACGCTTTTGCGGCTGCCTGGCCACTGTGCGTCGTGAGTTGACACGACGCACATTGATGGTGATGAAAAGGCAGAGCGAAAACTTGACGGCACCTTCGATTGAAGACAATGAATCCATTCGCCACTGCCTAGAGATGTACAATGGCAATAAGCTAAACCGCGATACTACCTGAACTTTGTCAATGATTGACACATTGATACAAGTCGCTGCACAATTTTAAAGTATATATGTCCTCCAAGGTATACAGTCTGCGTGTCCTCGATAACCAAGAATAAGGCGCTATTGAATGCGTCTTTGGAGACCGTGCCACTTCAGGATGGCATCTTTGCCAAGCTGAACTCTAAAATTGGCTCATTTAACGCAGCAGATCGCCTAATGCACAAGATATTGCTGACTTGTGATTCAGAACTGGTACTGCGAAGTAATCGCAAAATCTGGGATATAACCTGCCATAACCGACTATTCCTTTGTCAAACGCGAATAAAACTTCGTGGCGGAGCAAACTGTAGCGTCAGATTGGATTTTAAAGTTGCAACGTTATTAAGTTCAATGAGCCGCCTGATGAAAGATTGTTTTTGCCTTTGGATACAAATGCTAAGCTGCGCAAGGCTAATCATCAAAAGAATTGTAATCCCCGCAAGCTGAAGCTGCCCTCAAAGTTTAATTTTGAAAAAGATTTTGCCTTTAAATACAAAGTTGGAACTAATTTTAACACACCTCATATTACAATTTCAATCCCAATTATTCTTAAAACTATTCTTAACATTCTCAAATATAGAATTTCTATTAAATAGAGATAGGCTCATAAAATACAAATATTATTTTCAATAATAAAACTTGGAAACAACTAAAAATAATATGTGGCCAATTTACTGCCGGAATTGTTTTTGAAAACCTTGAACTCTTCAGAACATGCAATATTTTGATGCGCTTTGTAGTAAATCCAAAATGTTTTAAATACTTGGAACAAAAGTTTCTAAAATTATATGCATACGTGCGTATGTATAAGTGTGCGTGTGTGAAAATCATGAAAATTTCCAGTTGTCGGAAAATTGTTAGGACCCTTGCAATATTAGCGCACAGTTTAAATGCTATTAAATGCTATCACTCAAAGGACACTCATGTCCATATGCTGAGTATGTGCCATTGGGAAGAAAAATCCAATTAAGCACTCAACGACGACTTGTGAAAATTAAAGCCAAAAGCTGCAACATTTTATATATTTTTAGTTTGTTTGCAACGAGGGTAGCTATATGGGTTCCGCAATTAAAGCTAAAGAGCAACAATTTATCAATGAGACTGCCTTTATTGTGTGTTCGAAATGTTGGAGCATTTTTTCCACACAGTGACGGCTAGCCGTTATAAGGTTTCAATAGCCTCCACACAGAGGGAAACTTGTCCAATTTTTTATTAGCTAGAGTGCAATAACAAGAAAAGCCCGTTCCAATGGTTCTTAAATAATATCCAAACTATCTCGTTTTATAGGATTTTGTGGTGGATATCCATAACCCATGTGTGAAGGAGTTTTTTCGGACTTGGGATTCGGCTGTTTAAATTCCACCTGTACAGTTTACACTACGTTTTTCTTGTATAACCTTTTGCATTGTTATTAATTTTTATTTCTTGATTTTTTTTTATGAAATGTAATTAATTTTTAAATATAGTATAGTATATATATTATTAGGAAAATACACTTATCACTTGGTTTGTTTGTTAATTTAATTTTATTATTTGAAAATACTTATATAACCAAACCAACAGATGGCCCACTCTGAATTAATTTAAGCATTCAAAAAATACCCGCCACATGAACTTCGATGTATCGAAACATCGATGTATCGAAGCTAAAACTATCGAAAACATCGATGTTGGCCAACATATATACAAAACGTATAGAAAACTTGGCAAAAATACGTTCGTTTTGTGAAGTAAAATTTAACTTTCGAGCCAAGTCGCTTCAATAAGAAAATATGTCAAACCATTTCTTAAAGTTTGCACTCTAATACGGCAATTCTAATTAGCAATTTTTGGGGATGTTTGAGTTCCATTAATGTAATGCTGGGCAACAAAAAGAGTCCAGAAGTCAAAAATTTAAATTTTAGTCGATATAAATTTAGCTAACAATTATTAATCAGTTCTGTTAACTGCACTGTAACTATATTTTTGAATACAAAATTTCGAGTAAGCAATCAAAAGTTATGGGAATTAAAAGAAATGTTACGTATACGCGACGTGGCCTTATATGTGTAAACGTAAGCGTTGCCAGATCGGACTGAAACCTTGTGCAAATGTTGTTGCGTGCTACAAATATCACATCTACGATGCTTACGAGTTTTTCCAAACAAATTTTCCATACCCTCCAAGTTCCAAATGCGACGATGATTGAGAGCTCGCATTGCTGTGAAGAAAAATCCATCTGTGGCGAACTTCTGGCAATCAAATAATTCCAAATTGATGGTTATTCAAAATAATAGTTGCCAGATGACCAATTTTTTTTTAAATCAAATGACCATCCCCATCAAAGTATTTCGGCCGCAAGCAAGTTTTTTTGGACTTATTATAGAACATGCATTGACTGATGCTTGGATGTGACACCGATATGCATAGATCTGGTACCTGGTACAACGACTATGTGTATTTGTTTTTTTTGCTTTCATTGAATTTTTCAACCATTTTTTATGAAATTATAATAATTGTATTTTATAATTTTATAGTAAATTTATCAAACTTCATAAATATTTCGGCAAATAGTTTGGGTACTTGAAGGTTATTGAGGTGCGCATATGTAAATTACATTTATTTATCAACACAAATATGTGATGATTTTTCATATATGGGAAATCTATAATTAAACTCTAAATTAATCTGGGTAACTCAGTGCTCTAAGGACGGGCTTAGAGTCAATTTTATAATCCCCTTTATATGTTAATATATATTTTTCAATGCCAATCAAAAGCGCACTAAAGGAAGAAAGTTTTAAGTACGTTTGCGCTTAAGTATTTCAAATATGGTCACACTTAATAAAGCTACCGTTTGTTTTTACTAAATGCCAACAAACGTACACCATATTGGCTATATACAGATTAGTCAAAATTGTTACCAAGAGCTCACCAAAGCACATTTCAGTACCCAACTTTAAGATGCCCTTTAAAAAAAAAAATAAGTTATTCCAGTTTGTAGCTGTTTTCTCACTCTCAATAAGGAAGGACTATTTCAGGCATCAAAAATCACCTCTAGGAGTAAAATAGCTTTTAAAGAAAGCAAATGTATACGATCAAAAATTAAAAAATATTGTATGTAGAATATATGCATTCCCCATATCTAATAATGATCCCATGATATCCTGTAATACATATTATTTTTAGCACCATGTCTCATGTCACTATAAGTATCAGTATCAAAAAGTCACAGACTTATCAAGCTTTCCTCGTAGTAAACCAGTGTTGTCACTATAACAATTTACAGCATGTCAAGTTATTTAGTCATAAGGAGAAGTACATGTCCAAGTGGAGGACGATGGGGCTTTATGCCACTCATTGCTTGCAACAGTTTATATACTGTAATTATTTACGAAAAATGTTGCCCAACATATAATATAAAAAATATTATAAGCTCGACCTGAACACGGGTCAGATGGCAAATGTAATACAATATATAGTTGTAAAGTGCAACGATAGCGTCCAGGCGGTGTTACTTATATAACCACACACACACACACGTACATAAATTTATATTTATAAAATTGCATCCCTGCAGGACAAAACTTTAAGTTACGAACAGCATCTCAAACACACCGGTTGGTAACTGGTGTAATCCTCAACTAGTATGTTTTTAAGTAAGCTAACTAGTAAGTACTATATATTTATTAGAAGGCTGTCAGAGTTGCTTGCAGAGGCTTTTGAACTGGTAGCAAACTAGTTTATGCTGTCCACAAATTCGATTTATAATTATTTATTTGAATTTTGTTATGAAGTTTTCAAAATAAAAATATGGCGGATCTGAAGCGGTTTGAAAATCAGGGCATATTCGAGCTTTCGGGGTTACTGATCTTGGTCCACATTTGAGTCAAAACAGAATCGCAGTCAGCGATATACTCATATTCTTTATGATCAAAAATGAATTCGGAGCTTATTTTGGGTTTTGAAAAACAGGTTCCTCCACTTTGTAATTTGAGGATTTCATAACAAAGTTTTGAAACTTGGTCCGCCATTTTGAATTGTAGCCGATTTACAGTATTGTGATCAGTAATCACGGAAACTAATGGTTAAGTATAAAAAAATAAATTCATTTAAGTTTGCAAATAGCTCGCTGTCTTTGGGGCTTTCCTAATTTTTGTCTATCATATACAAAATTCCTGATTCTAAGCTAAAAATTTCCAGAAATCAAATACGAAATTTGTTAAGGCTATAAAATGTAGTCCTAAAATGAAAATTCCTTGAATGCAGCCTATACTATTTCGATAGCAAAAAATCGCCGAGCACGCAAAACACTTATAACCTTTACGCCTCTCCCAACCAAACAAAAAATGCCATTCACTTGGAATTTGGTACAGATGTTCGGGAAGAGTGTCCCAACACAACAAAACAAACAAAAATCGATAATCGAAAGTACGTTGCCCGCGAAATTGGAAAAGTCGCCTTACTTTTAGAACACACCTCGTACAAGCATATTTTGTTTAGTCTTTCGATACACAGATTCAGAAACATTTCGATTGCCATCACAGAATTAGCGGGTCGAACTTATTAGTGTTAAACAAATCGTAAACGCTTTCAGTAAATTTCCAAACATAACAAAAATTGGGAGTCAAGGATAGCAAAATGTTGATAATATACAATACTTTCATTCAAAAGGTCTTAGCCACTTGTATCTTTTTACGTTGATACATCAAATTAAGTTATTCGGTATACATTTCTTGAGGCAAGTATACATTTTATATACCCTCTTTTGACTATAAACTGCATTCATATTTGACTATAAGTAATTGTGGTAAAGAATCTAGAATCCCCAATTTTGAATATGCATTTGGCCTCAAAAAATATTATGCACAACTAAAACCGTGGTCCATGGTCAAGTCTTGCATAAATAGTTCACATCTTATAGTCTTGTTAAAATTCCATCAAAATATGGAGAGCTTGCTACCAATTAGCAAGGGAAATACGAGTAGATGGCTACAGCAAAAATACGAATATGGGAGCACGCGAAAACGATTCCGAAAAAATTTGTTGTTTTTGGATTTTGGTGGCAATTATATTTTTTTTATTACATATTGATGTATGATTTTCATAATTTTCAGTTTAAGTTTTAAAACGCCAATTTAATTTTTTTATTATAAATAAATTTTTTTGCATTTTGTGTCTGAAAAATTGAAATAGCACAAATTATTCCCAATAAGTGCAGGGTAGTCACATAGCAAGTATTGGATACTTTTAATCTTGCTCTGTTAATGCTTCTATGAGCATCCTGACGTTGTTCTGGTTTTTTGTCCTATATCTCAAAATGATTTTTTTGTCCTATTGTCTCGATTATAGTTTAAATGTTCGCTTTGAACTGGCTATTTGCCAGAGTGCTTAGCAGATATGACAACCGCACGATGTATTTCATTTCCGTTCTACCTATAACACTTAAAAACGGCCTTTGTATGTTGCACATCCGCTGTAGGTAGGTGAGCAGGTTTTCAGAAGAGGATTAGGATACGCCTTAGTGCTGACTAAATTCTTAGGTTTTCATAAACAACAATATGAGAAACGCGAAGAACGTTCTGCTTTACCTTCTATTCCATTTCGAGCCTGTCCGCAACTAGTTATGTTTGGACTAGTTATGGCTATTCATATGACGCCGTATTGCTGCAGGGATAGCACACACACACATACTGATACAAAGAGCTTTGTGGCAAAATGAAATGAATAAAGTGAAAGCAAAACCCATCCGATTGACGGATCCACTCAGATACTCATTGTAGCTTTGTGTGCTACTGTTTCTCCAACTGGGTCTGTGTCCAGACCCCAGACTCGGGCTGGTTTGACAGTTTGTTGCAATGTTGCCAATTTATGGAAGCTTGCGATATGGCAACAGTAGAGCCAAAAACAAAAATAAAACAACAATGTGCCAGCCTGCCATATTGAGCTTCCTCTTTGGCAACAGCAAACTCAGCTATATGTATGTACATAGTTTATATAAAGACATATACCATGTATTTTTGTAGAAACATATATTAGATGTACACATATGCATACATAACTAAGCACGCAAGTATGCCAGAGTATGCTTCAGCTCAGAGAGCTTTAGTTTTAGCCAAAAGGCTTTCAATTTGCTACGATTGCAATAAGCAACAAAACTTGCAACTCTTCAAAACAATATTTAGATACAAGAAGAATATTCCAAACTATTGGCAGATCTGCATAAGTCTGCCAACTGTTTTTGTTGATTGTAGCTTCTGCACAAACAATTGTACTAAAAGCTTATTTGGAATGGAATTTCAGGGCATACATCCTTACATTTTACAATTTTAAATAAAATTGAAAATATATGTATACAGTATAATTTGCTTAGCTGCCTCCAATAGTTTGCACTGATTTGCGAGGCAGCTATCCTAAAAAGGCAGCTAACTTAAATTTTTGTAATTTTTTTTATTGGCGAGGAATAATTATAGGTAACTTAAAACTATGCATTTTTCATACAATTTAAAGCTATTCAAACAAAAATTCAACATTAATATGTAATCATATTACAATATATATCATTAATTTAAAAAACAAAATAATACTTCAAATCATATACTTATATGTATGTATTAAATAAAACTAGTTAAAAAAGTCGGTTATTTTTTTCTGTTTTGCCGTTTTTATGCTAAGTGTTAGCAGCTTTTCTTCTAGTTCACTTAAAGTTGTTGAAAATTCATTGCAATTTCTAGTGACACAAGTTTTTTTAATACATCGATGGCGCAAAAAGCCTCTTTAAAGGATGGACAGTCAATTTCATCACCATCATCACTGTCAACTTCCTCATCAATGCTCTTCTTGTCAGGAGCCAAGGATTCGATTATTTGCTCATCCGAAAGAGCACCATGACAAGAAAGATCGGCGTCAATGCTTACAAATTCCGCCCAATTAATGGTTATGCCATAATCAATTGGGCACTCTTCCACATCATCGATTGTGTTATCATCTTCGACATTAAATCCGGCCTGTAAACAACAACCATTTGTTCAATTAATAAAGGTCGGTTAACAAAACCTCAGGCTATAAATAATATGCATACCTTTTTGAAGCAGTTGCAGATAGTTGACTCCTTAACACGCTTCCATGCCCGATCTATGTTCTGTATTGCGTCCAAAAGAGTCAGTTGTTTCACAAATTCTGTTATAGTTTTGCCCGTTTCCACAGCGATCAATTGTAGTTTAACCAGGCTCTGTCTGTATTCCAATTTAAACGAGTGGATGATGCCTTGGTCAAGTGGCTGCAAAATAGCAGTTGTATTTGGCGGCATAAATCAAAATTTAATTTGCTCGCAATTTTCAACTGCAGTGTGAGCTGTAGCATTGTCAATAAATAAACAAATTTTACGATTTTCTTTTTTCATTTCATCGTTCAAAGACAGCATAATTTTTTTCCAGAGCTCTGCAGTCATCCATGCCTTTTTATTTGCATGGTATTGCAGTGGAACATTTACATTTTTAAAACAGCGAGGAGCTTTGGATTTGCCAACCACAATTGCCTTTTTGTATGTTCCAACTGAATTGCAAATGAGTAAAATTGTTAATCGAACTTTCTGATTTTTTTGTCCCCTTGGGTGCTCATCGGAAGAATAAAACGTTGTGTTTGGCATTGCCTTATAAAAAAGTCCAGTTTCGTCACAATTAAAGATATTATTTGGTTCGAAGCTCTTTATTAAATTCGGCAGTACTTCGCGTATGTAGCTAGTTGCGGCTATGTCATCATTTTGAGCAGCTTCGCCGTGTATCTTGCCAAATTTAATGTTGTAGCGCTTACGCCAACGCCAAAGCCAATTGGCATCAGGCTCATATTCATCATTAAATTTTGTGCAAAATTCCTTTGCTTTAGCCAAAATGACATGTCGATCGAGCATAACGTTGTTTGAGCGTTGCTGCTTGAACCATATGAACAACGCATTTTCGACCAAATTGTGCGTTCCCTTTCGTTGGCGCTTTCGCTTTAAACTACCTGCGGCAGCAGACTCTTCAATTGTATCTTTTTCACGTACAATACGGTTAATTGTTGATCTATCGCATTTGTATTTTGTGCAGAGTTCACTTTTAGCAACTTTATTATTGATCGCCTTTATTATTTCCAACTTTTGTTTTAATGTAAGGCCAACAACGCGCTTTGTTTTACCCATTTTGCGCCAAAATATCACTTCGAATTGTAGTAAAAAACATATGTTGCAGGTGGATATAAAAAAAACGGACATGCGCAGAATAAACCACAAAATGGCATTCTCAGCGAATATCAACATATGTTTTTAAAGATTACGCAGTTTCCCATAGATGGCGCAGCTAACTGCGATATTTTCTTCGAAAAATGTCATAAAAAGTCTGCCGGTAGGAGGCACGTATGTGTCAGAGGCACTTATCTTCAATGCTGCTAACTTAAAATATTTCATATAAAATTGACTTTCATTGCAACAAAAAGTGAATTTGAGGCACTTATCTTGACGATGCAGCTAAGTGTCGAGGCAGCTAAGCAAATTATACTGTATCCGATTATTTAAGCAGCACTTACTTTACCACAGTTGTGCTGACACCGAACTGATTTCATAAGCAAAGTTATTCGCATTTTGACAGATAACCGCCATTTTGACCGGTTTATCAGACATAGATTTACTGTTCTCTTTCGCTTCCAAAATTTCAGAATTTTAAGACAAGCCTCATTTCAGTCTCTGTGTGTGAAAACAAATCCCAAGCCGCAAATATTTTGATGAGAGCCTTTAAATTATATGTGATAACTCAATGAGTTTTATAGACTTGAGACGTCATGGGACCAATACTTTCTATGAAAAATTTGATTGTAGTGGTCGAAAATCTTAATACTTAAATGCAGCATAAGTCACTCTTACTTATTAGCCATAAAAAAAATAATCTCAAACACTCTGCCACAATTTTAGAACATTTTTCATCAATTGTAAAAAATGTATTTTTGGTGAGAGCTAGATTTACTTACATTTTTTTCTATGTAGAACCTATAGCTTAGCAGTTATAGTTTTTTATTTATTTTATAAAAAGTTCCCAGAATCTATTCACAAAACCCAAAGGGCTAGATTATTCATCACAATCAACATTGTCCCTTTCAAAGAATTCCCCATCGACTGCAACGCGCTGGCTTAAGGCGCACCATCTTAAATTTTTCCATGAGCTTATTTCGGGTCCTGTAATGAGTTCCACGCACCGGTTTTTTGAGTCGACCGAATATTACAAACTCACAGGGAGTAAATGATTTTACTCTGATGGTGAATTCGGTGGTGGCCCAAAATGTCTCGAACGGATCTAAAAGCAATGCCCTACTCCGCTAACGCTCTAATGTCCAATTTGCGGTTAACAGTCATCCAGTCTTTGATTGTGTTGATGTTTTCGTCAGTATTCGATGTCAATGGCCTGCCACTGCATCATCGTTGCAGGACTCACTGCCACTTCTGAAGAATTACTTCTGGCTTCTGGTAAAACGCAGTTTTCTTCAGAGTTGTTGTTCTAAAACAATTTTATAACATTTTCAAACAACAAAACTTCTCGAGTTTGTATGGAAAATTTGGAAAATTTCCAAACGTTATGGCAACGGTAATTTGTACATGATGAAATGCTCAACCTTACCGAAAACAACTCACATGAGATGTCAAAATTTATCTATAAAGATGGCGGGTATGAGTTATCAAAATCCTTTTATCCCTTCTGAGTATAACGTTACTTAAAGACCAGAAAATATACATTAGGGTGGCCATTTTTGCAACATCTCACGATGTCATTAACGACACAACCTCAATGTTTCCTTTTTGCATGCTTTTGCTGCCTTTTAAATTTAAAGACGATCCGACGCAAAAATAGGTCAAAAAATACAAAAAAAAATCATATAAATACCTAAGTAGCGACCAAACCAGAAGTTTGACAAAAATATTTTTCAATTACAATATAATCGATGGGTAATTCAATTATCTACACTCAAGTAAAATATTTAAAATCAGTTTAGAACAACAAGAGATATTTTCTAGATGCCCTTTTTTGTGTACATCTTGAAATACGTTCCATGAATACATTTTCTATCAAATACTTTTGGATCATCTTTTAATTTTATGTATGAAGTTACTCAGGCGTCCACCCTAATATAAATAATACTCATGAATATCCAAAACATTATCTTTAATATTTTTAAATAGGATAGTTTTTGCAAAAACAAATCAGGTTGTATAACTATTGTTCACAGCTGATTGTTGTAAAATAAGCTGACACGTTGTTGGAGTTGCTCACGTCATTCCTCGAGCATTTATGCCCTGATGCATTTATGCCCGAGTATTTAAGTTTTTTCCCTTTTGATAATTTTTGAATTTTGTTACACTTTCACAAGAGTTTTTCACTATAGAATTTACATCGGTTGCTTTTTTTCACCGAAAATGGTTTTGAAAAGCAATTCTCTTATGTTAGAACTATTCTAAACATTTTTAAACTAAATTTATTTTGCTCTCAATAATACAAAAATTGCTCTTAGTGTTGTTGTTACACCGTAAGTTCTAGTCTTAAGAGCAAAACGATCCTGTTAAAGCAAAATGCTTGATTTTGACATAGTACGTATAAGATTCATTCATCGATCAACCAATTGGTCTATGACCCAATTTAACTGACGTTTGCAGCCAACCAAGATATCTGGCTCATCAGCTAAATACTGACTTGGGTTGAAATTTCGATTTCGAACACTTTCGATGAAACGTTTTTAGTTTTGCCCTCTTCATGCGACTACATGAATGGCAACCCTCGCTGGCCCGTGACAGTTTCTATACTTAATTATAAAAGGAAATGCAACAAATTCATTTCAATTAGCACATTTGCTCTCTAAAAGTTTCATTTTTGTTGCAAACTCATGGCAACACACACAAACAGCAAAACTGCATAAATTTATAATTGGATTTCAACACTAAAAGTTATCCGCTGCCTGGCAACTCTGCCCGAGGCACCACAAATTAAATGAAGGTGCGGGGAGCGAGTGCCGAGGTCGAGGCAAGCAATAAAATTGACAAAAGTAATGCCAAAATGCAAGTTGGAATTTTTGAACTATGACCAACGTCAACGAAGAGAATAGGAAGCAATGGATTTGGGTTTGGTCGATCGATGGGTATTGTTGCTGTTGGTTGGTTGGCTGCACTATGGGCAGAATGGACAGTTTTAATTCGCATCAAGCGGAATTTGGCAGCTAATCAAACGAAATTTCAATTTAATATTATATGGTTCCGACGGAACTACTTTATAATAAAGCTCCCGATTTTTAACCCTAATTTTCGATTCATATTTTCTAGAAAATCGATCCGAATGACTGGGAATGAAAATAAAAAAAACTTTGAAAGTTCAAGCAAAAATTTGCCAAATTCCAACCACCACAAAAAGTCCTCGAAAAATAAATTATTTCTGTACATTTTTGTAAAAAAAATAGTGCCACCTTACTCGTAATATTGTCTTTTTTTTTTAATTTTTTTTACTGTTTTGGGGCACATATCCTTCCGAGTCAATATAGTAGTTTCGATTTTCGATTATTTTCCAGCTACGATATTCCCGACGGAGCCAAGTGCTAATTTTTAAGTTAGCAGCCGGGCGATTTGGTCCACAGTGCGCCGGAAATGAGTGCGCCCGTAAGTATGCAAATGCTTGTGGCCATCCATGTGAGTGTTTGGGATTGTGTGTAAAAGTTATAAGCTTGAGTGGCAGCTCCCAAGCTGATAGAGTCATGATGAGTGGACGGGGTAGAGAGCGTGTCACGTGCAGTCACACGAAAAGTGCATTAATATAGTTTGGCAAGGTTACTCCAGATGTTCTTGTTTTTGTGTGAGCCATTAGTTTTGCTTGACTTTTACCCTAATTTCATTCACTTGTCAATTAAGCACTTCAAGGACTCTTGCTGTATGCCAATTTCATGAAGTCTATAACTTTACATAAGGGCGGCTAATGAAATGAAATTAAGAGGGGTCTTCTAATGTAATTTCTACAATGCTTTATATATAGAAAAGCTCAGATATTTGATACCTAACCCCAGTCATCAACCCCTCGTACGCCCCTGTTGTTGTCACTCCCACTTTCAAAATTCGTGTTCTTCGTACAATGCATTGTTGCTCTTATCGATTTTATGTGAATCCGCCAGAAGAGTTTTTGATTTTCCTTTTCATCGAAATTTTTCAATGGTGCAATTTGATTTGAAAATTGCTTTTAGTTTTCCACATTTATAGCATTTTACAGCAGACACCAATCGGATAATAAACAATCCTAAAAAAAATGCTTTAAGAAGAAAAAGTATAACTATGAACATTTCCAATAATAACTCCATCTTAGTCGACAATTTTTAATTTAATAAGTGTACATTCTTTTAGGACATCATTATAGAAGACAATCAAATACTATATTAATCCATTAGTCAAGTTTCAACAAAACAAACTGTGAAAAAGATTTGGAAAAATTGTTTTAAGAAGTTCATTTCAAATATCTTTCAAAGAATGTAAGCCAATTGATTTGATTATTGGGCCTTTATTATCTATCTTAGCTCTTGGCTCTAGCATGTTCACAACAATAATCATGATCAGTCCAATTTTAATGCAGTTTATTGGCAATAGTGATCATATTTCGGTGTCTTGTGCTCTCAGATAGACAGATAGACGGACTATGCTCAATTTTTACTTAAGCTAGTGATAACTATTATGGTATAAAAAACTACTCTCTTTTGAGAAAAAAAGAAAAAAAAATAGAATACATAAAAAGCGAAATGTGAATGTGAGGTCCTTTAAGCGCAATTCATTACAATAGGCTTATCAATTTTAAGATTACCCACATTCATTAAAAATTCGTGATACAGCTTGAAGGTATGCTATAAGTTTTGCAAAATCTTTACAATTTTAGTAATATATATATATTTGCCCCACATTAGTGTTTTTTTATACCCTGTACCATAAGGTACAAATGGTCTATTAAGTTGTGCAAGTCGAAAATGTATATAATTTACAGAAGTATTCGTCGGAGACCCTCCGAAGTTACCTAAAGTATGATCAAGGTGACTAAAAAAGTCGATATACCCATGTCCGTCTGTCCGTCCGTCTGTCCGTATGAACGCCTAGATCTCAGAGATAGTAAATGCTAGAGTAACCAATCTTTAACATTAGATCTATTATTATTCCATTGAAGACAAGTTTATTTTACTTTTTTGATAACAGGGTTACATTTCAGAGGACATCGAAAATAACCAAAAGTTTTAGATAGATAATTCGTTTATTTGTAAAGATATCGTAATCAAATTTAATAATCGGAAGTTTTTTTAAAGTTCCAAGCACTGTACCATAGGACCGATCAGCCAAAAACTCGACTTTTGCATAAAATGATGTATATTTTGTTTGTTTATGAAGATATCGCATTTGACACTCGAAAGTTTTATAGAGTGCCCAAGAAGTGTACCAAATTTGATCAAAATCGGTTGACTATATCTTATAACTTGACTTCTCATTAATGGAACAAAAATAAAACTTGTGGGAAAAATTATTTTGATCTCGAGAGCCCAATGTTTTGTAAAGAAAATAACTTATTTTGCAGCTTTTTGAGATATATCGTAAACTGGGCATAATAGAGTTAAACGGACTTTATGTTGTCTACATGGTCTGTTCATTCAAACTTTTGTTTTGACTTTTCTTCTTGTGGAGCTGTTTTATTGACCTCGAAGTTGTAGTAATCATATGGCGGTATGAACCACAATTTGATTCAATTAAATAATTTACTACACTACCTACAACTGTTGTCATTCCGGGCCTTCCCCAAGTAACAAATTGCCAGAATTAGTCGTTTGGGTTCCTTAGAGAAATCCACCTTGTACGCTTAATCTTATTTGGAAAGAATCTTTCATAGTCTATGTCCTTTGGGTCGTACTACGTAAAGCTGTTTAGCGTATGGAGAGGTAGCGAAAAAGTTTTTTAAGGAAGTGCTTCAGCAGTCTTTGAACTTTATCGCAATAGGGACATCCTTCTTGCTCAATAGGGTCCGCTAGTCCTTTACTTAAGTTCCTCTCGAATTTCGTATTGTGGCAGCTCCAAAGAACAAGTTCAACGATTTTTAACTTCTCCTTTTTAGGAGAGTTAGGTTTTTCTTAAAGAATTTACACGTTCTTATAATATACACCTACAAATATGTTTTTTAAAACGCCTCAAGAACTGTACATAATAATAGTACAGTAAATACTAATGCCAAAATTTACTTTAATTGTATGCCACAAAAACAAATTTTAAGCCTTTTTTAAGAGACATTTTACGTATACGCCATGTGGCCCAGTATAAAAGTATGCCATTATAATACGTAACACACCTTTGTTTAAAAAAATGTATTTAGGCCCATGGAAACGTAATAATCATGCCTTTTCCGTTGCACTTAAACGCCCAAAGCGCTTAAATAAAAACAAAATGGCGAACCTTGTGGTCGAACGCAGGCGACTTTGCGATACCCTTAAATTTCTGAAAGTGGAATTATGGTCTGCAAATGTTTCTTGGATCAATCGGTCGACTTTTCTGACTTCCTAATAATACCTTTTCTATCTTTTGGAGGTTTCCGATAGCTTCTGATGGTATATTTATATGTAAGTATATATGCCTAATTGTTGGTTAAAAGTCTAAAGTCTAGGCGTTCACATTTTAGCTTTCAGTGACATACCTTTATACAAATTTAATGTAGCCTTTAGAGGGCATCAAAAACATTTGCCGCTAAATACACTTAAAACTTGTGTTAAGCGCCTTTTGCTGTCAACGGAGAGTCAACAAGATACAACAACAAAGCAGAGCGGGCGCAAACCACAAAGAGAGGAAATGCCTTCAAGTGAGGGTGAAAATAAAAGCCCCATCTACACTGATAACAACTGTCACCTTTGGGATTCCCTACATGACACTTGCTTTAATGGTAATGATGATGTTACTTAGCATTGGGCCGATGCGACAATGCGAGAAATAACATTTGCAAATTAGTTTTTTTTTGTGTTTCTGACTTGAGCTGGCTTTAAAGCATATTAAACTAATCTTTAATTTGGGTACGTTAAATTTGTATTCAGGCTTAATTGTTAAGGCTTTTGTTTAGACAGCATATAATTTTATGAATACAATTTGTGAATCAGTTGTGGTGGTGGGGGAGGTGTGTGACAGTGGGATGCCCTGTAGATATTTGCCCAAAATATACAAATTATGCATCGATAAGGAGTCGGATGTGCCTCAAGATCTGCTTGAGAATATAGGTTAAGCATGTTATCTTCGGGCACGCCTCTTTCTTCATTTAACATAAATGGTGTGATCAAAAATTAAGCTGACTTTAAAATTTTATCAAAAACTTTTCATTTATAGGTTATATTCATGTTATTTTTAACTCCTCAATTATTGCAAGTCTCTGTCCATTCATGAGTTCGCTTCATTATGGTTTTCTGTCTTATCAAAGAATCGCACTCAAGCAATAATGAGAAGGCAGGTGCATTATCGTGATGCGCAAGTTTGATTGATATTAAGTGTCGGTCCACCCCCCCTACCCACAATTACTAAAACTAGGTTTTACACTTAAAACCAGGTCCCTAATGATCCCTTAGAGTTTTATGCATTAAGTATTATTTTCTAGATGAAACTCTTTGTTTACTGTACTATGTTCCTATAAGGAAGACCTAAATTTTTTTAAGATTGCAAAAAATATTGATTCAAATATTTTCAGTATTTTAGTCGTCATTAAATAAAACTTTTTTTTTAAGTTAAATTTTAAAATACAAATTTTCAGAAATGAAAATACATATTAAACATTTTTTGGGCAGTATTTTGTTGTTTATCCAGTTAGGCCATTTGCACTTTTTTTATATATATACTTGATCACATTTTTATTAGTTTGAGCTGTGCCAATCCAAAGCTAATAAAATAAGTATGAATAAATTTTAAAACACTCGCCATAAATTGTTTTATAAAGCAACTTATTACATCTAAGATAGACAGACTATGCCGTATAGATATTAAAAGTCCTAAATAGTAAATTCCGCTTTCTCTGAGCTGTGAACTAATAACTACCACTCAAACTAAGTCCTTATTAATTGGCCAAAACTCTTCCATTCTCTTTCTATAAAATCAAATCGAAACTCAACTTAAATACGAATATTCTCAATTTATTCGCTACTGCTCCAAGCCCCATATGAGCTTTTTTGACGATGAATCTTAAAAGGTAAAGCGATTATTAAAAGAACAACACTAAACCGAAATTCAAATGTACCTATGTTGGACCAAACCAGAAGTTAGGTATTACAAACTCTGAAAATTGCATTTAAGTTCTATTCTAACTAATAACTACTTAAAATCTCGCCAACAGATCCAAAAATTTGATATTTGCATATACTTCCTATCCTCTATTCAGAGCATCCTCAATACTAATACACAGTGTATATACTTCAACAACTCCAGGGCATGCTTTTAGAGTATTCTATATCTTCTCCTTGGTAAAAAAAACAGGCTCACTGAGCCCATTCTTATATTTACAACACGATCCGGGGACGATATTGCCAATTTTGTAAAACCAACTTTATTTACCACATAGCTTCCGAAAGCTCTGCCTCAATTTGAACAATTTAATGAAATAAAAGCTACAGAAATAAGAATTCGGAATAAATCGGCGCTGGGGAAACGATTGAATTTGCTTCGTTTTGGTTTTTGGGTGTTCCCAAATCCGCATTTTCGCATATTTACCTTACTTTTTGTTAACACAGTTCCACACCTTTCAATTGAAATTAACCACGACTTTGCTATTCATTCTAAAAGGGAAATTTGTTATACGTGATATAAACCATATTTGATGCATGGTATGCACCAAAAGTCTTTTTTTGAGTTGCACTCAAAGATTAGATTGATAGAAAAATAATTCAAAATAATAACCAAGCCTGAAATTTGCATAAATATAATCTAAGTATATCAAAAAGTAATTATGCGTATACTGTTAAACCTATAAATAATATTCAGACTTGTTTTCCTGATCACAGATCTATGTACTAGTTCTTAATGTGTAAATTAATATTTATTTCTTGACATATCACAGTACATATAACAATTCAGTAAAAAAGAAAAATTGAAAACATAATATATGTCACGCCTGTTCGAAGCATAGGGCGGATTCCGTTTCTTGAGTAATGGATTTTCCGGTCGAGTTACTAGCCCAAAGCAACCCACTTTAAGGTCTGTAGGGCGACCTTACAACAGAGTGTGCCTGCTATCGTGTGGTTCGCGGGGGGTATTTAATTTCCGTTCTACCACCCATGTCTGGGAGGCTATCCCACATCCGCCACCTTGAGGACGCGCCCTCTAGGGATTACAAGCTCCTCTGAGGGAGTATGTTTATTTACAAATTTATTATTTTCCAATAACTTATACATACAACTACACAGATATTTTGAAATTTTCTATAAATTTCCCTTTATCTTCATTGCATTGCAGGAGCTGGTGGCCATTTCTCCAGAACGTCGCAACTGGCGTGGCATCTTTATAGCACTTTTGGTGATTGCGGCCGTCTTTAGCCTGATCATATTCTCGATATTTCTACTATCGCCAGAGGATGAAGGACTACGCATACGCGGACGACGCATGCTGCCAAGCGATATATTGGGCAAGAGTCTGCAATGGAAGCCGTTTAATGGCACCTGGAGCAATGGTAGGTCATAAGTCTAGCCGACTGTTGAATCCCAACTATATACATATTGCCTATTTGTAGACTTTGAGTTGGTCTATCGAGATCCAACGGGTGGCTTATCCATACTCAACTTAGCTGATCAGACCACGCGAATTTTGATGACCAATTCCACATTTGTAAGTATCTAAGCAGTACAAGTGCCAAATATAACACTTAATAAATAACCTTTTAGCGCCAGCTTAATGCGGAATCCTTTCTTGTGGCACCGGATCAGAAGTATGTGCTGCTGCAGTCGGATGGCAATGCAGAGGGCTTAAGGTAAATAAAACTCCCAGCTTCTATAAGTAGTAAACAAAAACATGAACTTACACAACAATTTGCTTTATTACACACAGACACCACGTCTATGAGGTGCAAACGGCTAATACATTTCCACTGGGACCAACGGAGAATATTGCCGAGGCGCCACGACTGCAGCATGTGGTCTGGGCACCAATTAATCCACCGCCAACACCAGCTCCGGGCAGCACACAGTTTTCCACCATGGCCCCATTGCCCAGTGGTAGCATTATTTTAAACAGCTTAGCAGGAGCTGCAGCCGGTGGCGCGGGCAAACCCACGCCCACAGCAACGGGTGGCGGCAATGGAAATGTTAATGCAGGCAACGGCAGCAATGGTTCGGGGGCAAGCAAAGCGGCCTATACACTTAACCAGGCTATTGCCTTTGTGCATCAGAATGATATCTATTACAAGCCCAAAGTGCAGGGCGAGCTGGTATGTCGCATTACCCAGACGGGTGTGGCTGGCGTTGTCTACAATGGCATACCCGACTGGACTTATGAGAATGTGCCGGAGCTGAACAGCAAGCGTAGCAGCATTGCATTCTCCCCGGATGGCTTGTTCCTGGCATTTCTTACCTTCAATGACAGCGATGTGATTGAGTACAAGTAAGTGCATAGCGCAAGGACCTTGCTGCGACGATTACCTAGAAATGTGTGACTTAGTAAAACAATTCTAGTCCTTGTAGGACTTATAGCAAATTATACATATAAAGCAATTGAACGAGTGTGCGTAAAATACTTTACATGCACATAAAAAATTCGAGTTACTTTTTTAGTCCCAAATATGCCGACCTGAAGTACTCTCGCAAAGCTATTTAAGTTATCTTTGACTTCATACCAGGTGCGCATATACGATTTGGTCTTGGAGAGGCTCTTCTTCGAAGCTAACAATAATCCACATCATTCACCCACTCACAGATGTTGCAAAGGTGTCTGTTTTCCGTGTTAGGAGCGGCTTCCTTAGTATGTGTCTGACCATTCGAAGGGCTTAGCAGAGCCTGACGGACCTGACCTTAAGCTTACAACTTACTGTCCAGAATCTACTAAGCCATATCATTGATAAAAGTAACATGCATTCAAAAATTTTAGAACATATTTTTCTCCAGGTGGTCAATTTAGACATGCACATCGAATCTAGAAATGTAATATTTGTGTTTCAATGACAATGATACTATAACAGCATCTCACGTTGATGGCCTCAATTAGTTTACTTTCATCGAAACATTAATTTTCGGATTCGAAAAATGTTATAAATTTTCAATCTCATATTTCATATTTCATAGAAGTTTTGTCTAGTGAGCAAGGTGGCGACTGGATAAAACGGACATTTTGTTGCTGAATCCGGACATTGCTGCGCCAAAATACCATGGCCAATTTCTGAAAATATTTTAAAATGGAGTAAGCCAGTTTCAAGTATGACCAATATACTGACGTATTTAATACCAAAATGTGTAGCTCCTATGGCCCATACTAGGTAGCATCTCCCAACACCATGACAAGCCACCTCTCCGACTATTAGGGCAATAATTTTTGTGTTTTTCTTCAACTCACCACCAGGCCATTTCGCGGATTTCGAGTCCACAATATCAAAATTTGGGCAAAAAAATTTTAAAAACAATATAATCGGCCGTTATCCGGAAAACGAATCCGTATATTATTATTATTAAATATTAAACCACATGGTTGGTGCTCCCAAAATCACTAAATTGTATTTTTTATGTGGTTTTTAACCGACTTCTTGATTGCGAGATGAATAAATAAAACAGCGTCAATTCACAAATTTTTGCTCTAAATTCTCATAACAAGCAAACACAGTGCATAGCTTGCATAGAATAAGGTTCATGTCTTGCATAAAAAGGATTTCCTTGTAATTAGAAACATATGAGCATGATTAATTTGTATCGAAAGGTGCACAGCTGTGCTTACAAAGAGTTCAGGATATAAAGTCAGAATTGGCCCATCACATCAGGATTTTGATATCATGAATTTAAGTTATGTACCCGAAAAACTAAGATATTTCCTACTTTTGAAAAGTTTCAAGGGACATTACACAGTAAGAAATTATTGTCTTAAAGACTTATGCAAATGCTAATAACATCGACCAATAGCTTTCTCACAACTGACATGACCCCGGTATTTGTAAAATGCTAATTTTACGTACCCTGTACATAACATCAAAATTAGGACGTGATGGGCCAATTTTGACTCCGGATTTGGAAGATGACTTTGACATAACATATACTGCATATATTAAACACCAGCAACAACAAATAAAATGTAACTAAAAAAAATGTACGGTCTGGGAACCGAACATTGCTCCCTAGACGTTGAGATGTCCACCATTCACACTCAATCAACCCAGCTACCCATTTGTATGATGCCATTAATCGATAGATTAATTATTTGGGGGTGAAATGGACGTGGCAGAAGAAAAAAGATAGTCTTGGTTTACCTGGTCACATAAGGAATCCCACTTACCTTGCTCAGTGCCAAGCACTTCCCTATCCGCCATCTGGTGCCGCGCCTGGTGATGGGAGACAGGCAACTCTACGCGGGCGATAACAGAATGACACATTTTATGGGATGGAATAGGGAGTGCTTCTTTGACAGCTAAATTACTTTTTAGCTATGTTTTTTTCACAAGTTTTCCAATGGGAAATCTAAATGTGCTTTACATGATATTTTGCAGATACACCTGGATGGGAGATGACATCAAATATCCGGCCGTTTTAAACCAACGCTATCCCAAGGCAGGCGCTGTGAATCCAAATGTGACGGTGAATGTAGTCAATCTATCCGTTATAAAGTATATATTTCCCACACAAATTAAGCTGCCGGCAGAGCTATCGAATGGTAGTTATATAGGTGGTCTTACCTGGGCATCGCCTATTGATCTCTCAGTGACGGTGACCAATCGCGAACAGACCAAAGCCACCACAGTCATATGCCGTGCACCACACTTTCACTGTCAAGTGGTGCACACCGAGGTGACCATTAACGATGGCTGGGTGCTGCCTGCAGAGCGGCCAGTTTTCTCGGCACGTATCAGTGCCCAGCTACGCATGGGACAGCGCCAACTGCAAATGCAGCTGCAGGAAAACACAGCGAGTGGCAACGAGAGTCATCCGAATGTGACGAACGGTCAGACCACTTACGAAATATCCAATGGTGGCTATTTGTTAAAGCGCCTGCCCGTGCTAGATGGTGAGCATGGTCACTATAGGCATGTTGTGTTCATATCCTCACTAGATCGCAGACCAGTGCCACTGACTATGGGACGTTTTGAGGTCACTGAAATTGTTGGCTGGGATGAGTCACACGAGATTGTTTACTTTATGGCTGCTCCTGAGAAGCGACCCGGCGAGCGGCACCTCTACAAGATCAGCCTTAAACTAAACGTCACTGAAACAAACCGCACTTATATAACATCCACACAGCCGACCTGCCTCACCTGTGACAACACCGAAGCCACCTATCGATTACATCGAGCACGCAGCACGACTGCCGCGGAGTGGCAACGTGGCGATAAGTGGGAGGATGTGGTGGCGCGCCTAGAACCGGATGATTGCATCTATGATATACCCAAGAACTGTTTGTATAATCGCGTACAGTTCAGCCGAGATTATTCATACTATGTGCAGGAGTGTCTGGGCCCAGAGGCACCCAGTGTATATTTGGTAGAGACGTCCAGCAATGACAAGATCTTTGTGCTCAATGCAGGCGATATACTTAGGCATAGATTAGCGCAGCTGGCCATACCGCAGATGCGTACGTTTAGTGTAGAGATAAGGCATGGATTCCATGCACAGGTGCGACTATATTTGCCGCCTGGAATGCGTGAAGAGGAGGAGGTTGCGTTTCCACTAGTCTTACACACGTAAGTAGTGTTGGATACTGACAAAGATTATGCTATAACTCTATGACTCTTCTATGCGGCACAGTGAAGCCTCACCTGGCTCACAACTGGTTACGGAACGCTTCCATGTGGATTGGAATTGGTATTTGGCCAGTCAACGTAGCTTTATTGTGGCACAGATCGATGGGCGTGGCAGCGGCTATCAAGGCGAATTGTTGCGCACACAAGTTCATGGCAAACTGGGCACCGTCGAGGTGGAAGATCAGTTGGGCGTGCTAACGTAAGTAGCTCAACTGCTTTACCCAACCTTTGTCAGCCCTTAAGAGTATCGTATCTTATGCTTGCAGTTATTTGCGCGACAATTTGAAGTTCATTGATCCGCTGCGCATCTGCGCTTTTGGTTGGGGCTATGGCGGCTATGCGGCTGCCATGATGCTCATTGATGATTCACAGCAGGTGCTGCAATGTGCCGTCTCCATTAATCCCATTGTCTCCTTTGGCTATCACTGTAAGTATGCAAAGTGAATGCAAAATGAGCAGCTAATAAATCTCTATAAGATTCCTTTTTCACCGAGCGCTATATACCGCTCAAGGGCGACTATTTGCGTGCACTGCAAGAGGCGGATCTGACCATGAAGGCGGGCAACATCAAGGGTCGAAATCTTATGCTAATGCATGGCACAGCGGACACGTTGGTTCATCAAGAGCATACATTAATGCTGGTGCGTGCTTTGGTCGATCAGCAGGTTAAGTTCCGTCATCAGGTGCGTAGACGCAAGCCAACCCTGTAGTAGCTAGCAAACCCACTTAATACCAACCCCACACCTCCCCCTTTAGGTTTATCCCGATGAAGATCATGGCATAAGCAGATCCTTAAGTCATGTCTACAAGACCATGGAATGGTACTTTGATGAGTGCTTCGGCCCTGTCGATGACAACGAGTGGGACCCCACAGGTTTATTTGTCTTTAAACAATAATTAAGACCCCCCTACGATCCTTACGACGAGGATCCACTGGCGAATCAGCTCAACGACATTGGCATCGAGACCCACCTGGGCCTTGATCACAATATCAGCGCAGCCATAACAACAACAACAGCTGCCTCGCCATTTAGTCACCTGGACGAGCTGGACAGCCTGGAGATGCTGGATCTGATGACTACAACGGCAACGACGCTGAGCAAGGTCTCGGCCAAGTTGTGCAACTTTAGCAGCAAGCGAAAACTGCAGCAGGCCGAAACAGCGGTGGCCAAAAAAATGCGTATACTGCAGCATTAGGCAAGCGACTGTATGGTATGTGAGTGTGTTGTGTATGTGCGTGTATTTTTCAGTGTGTCTGTTTGAGTGTATGCGTAAATTGTTAAACATTTAAAGACAAAGATTTTTTTTAGCATTACTTTATTATTATATAATTAATTGAGTTTTTTTCTGTGAATTAGAGCAAAGTTCTATGAAACAGCAAAGCAGCAAACAGTAAAAGGTGATTAATTTATGCGACTGATTATTAAAATATTGAGTAATAATTAATTAACAAAATGTTTAATTATTAATTAATTTGATGCCATTGCTTGCCGGCAAAGTTGCTTGTTGTCGTAAGGGACGTAGGGGTGCACTTGGTGCGGGTGGGTTGGTGCTAGGACCTTAAGCCTAGGCACAGTAATATAGTTAATAGCTATAAGAAATGTGTAAGCGAAAGAATTTTGACGAAAAATTTCCAAATTTAAAATTACACAAAAATGTAATGAAATATATGGTATAGTTAGTATATATTATGTACAGTAAGCGTTTACAAATTGGAACTATGCATTGCATAAAAATTTACAGATTGTTGGCAAAACTAAAAAAAGTTCCCTTAAGATTTACTTTTTAGGCAGGCATTCCTTAAGCTACAGACTTGCTTTGCTTTCATCGGTTTATATCTTAGAGTTTGCAGCTTGAAAGCCTCCAAAGTTCCCCATGTAATGACTGAATTCATCGAAATTTGCTCAAACAGATTTCGTCAACGAGAGAGCATACGTTTAAGTTCGACTCGCATGCACCATGCAGACGAAATAAAAATAAATGTACGAAAGACCTTTATTTTTTTTCTGAAGTTAAAAAAAAACAATAAGATAAATGAAAAATATTTTATGTTGTTCTTTTCGTCTGAGATATTTCTGAGCCACTGGCTAAGATAACAAACACAATCTGCTACTAAAAATTTATATCGACCGCTTATTATGTGAGCGATTCCGAATTCTAACAATTTTTAAGCTTATGGTTCTAACTTGTGAGCGTCTACTGTACTGGTTCGATAAATGATTACTTTAGAGTACATATTATGATATTATGCATATTATGGTTTGTGATGTAATTGTTTTAGTTGTAATTGTTTTAAATGTTTACCTATACTATATGTATAATTACCATATGTATGTGTATGTATAAATATATATTTATAATTGACTGAACGTTATTTTTTTATATATTAATAATTAAATTTTAAATAAAACCAAAACAGTAAAAAATATAACAATTGTAATTTTAGTAACAATTCATTTATATCGAAATTAAAAAGTACTAAATAAAAAAGAACACAAAAAATAGAAACAAAAGCGCAGTAATTAGAAACTTAAAAAAAAAAAAAGCGAAACAACAAATTCACTATTTTAAAAATTAAATAAAATTAAAGCAGAAACTAACTGAAAAAAACGACCGCTGTAATGGGTTTTATATTCCAAAAAGTTATTATTATTTATTTGTGTATATGTATGTGTATATGTATGTTTGTCGAGGTGTGCTAAAAACCCCAAAAACCAAAAAATCATAAAAAATTATAACTTATTACATAAGTATTAAATTTTAGCAGAAAAGGCTGAAGATAAGTCGCAAGATAAAAAGGCCTCATATATAAGTAGTAAGTCCTGAGGATACCAAACTTGCCAAAAAGAAAAAAAAAACACTAAGAAACCCGAAAAATCGGGTATACAGTTAATATTTTACGCTAGTTGGCTTTGGAACCAAGCAAGATACATTTTTTTTTCATATATTTTTTACCATTAAGCTAAAAACAATTAAAATTTATATAAACTAAGCTAAAAAAACAATGTCATTAATGTTTAATGTTGCGTTAATAGGCGCTAAAAGGTGGCACATTTTACTACACATATTCAGGAAGCGAAAAAAGCTTAAACGGGGAAAACCAAATTTAAAAAAAATATATATATATACATATATAAATTATTAACTTAAAAAAAAAACAAATAAAAGGAACTATAAGAACCGTAAATAGGCCAATTCAAGCTTTAAATGTTGTACACAAACGAATAGAAAAAATTAAAGCTGTAGAAAAGACATATGAAACTTGCTTAAAAGTCATAATTAAATAAATAAATAAAAGAGAAAAATATTTAAAAAATAAAAAATGCAGCATCTGTATAATTAATTGTTGGGTGCACACCAAAGTGGGCTCTATTTAAAAGTTAAGCATAAAATAAAAATAAAAAACTTTAAAAGAAAACAAAAAATCTTTCCAACACTTATATATATAAATGTTTAAAAGAAAAATTATGTAACAAAATTATATATATATACAACAAGCATACATATATACTATAAATGTAAAACAACAACAAAACTGGCATGCCATACAATATATATGTATGTTATACATGTATAGCATATACAAGATACATACAACATATATACAAAGGTATATTACTTAAACGTTTATGTGTAATTGCGCTATGTAAAAAAAAAACAAAGAATCGAACTACGTTATGTAAAGAATTTCCAATGACAAACTCCAAATATGGCAAACATTGATGTCCGACTTGGTCGACTTTCAAATACACTGTACCTTCCAATTATTTCCGATATTTGTGGTCCGATTCAAAGTTGTAGAGAACTTTCTTGAAGAAGGCATGGAAAAAAAAATCGATTGCACTGCCTGCACTTCTCAACAGTCCAAGTTTTATGTTTTTTTTTAACCTAACTCTAATAATCTCCATGATCTAGGCGTTGATACATACGCACCAAATTAGAGTTAACTTTCGCTTAAGGTACAGTTTATTCAAAAGCATGTGGAACAAACTTGTAAACAATAAAAGCTTACATACAACAAACGAACGAAACTCATTTCCATGAAGTACAAATATCAATGCAGATACAAACAACAATTTAGTTGCTATCTAATAATATTTGTCACTTCAATTATTAAAATAAAAAATAACAACTAAATGACCAAATAAAAAAACTGGACACTTTTTTTGTTAGTCACTATCCGAAGCGAAACCCCCGAAAAGTTGCAAAAGTCCAACGAAGTTATTTGGTTTCAAGAAAACATTTCAAAACAATAAATGAATACTCTCATACGCACTTACAAAACAGTTTATAATCGCATAGATTCCATTTTACTCGAATTTTAGGACAGCAAACCCAAAAAAAGAGAAGCAAAAACAAATATAAAAAATTTAAAATAATATGTATACACATACTAGTGCATATAACCCATATAATTCAATAAAACAGAACATAAAACTAATAGACAAAGTAAAGCACAAAAGTAATGAAAATTGAAACAATAAAGAGATTTTTGTGTGTATAAAACTAAATGCGTTTTTATTTGAATTCAACTTAACTGCTTGGTAAGTAATATCGATAATTTCATATTAATCAAATGTCGTTCAAATTCGAAAATTATCTGGCATCACGGAACAGCTTATGGCGCAAAGTCTAGCTTAGTTCGAAAAACAAAATTTGTAAAAAAAAATTTGGTTGTAAAAAATACGACTTTATGCTTACAAGGCAATCTGCCACCTTACGTCGATTCTTCCCATATTTCCAACAGGGCTTTTTAAAACTTCTTGGTCAGCGTAGCGTTGAACGTGCCGTTTAGTCTCACTTCTTACACTGCTTGACAGTGTGGCCATTTTTGCTTTTATGCAAAATCACAATGTTTATAATTTTATTTTAAAGCTTTTGAATTATATTGAGCTTGTTTTAGCTTAAACTTGTTTTTAACTTCCTTTTTATTGAACTTTAGAATTTTAAAGAAAACAGTTGGAGTTGGATATTATTACCATCGTTTTCTCACCCACGGACGTATAAATTGGTAGTCTTTAAAAATAATTCGAATATGAAAGTTATAAATTTCGGATTGGCCGATAATCTTGAAATGCTCCAGAAAATTAATGTTTTTTCCGTTTGCACAAAAAAAAAGAGAAACATTCTGAAATACACAAAAAATTATAAAATCAATGAAGTTTGTTTCGTGAGGTCTTTTAATGGAAAAAAATAAAAATATTACATAGTGGTAGTTAGTAATTATTTGCATACTCTTTAGAATATTTTTTAAAAAATACATAAAGATCTGAGCACACGATCAAAAGCTTAATTACTTTGAACAAGGACATTGCACCTATCGACTTAATTTTTCAAAACCCGATTTCTAAGAAGTTAAAAGAACAAATTTTGTAAGAAAAATCGTCGGCACTTTCGTGAAGTCCCTCGTTCACTCATAGCATCAAATAATAAAATAAAAATAAAAAGTTGTTTATCTTTTTCAGATCAAGCATTCTCCCAAAATAAAGCTAAGCAAAAGGGATGAGGAAAACTGTTTCAGATTAAGAAATTTTGTATTGAAAAATTTCATAAAACTTTTTGAAAATACCTTTGATTCGCACAACTGAATTAGCTAATTGTTTAATTTACTATATAAAACCTTACAGATAAATAAATGTTTATGCTAAATTAAAATTCTTTTGACGTGACAACGTCTTAAATTAGGTTGTGGTTCGGAGTCACTCATTAAAAAGTGTAACGCCCGGTAACGTTACGGTGAGTCACCGAATTCTATTGCTCTCGACATCCACCCTACTAATAAGGTTTCGGGGCAGGCAATCTGCAAATGTATACTTGTTATATGAACTTCCATCTCCGCATGTATGTCACTTATCATATATAAATATATACATGATAAACATGATAAATGATATATTCTCTTTATTTTATGCCTTCCATAATTAATTATAAATGCCTCATGCCAGCAATATATACATACATATAATAACATAATATATAGAGAAAATATATCAATAATATTTCTATTAATGTTATATATCATGCCTGAAAATCATGCATCATGCATTGAAAATTCTTACATGATATTTTTATGTTTCATGTGTATATTTTTTGTCTATTATTTATTATTTATTATCTACTGCCGAGAAAATTTTATTTTATTAGGAGATACAAAAACTGGCTAAAGGGAGTTACTTTCATCGAAAATTCCTTAGAAGAACCACAAACGTCTACGCACTGAAACAGAGGAAGACCTACCACCAAATGCTTAAATTTTACTCGAAAAGGAAAACTTGTCGATGCCACAGCCAATATAGCCACGGATCATCTATCGGAGGCTCTATCATTAAAGTACATCAGAAATAACTGAAGTTGATGAAGATATTATTAATAGATTGGGTATTATTTTAAATATTCTGAACTTTAAGGGAAAAATTAACCTGTTGCATTCCTTAGACATGTGAGATCGAACACAGAATTGCCAAGTAGTTTTTCAAAAGTAATCTTAAGTCTTTTAGATATCCCCTCAAATGTAAATATGAATTGTTTACTGTTTAGATGACGTGTCATTTGGTTACCTTAATACAGTTAAAATTACTCTAACCGTTGATTTATTTTCTTTAATAAGACAGCAATCGGATATATGTACCACAGCAATTGGTATATGTAGCCATGAGCCGCGTCACAAGTATCGATGGATTGTACATCATAACAGAAAAGGACTCTCCATTGGTTTTCAAACATGGCCGAGATGGAAACGACTCACAGACTACTCGAGATATTCGCAATGAATACATACGACTTCGTGGACACACTCTAGACACAACTACCAAACAAGCCGTAAAATTCTGTGACGACGCAACCGACGCTGGACAACTTATTGTAACGAACATCAACTGTCAAAGTTTAAGTGCCCATGCCGCGGACATTGAAACAGATACAGTGATACCACGATCCGACTATTTAGTATTGACTGAAACGTGGATGCGCGACACTTGTGAACCAACTCCAACCAAGGATTATGAGTGCGTATCCAGGGAAAATAATCGAAGTAACTCAAATACCAACGCGACTGGTGATGCGGCGATCTATCGTAAATTATCATCGACATCTAGGGCGGAAGTGGTCCAAGTTGCGATTACAGACGCAACTCGTGTCATTAAAACCAAGGGTGACATGTGCATGACTGAAGTTACTTGCTTCACCGCTAATACTAGCTTCAAGTTTATACTCGGTGCTGTATATATTCATCCAGGAGCTAGTATGCAGGACATTGGAATGTTACTATGGCAAGGACTCGGTCCGTACGATCACAACAGCCAGTACGTGCCACCGTTCGTGCAAGTTGATTCTGGTATACCGATTCTTCTGTGTGGTGATTTTAACAAAAACGTAAAGTCTGACAACTCGTTTCTTAATTTCATGAAATATACGTATAATCTTGATTGCGTATCAAACGTTTCTAAGTCAACTACGTTAAAAGAAACAACCATCGACTTGATTTTCGCAAGACACATTACAGCAGAAACACTTCCTTTCATTTCCTATTTCTCCTATCATCGTCCTATCCTCAACAAAATCACTCAAATAGGAATTAGTTAAGTTTTAGTTTACATGTACAATGTTTTAGTAAACAAAATATATTTCTATAGTTAAAATTTGTGCAATTCTTATTTTCATTCAATTCCTTGTTCCTATTGTGCAATTTAATAATATTCATATCAATAAATATTCTACCGAGAAAAAGACGTTGTCACGTAAAATCTTCGCCCGTAAAACCGACTTTACAGGCAACAATTTTTTTTTTTATACGGAATATCTCAGAACAAAAAGTAGTAGAACTGAATTTCAATCGATTTCCATAAGCCTCTGTTGAGAAATATCGGCGCGACGCAGTTTCTCGGAATGATAAAGAACCTGAAGGGGTTCAGATAGATGACATACACGCCGGTTGCCCATAAACTTCAAGGATTGAATTAAAATGTAACGATTGAAAAAATATTGGACCTCATAATTCTGACATAAGCGTAATGTTACTATAGCACAAATAGTGGCAGAAAAAATGTTAAAGGACAAAACCCCCACCGAAATGTTTCCTGTAAGAATTTAGAAGATTCCTGACACAAAACTACACAACTTTAGTTCAAACAGATTGTTTTTATTTATTAGTTCATATTTTTTAAAGAAAATTTAACACTATTTGTGGTTTTTAACGGAAATATTCGTAATTAATTATTAAGATAAACCAAAAAACACTTTTTGGTAAAATTTTGCGGGAACTCGATGTATTAACTAAAAAAGAACTATAACCAAAGAATATAGAAGTTCTAACTAAATATTAACAACAAACATATACTTTATGTTATGTATAGACATGCACAAAATAAAACAGACAAAAACAATAATTGGATATAACTGAGTTTTTTGGCATTTGAATCCTATGTTGTCTATAGGCAACAGCGAGCCTGAAAGGGTAAAAGAATATATCGTTACCAAATTTGACAAACAAAAGATTTAGTGTTAGATTGCATCAAAAAGTAAATAGAACTAATTGATTACAATTTTTTTATTGTAAGGTTCTAAGCGAATATGTTTTTTTTATTTAAATATTTTATTTTGATATGTTCACATGGTTCATGTCTTGCATACGAACTGTTCATATCTTTCATAAATGGTTCAGGTCTTGCATTAAAAAAATTTCCTCAAATAAAACGTCGCTCAAAAAGTCCCCGGCCTGACATATAGAGGGCGACACCAATGAAAATTCTTTTATGGTGCTCGATAGCGCCATCCTTCATAAGATATGTGTCAAAATTTAATGTCATTTGGTTAACGCGCTCTCAAGTTATAGACGTCAATGTGAAGCTACCTCAGTGATTTTGTTAAAAATGAAAAAAAAAAAGAATTTCGTGCGCTAATTAAGCATTGCTTTTTAACCGGAAAAAATACGGTAGAAGCTAAACAGTGGCTTGATAAATATTATTCAGACTCTGCTCCAGGAAAATCAACCATTAAAGACTGGTATAATGAATTTAAACGTGGTCGTACTGACACCAAAGACGCTGAACGCAGTGATCGCCCAAAAACGGCTGTTACCGAAGAAAACATCATAAAAATTCGAAAAATCGTTTTGACGACCGTAAATTAAAATTGAAGGAGATAGCTGAGGTCTCAAAGTTATCAGAAGGCAGCGTATTCACAATTTTGCATGAACATTTGGGCATGAAAAAAAAGTTGGCAAAGTGGATGCCGCTGGACCAAAAACAACAACGAATTGATGATTCTGAGGCCTGTCTGGTGGTTTTTAAATTAAAAAAAACAAAATTTTTTTTTGTTTTTTTTTTTTAATTAATGTATTATTACCTTAGATGGAAACTATGTTGATGAATAAAATCGAATTTCGCTAAACTATTGTGTTTTTCTTAGTTAGGCCGGAGACTTTTTGAGTGACCTGTTGATATATTCGTTTTTGTTATTCGTGTTCTAGAGCTTCGACCTCTAATAATTGCATAGTATAGTATAGCCAGAAAGGGGGAGACAAGAGCATCCACGCTTCATAACGTAAATTATATACAAAATCGCAATCAATTTGAAGATAACGCCACAACTGAGCATAGTCGTCTCCGTTTTGAATAAGATGACTTAAAAATCGATTCGTTATGCATTATGTAGTTGAATTTAAAAATATATAAAATTACATAAAATATTTTAATAAATTTAAATAATCAGGCATGTTCTAGATTTCGATTCCGACGAGAGTCGACTCGTTATGAAAAGTTTGGCTCGCAGCTGTCGAAATGAAAAGTATTTTGCTTTGTTTACTTATATAAACACATTAATGCCATCAAAATTTATTTTGTATTATTTTTTAATGTTTTAAGAAAATTTAGATGTGCTCAATTCAACGAATCAAGGTTAATTTTCATTATATATTTTTATTACAAAAAATGTCTTTTAAAATTGTGTATACATGCAAAACCAAAACGAGTGGAATGAAAGTAAGGTGTTCTGGATTTAAACAAAAACAGAACTTCGAAATGTGTATTGTGTTGTCGTGTTGCACAATTAATTTTATTAATGGATAGCTTAAAATATGTATATAAAATAAATTGCACAAAATTGGTAATAAATTTAAAATATTTGTCTGTCAGAAAGATGCTGGCAGAAAGAAAAATTAAATTAATAAAGTGGATGTTCGAAAATTTGTGGTAACTCTACAAGTGAAATTATCGATAGCTGACTAGTTGGTCGGCTGGCAATTTGCTTGGAATTTGACGCACTTTTTAAACAAATAACAATGAGCCGCTTTTTGTAGTTAATTGTAATAATACGACTGTAAGAAAGAAATGTACCTGTTTATTGTAAAATGCTTATGGGAAAAAACTAACAACAATTCAACAAAGGGAAATATAGCAGAGAAGTAACTGAAGGTGACTCAAAATAATTTGTTGACTAAAATACAATAAACACATAGAATTGGCGAAAATTTGTAGGTTATGCTTATAAAACTAAAATGCAAACTACAAATAGCTTAATTTTTTACTACGTGTCTATTTTTAAAAGACAGCGTCTGTACGATGTCGCGTCTACTTAAATTTAGCGCCATATAAACAAACATAAACAACACAGCTGCTTCAAAACGAGTCGAAATTTAGAACAGGCCTGAATACTGGTAACAGAAAACTGAGTAATTTTTACTTGGAATAAAACAATTACCCGCGCTCTTGTGCAAGTAACCGATATGTAGCAGCACCATGCAACACTATGTTTTGTGCACATTGCAGCCCTGACAGCTGTCAAAAGCCATAGAGTTGCCAGTCTGTTGAAGTCACTCGAGTGTGTTAAGAAGCAAGCAACTTTTGCGCTTATTATACGCGTTTCTACAATATAATAAATATATTAATCAAAAGTGGTTTTGAAAACAATAAAGTAAAATATTTAATTACGGCTGTCATAATGGCACAAAAAACAGACAATCGCGCTGATAACTGTCCACATGCTGGCAACAACGCACGCTCACACTTGCAAGCGTACGAGTAGAGCGAATACACACATTCGCGTCGCGTGTTCGTGGAAAAATAGTTTCCGAATTGCAATAAAAAATTTTCATTGCGTTTTCTTAAGGCATACAAGTTGAAAACATTAATATACAAGCCAAAGGTTTCGTATTTCAATTGACAATGTGTGCTCTGTTGTGCATGGTTTGTTTTACATGGTAATGAGCCTTTCTCGAAACTACTATCGTGCATATGTACATTGAAGTGAATGCGCGTGTGTGAGTGCGTGCGTGTGTGCTGGCATAGCAAACATATAGACAGCGGGGCAGCCGAATACCACTTTTAAGCAACGAAAGTGAACAAGAACAAGAAATTGTTCTTATAAGGACTGCGGCAATAGTTGCGGCCATTAATTTAAAGCGCAAGTTCTTGAAGAACTTCAAAATCGAGTCTTAGCAAGCGTTGACAAAAGCGCCCAGACAGTTTTTGCGTAAGTGATTTTTTCCATTTTTTTTTTTGTGGTCTCTATACGGCCATATTAAGGCAAATATGTAGGAAATTTGCAATATAAACTTCGTTTATATACATGTGGTGTGAGTATTGTGCTTCTAACTATACTTAAAATTTAAAGTATTGAAACAAAAAAAAAAAGCTTGTCAAGGTAAAGAAAAAATGTGTGTGAAAAATTCCAACAGAATTACGCGAGAAGCGAACGATTTGTATGTGAGCGCGTATGTGTGTGTGACGTAGTAGAGTAGACGTCGTCGACGTCGTTGCGTATACCTATATATATATGTATAATACATATTATAAAGTGTGTGTGTGTGTGTGTGTGTGTGTGTCGAGTATAGTAGTAGTAGTTGTAATCTGGGCGGGGGCAAGTGGGTGGCTTTAAGTACAAACGCCCGCTACAAGTACACGTTGCACATAGAATATGTGTATTTATCATGAACTCAACACTCACACTCGCTCTTTTTGTTCGCTTTTTGTATATCAACGCTTATTAGGAAAACCTAATAAAAGTGTTTAGTTCTCTGAAATTGTCAAATAAGTTGCATAAATTAAATGTTTACATACTCGTCTGCTTAGTGCTGTCAAATGCGCGCATATCAGGTGGCAGCATACCGACCTACATTTACCAACACTGTTGCTAGTTTGGCGGCTTTTGGCGTTTTGCAGCATGCCCGCTACACTAATTTTGTGCAGTTGTGCGTGTAGCTGGCATTACAAGTTTTAAATAAAATATTAATTAACATTTACATCTAGTCAACTAAAAATTGTAATTTGTTCTTATTTTCAAGCGTACATTGACTACAATGTGAATTGCTTGTACTGTTGTACAACACTGTATAAACGCCTAGTGTGTTAATTTGCAAAAAAAAAATATGTACATTTTATCAGCTGCAGCAGCAACTTTTTAAGAGTAAAAACCAAGTGTCAGCACGTAAAAAAAACAAAATTTAAAAAGTTAAAAATCCGTTATATGCATGCATATGCATGTATGTATGTTTTTACAAGCATATGTATTGAAGTGCAGCGCACGCGTGTTTGTATGTATATATATATATATATATGTATATTTATAAATTACTTTAATAAACTGGCATAATTAGCGGATTTTGCATAATCAGTTACTTCGATTATAACATTAACGTCGTATATATTTCTGAATGTGATGATAGTTTGCCTGTGTGTGTTGATTTATATGCCCGCGCATTTAACACCCACGCCGCTGCGGCCACCTGTACGCCGCCCTGTATGTACTACACACACTCGCACGATAAGTCATTTGCGATAGTCTCGTGAGTAAAAAGACCAATCTAGCGCCACCGGCAGTTGCTACCCGATAACAGAACCACTTTTTTTTTCATTGTCTACTCCATTAGCACGTTGAGCTCTGCAAACTACAAATTTTTATATCTTTTTTCATTGTATTAATATTTATTTTTGGCACTTGATTTCTGCAATTAAGCAGCCGCATATTTATCATTTATGCGCTCTGAAAAACATTTCAATGTCGACGCCTGTTCGCTTGAACGATTGCGGATCATATAGTCTCTGCATTAAATGCTTTCTATTTTTCAACTTTTGCAATTACTGGTAGCAGCGCACTCATGGTATCACTAGCTTGATGATTGCAGCATTTTTTCCTCAAATTCATTAAGGAATTGTGTCGGTGCTAGCAAGTAATCGTGTGTCCGTTTATAATCCGCTCTGCAGCAGCAAAAATCACGCTCATCTTAATCGAAGCGCAATTTTTTTTACAAATCACGCAGCGCTGTAATACAAGTGCTTCAAGCATAGTGCTTGAATGTGCTTGAACTCGATATTTTAGTATAGCAAAACTTATTTTAAAAAAAGTTTTCATAATTATTTAACAATGGCAACGCTCTGGTATAATTTATGCTGGCAATATTCAAAATTGTTCTCTAATGCTTAAAAGGCTGTGTTTTTTTTTTGTTTTTTTAGTCAAACTTACCAGACAGTCAGTCAGACACAAAACATAATTTCTACTACATTCTACGGGACAAGTATTCGCAATTGCTGTTTAATAATTTTTTTTTTAATTTCTTGTGCGTTTACAGACTTAACATTCAATAAAGAATACTAGAGAGACGTTTGAATTTTTGCGTCCCAGCTCACATTCCAATAACGTGTGAGTATTACGGCTTTTAATACACACAGAAAAAAAGACGTTTTTAAAGGGCACGAAGTCGTCATACTTCAAATCAAAGCTAATGCTTTAGCTGAGCCGTTAAAGAAAGTAAAACTTGCACATAGCGCCTGATATTCGATCTGAAGCATCGATTTTTGGAAACGCGTATTGCAGTAATTTATCTATACTTACTTGAATGGATCCATTTGTTGGCTGGTTTCAGGAGGAACAGGAGGGACCAGCGTTGCGCACATGGTTAAAGATTTGGGAAACCAATGCTCAAGAAATGGGCGCATTACTCGAACAACAGCTACAACAGAACAGTACCAATAATAATAGCAACAACAGTGTCAGCAGCAGTAATAACAATAATAATAACAGCACTAACAACAGTCAGCAGCAAGTCACTACACAGGGCACAAGCAATTTAAATAGGCTTTTAGGAAACAATCCCATGATCAGCCTGCGTGATCCAGACTCACTACAACTTCTTTTGCAGCAGTTCAACGGAACCGCTGGAACAGGGCGACAGGGCAGCGGCGGCAACAACAATAACCACAACGGCGGAGGTAGTGGTAGCAACATAAGCAGCGGCAAAAGCTCCAGCAACACGTCAATCGATTCAACCACGAACAACGAAAATAATTCGCCCCCATCGAACAGTACGACGTGTAGCAGTAATAACGGCCCAATAGCAACCACTGCAACAACTCCCACAACGGGCGACAGCACAAGCGGAGTAGGCGGGAATAACTTTAGCAAAGTACCAATGCACGATCGAGCCAATTATTACCATCCGTCGCGCAGGAAACGTGTTGTCGATAACAAGGCGAGCACATTTAATTTGAATAAACACATGGATATGATCTCCAAGTACAAAGGCTGTCCCTGGCGTAAACCGGATTTTCCTTATGGCGATGGAATATTAGGTTTGCATCAGGAGATTGAGCACTTTTATCATTATGTATTGCCCACGCCATGTGAGCATGCCATACGTCATGAGGTTGTTAAGAGAATTGAGTCAGTAGTGCGCTCCATATGGCCACAGGCTGCTGTAGAAATATTTGGCTCATTTCGTACGGGCCTATTTCTACCTACCTCCGATATAGATCTCGTGGTGCTGGGTAAGTTATAACACAACACGCATACTTTTTATTTGTTTAATTAATCATTGTGTTCGTAGGTCTCTGGGACAAACTGCCACTGCGCACACTGGAATTCGAACTGGTCACACGGGGGATTGCCGAGGCGTGCACAGTGCGAGTACTGGATAAGGCGTCGGTGCCGATTATCAAACTAACCGATCGAGAGACTCAAGTTAAGGTCGATATATCGTTTAACATGCAGTCGGGCGTGCAATCGGCAGAGCTAATTAAAAAGTTCAAACGTGACTATCCCGTTCTGGGCAAACTGGTTCTAGTGCTCAAGCAGTTTTTGCTGCAACGAGATTTAAATGAAGTGTTTACTGGTGGCATCTCATCGTACTCCCTAATACTCATGTGCATCAGCTTCTTACAGTTACATCCGCGTGCCATTTATCACGAAAAGGCAAATTTGGGTGTACTACTGTTAGAGTTCTTTGAGCTATATGGAAGACGTTTCAACTACATGAAAATAGGCATTTCAATAAAAAATGGCGGTCGCTATATGCCCAAAGACGAGCTTCAGCGTGACATGGTTGATGGCCATCGACCATCGTTGCTTTGTATTGAGGACCCTCTAACGCCTGGTAATGATATTGGACGCAGCTCATATGGAGCGCTGCATGTTAAGCAAGCGTTTGAATGTGCCTATATGGTGCTGACCCAAGCGGTCAGTCCGCTCAATCTCTGGGGTGCAGATGCAAGAACAAGTTCTATTTTAGGTGAGTCAAGCGTATGCTTTTCTATAATCTAATTTTTATTTTTAACTCTTAAATTAATTAAACCTTGACCCTAACACATGACTAAGTCTTGAATTACAAAAGGTCAAACTTGATGAACGAATAAAAAATTAAATCATTTTTGTGAATGGTAGACATTATTATAGCGTCTTATTTAGTCCTCCTTACGTTGACGGCTTAATCTTTAAGTTTATTTTTAACAAATTATACTTTAAGCTAGCCACTAAATTTTATAAGAAATACAACTTCTAATGAAATTAAATATCCAACCAGGTCGAATAATACGCATCACAGACGATGTTATCGACTATCGCGAATGGATACGCGAAAATTTTGAGCATCTGGTTATTGTGGATCGTATCTCACCCCTGCCCGCCACCTATACAAATGGAGGTACTAAATATGTGATTATGCCATCCGGCACTGTTGTTACTGGTACTCTGACGCCGGGATGTCCACAACTCTATCATCCTCACGCCGTCCTACAGACGCATGCTCTGGCCCAACCCTATCACACGACAACAGCAGTGACCACATCAACAGCGGGAGTATCACAGCAGCAGGCTACGCAACAGTTGGTAAGCAATTTAACCGCTCTGCGTCATCGCCGCGGCAGCACCTCCTCCGGTGATGATTCCGAGGACAGTAAAGACTGCGACGTTGTCGACACAACGGCAACGTCTAACAACGTCGAGGTCATCGACATTACAGCATCGCCGCCCAATGGATTGGCAGTACCCATTGTGGTATCAGCACATAATGTGCTGACGCCCAGCGGCTCTTCTAGTGGCTCATCGGTAATGCATACACCAACACGAATAGATACATGATGAATAGTTGCCGGCCTTGTGCAACAGCAGCCTCAGTCCCAGTCGCTGGCTGTGTGCATTGGCAGCTCTGGCAATACATTTAATTGCAATGATGCTGTCGCAGCCGCAGCCAACGGCTGTAGCTTGTTGGCCGGAGGTAATAACTGCAGCAACAACACAAACAGCAATACAGCAACATCTACACCTCCGGCCAACTGCAGCTCCTGTTCGAACACCATCAACTCGACTGCTGCGCTGCTTGCACAGGCCCAAGCAACAAATCAACATACATGTACTATAACCTCTTCACAACTACAACAGCCTGAACTAAATGAACAACCACCAAGCGATTCTGGCTGCATCTTGTTGCTGGATGACAGCACAGCAATGACGAACACATCACCGCCAATAGGCTCACCCACGGCGCTTAATATGAACTCTGTGCGTTCCTATGCACAACACTCACCTCAACAGCAGCAGCTGAATCAACGCACCCACTCTTATTATAGGCAGCAGTTTTATGTGCCACCGCCCATGCAGCAGCAGCAACAACAGCAACAAATACAGCAACAGCTGTCAAGCAAAGGCATATCCGATGGATATTACGGTGGCAATCCAAACTATGGTGGCAATTCAAAACGTTATCAGCATCGTCCTAATTACCAGCAGCAGCAACATCATCAACATCATAGTCAACATAATCCACAACGTCCGCAGCATTTGCGTTTGTCTAACAGCAGCACCAGCACAACAAGCAGCTACAATGGACAAAATTATTATCAACAGCAGCAGCCGCAACAACGTCACTATCAGCCACAGCAGCAGCATCACCACAAACAGCAGCAATCCTATCATTCACGTGATGCTCCAAAACCGGTAGGTTCACCCACAGTAACATCAACCACACCTTCAGCAGCAACGACAGCGCAAAGCCATCGTTTGCCACCACTGCGAGGCACACTAGTATCCTCTAGCTCTTCAATCTCAATCATCTCAATATCGTCTGATTCCTCAGTTGCTTCAAGCACATCGTCTTCATCAAGCTCGTCACGATGTGGGTCTGGGGATACCACAGACTCAGCAACGGCAGCAGTGACTGTGGCCAAGCTGGGACAATCGCAACAACGACAACATGAATCAGGTATGCAGTGATCTTTTTTCTTGAAGCTTCATTACTGATTAAATCCTAATTTGTAGGTGGAAGCACGCGTTCACAGCAGCAACAGATGCAAAAATAAGAGCTCCCGTAGAAATAAAAAAATAGAACTAAAAACATGCCAGAAAACATACGTTATAATAAGACCATGTTTCCGATCTGATTATATTTGGATCAAACTTTACACAAACACATACAGTAACAGAATGAAAAACTCATTTTAAAGAACCATTTTACGTTAGCAGACGGGCCATACCACAGTCAATGATGATAGCAAAGGGATTATTGTTAAGAAACAACTGCCGCTAACAGCCAGGTCATAGTGATAGAGTGAAACAACATCAACAGCCTATGCCTATGAAATAAACAAAGATAGGAAAATAGGCAACATTTAAAAATAATGTAGGAAAAGGCATGATCTAGACAGGGATAGCCATAATTACTTCGCTAACAGTACATTGACCTGACCTGACCTGCTGAGGTCCGTTTATAATCCTTTAGTAGAAATCAGCAATACCTTTTGAACGAAAAGAGTTCCGAACAGTCGATTTAGTCTAGGGCTTGAAAATTACTTATGTGATTGAAAGGGAATGATTCATGTGATTGATAAGGAATGATACATGTGAATTGTGGGTGTCAACTGTATTCCATTATAAAACAATAGTAAAAACAACAAAACAAACATATTTTGCATTTCGAGACCAGAAAGATGACTATATTTTGTACCAAAAAAAAAAAAAATAAAACGCCGCCATCTTACATATGTTGTATACACTACATATAAATGCTGCATAAACTAAATAAACCAAGTATAATTGTATTATATATATATATAATAATTTTATTATATATGTAATATATGTATATACGTAACTTGTGTATGCTAACTCGCAGCTCCTTACTACTCAACTTAACTATAAATATATACATAAAAAGAAAAGAAATCGCTGTAATCTTTATCAACCATTATGCTAGTTGTATTTGAGTTAATTTTTACTTAATAATGTTTATGAAAAAAAAATGCCTGAAAGCAACAACTTTGAAAGTAACAATTTAAATATAAAAAATCACAAAAACAAAAAAAAAAGTGAAAGAAATGAAGTTGAAAAGAAAAAAAAACAATTAAATCTGGATTTTATATATATATTAAGATATATATATAACAAATAGGCAACATGTTTTTTAGATGTTTAAACCAAGCGGATATCTTATTATTATGAATTTTAAGTCTTATATTTTAAAATTGTACTATAAACTTACAAGCTTGTAAAATAGCAAAACAAAAACCATTAAAAAACAAGAACTCATTTTCACGCTAATATTATAAAGTGAACTTGTGTCGTTGTAAACATTTACAAAAGTGTAGGTAAATAAAAATTTTTATTTTTTTTCTTTACTTGCAATTTTTAGCTTTTACGTATAAGCAGCTAATTTTAGTACCTAAACGTTTACATATTTTTTTTTATGAATTATTAATTAATTAAATAAGTTGTACGCTGAAAATTGTATGAACGCAGTGCAATGCGTTTTAAAACGAAAACAAACCCAAAAAAAAAAACAAAAACTAAACTATTTATTGTGTTATATTATTATTCATATTGTATGCAATTACTGCCATCTAGTAGAGCCGTATAATATGTTTGCCATTTATTTTTTAAAAGACTTGGCCCCCTTTCGCCCACATCATCAATAACTTAAATTTAAATTAAAAAAAAAAAAAAACGTACTGCCATTAGAGAGGTTTTTAAAACAAACAAGAGAAAACATTTAGACTTTGTATATGTATAACATTTTTTAGGCTGTACTTCTTTTCAAGTCAAAGAAAGCATATTTATATACATGTATATATGTATATCTTAAATTGTGAAAATCGATTTTGAATTATTGTGCGCTAAGCTTGCTCTTAAAATACAACAAAACTTATCTTTATAATCATAAGTTTATGCTAGAAAAAAAAAAAATCCAAACTGTGCAATAGATAAACACTAAGAATTTGTATGTACGTATATGCAGGTTTGCGCAAAGTTTGAAAATATCTATAATTGATAGATACACATGACGCACGCTAAATAAGATTTAAAGAAATGGAATTTTCCAAGAAATTGCATTATAATTTTAGCAAGATTTTATTCAAAAAATGTATAACTAACAGCTACGGTTTCACAAATTTTTACTATTCAAATCTGTTTGTTAAAGACAATTCTAGTTAATCTGCCAAGGCCAATTAAACAAATACAATTTTCATGTTGTGTAGATGTCATTCCATATTTATTTGTTTAAATATAAGTCGTGTATTTGTTTGGATTCCTACAGCGCTCGTCTTTTTCACCCGATTTAGTTTAGGCCTGAAGGCATTTTAAGTGTAACACACGAATTATGAACAATCGGTTAAAATCATTTATTTTTTATATTTATACAGTAGAAAATAACTAAATTGTAAACAGTTTGTAGCCAGAGCAACGTAAGCCTTCATGCTTGAGGTTGAAATTTATTATGCCCCAAACTTGTGAATCGGTTGACAAATTTAATTTTACTTTGCTAGTAAGCAATATGTATGTATATAGGTAGTACCTATATACATATGCCACAATTTTTGTAAAGAATTTTTATTTTTGTTTTAATTTTTATTCATTCAGAATGATTACAATCAACTTCTCTAAGAATGTTTTTGCAATTGTGGTTATACTTCCGATTGAAATTCCAACTGATTGCTTGAGTTTATAAAAGTTAAGCTGCAACAATATTCCTCCATCGAAAATTCGACTAATACTTTTCTGAGCGACTTTTGCCGTCTGTGAATTGCTCTGCACCAAAGGCACGACAATTTTCTTTGCTCTAGCCTTGTCTGGCCGATAACGTAGCTCCAATGATAATGTATACAAAAAATAATTATGCAAATAATTTTTATTACTGAAAAAAATGTATTCTAATAAAATATGAGTATGTATACACTTTTTTAACGGCTGTCTTTGTTCTTTTTCATTCTTTAATTTCGACTAAATTTCCCTATTAATGTGCTTTACGAAAAATTTCCTTTTCTCTTATTAAGCTTCGTTGTTGATATATAAGCTTTACAAGATTATTGGGAAATTCGATTTAACGTTTATTTGTAAATTCTAGTTGGAACTTAAAAAAGAGTCTGATATTAAATATTTCTTATTCAATCATAAAACAATTTTAAGCGATTAGTATGTATAGCCTTCCGGCTAGCAGTTTGTCAGTGTTGGTCTCCAGGTGCTGCTGCGCCTCCTCTTAAGCTGCATATGAGAGAGATATCAAGATAGTAGTCGGTAGAATAGTTTTAAAATTGAAAGTTAAAAAAAAAATGTTCCAGTGTTGTGTAACATTAAACGCTTCCAAGTGATTTCGGTTTAGATTTGCATGTTGGAAAATTTGATTAGCGCGAGCCTCTATTTGTATCCTTAACTATAGCAACTTTGCAGTCGGGTTTAGAGTACTACATGACAACTGACTTCCATGTTGATTCATATGTGGTAAATGGTGAAAAGTAATTTTTTGGAACTGCTGTTAATTGGCCTAAAAGTAAACAATTATAGCTTGTTTGCATGGGATCACAGTTGGTATCAAATCAAGATAAAGGATTTCAATTTTTTTTTTATTCAAATGTTCAGATGGATTTGTATCGTATAGGATTTTAACTTGATTTGGTGCGTGCACAGTCACTTTGGAGCCCACCTTAAATGCTTAAATGCTAACAAACACACACAAATTCCGCACACACACAACCACTCCACAAACACATACACACTCACAAAAAAAAGGCGCTAACAGAAAAAATGTTGAACAATTTATGACTAAAATATTAATAGATAGAGAAAGTGAAAAATAAAGAAACAGCAGCAAAAGTTTAACAATAATAAAATGCTAAAAATTAAGTCAATAATATTATTAAATTTATGCACTCGTCTGTTGAATATTTATATGAATTATATATACAAAAATTAATATTAACTAATTGATTAACATAATACATTAAAGATTTAAATGTACGACGGATATGAATTAGTATGTTTGTATATGTATTGTATGTAAAACAAGTCGAAAACTTAGTCATAAGTTCCCTAAGCTCGTAGTATGCTAAGTCAAGAACTAAACAATTAATATAGTAGTAAACCAAAAAAAAAAAAAAAAAAACAAGCGCATATAAATATAGCAAATAAAAAAAACCAACTTTATATATGTATAGGCATGCATTTGGTGCGCATACTTGGATGTATATGTATGTAATAAATATATAAATGTTGAGATTATGTTGCAGCGCATGCAACTTTTTCAAATCAATCCGTTACTAATAATATATATAGTAAACATATATATTTATTTTGTATTTGAATTTGCGTAACTTATTTGATGTAAATTTTAGTATGTAACTATAGCATGTATCATAAAATTATGAATGATATATATTATATGTATATACATATATATCTTACTGAAGATGACACTAAATATATATATATGTATATATATATATATATATATATATATGTATGTATGTATATGTAATATCAAACTAAGCTTAAGCCGTTGTTAGTGTTTTTAGTAATGCGTGCACGCAAAAAACAGTCGAACTTAGAATTATAGAACGATATAATATAATATAATATAATAATAACTAAATATACTATATACATTTAAAAAAAAAAGTATATATATATATATCTAAATATATATATATATTGTAGCATATACCATACATTTATATTTAAATAGTTGTTTAAGACAAAACGGAAACAATTTATTATGCAAGAAAGTAATTTAAATTATGTAGTATGTATATTTAGCAAAAGGTAACAAATTGCGCTCTAATGCGATAAAACTGTTTAAACGAGAAAAGCAGTAACAAAATAAAACAAAACAAAAACTACTGTGCCCAGTGGCAAAAAAACAAAGCTCTGTTTATTTATATACCTTTGTACATACATAGGTACATATATCTACCATATATAGAATGTTAAGGTAAGAATGGAAACTGCTTCAAAAAATACATTCTGCAAAATTAGACTTGTTCATCATTATCAGAAGTTATGAAATGCGTAACTGTAACCCTAACTCCGAGAAATTTACAGGTTGCACTAGTGATTAACCTTTGCAGATACATACACCCTAAAGTAGGACGTCGAAGACCACCATCATTATAGTCAGGTTAACAAAAGAAATTTGTTCCCGATAACTTTTAGTTACAAACGGTTTTTTTTTCTAACTACACCATCAAGATCCAAATAGTTTAGTTGAAATACAAAAAGATTCCACCTTAATGTTAAATTTTTGTATAATCGGGCCATAGATATCGGGGAGGCCTATATATACAGCTGAAGCTTAAACTTAATTTAAAAAAACTTAGATTAAAAAAAAAATTGGCTCCAAAATATTCAGTAGTTTAGTCGCAATTATGTACACGTGGAACACACGTTTTTTTTAATTAAGCCGCAACGCGTTAAGCTTAAAAACTGAAATTCGGTCTAAAATTCTTTTTGCCATTCTGCATCGAATTGCATCATTACTTTTCAAAAATCGCTGGGGGCAGTTTCCAGTACCTTATCCAGCTAGACCCTTTCGATAAGTTTCACGAACGGAACCATTACTTTGATAAAAAGAAAATTTTAACAGTTTGCAAGCGTTGCTCTAGTGTATCATCTGTTAAATGGGTTATCAAATAAATCAGTGTTGCCAACTCAAGGTTGCAAACCTTTAATTGCAATGTTGTGGTACAGAGTATCCAAAAGTCGTCCGCAACCGACTTTAACGTACGCCAATTTTTTTTAAAAGAAACTTATTGTGAATTACAAGCTCGCAGTAGTTAAATTTTGTATACTTCTTATCTTTCTTGTCTGATGTCTAAATTGCCCAGTTATATTTCTTATAATATCACGACAAAACTTAAGGGTATGCTTTATTCGTTTAATATCGGCTTTAGGAATGGGACACTGGTAGTTTCTGCTTTGCTTGTTGCTCCTACGCGCTTGTGGGCCATACAATTCCGTCAATCCAGTCAAGGTTGTGGGAGACCCGTGTATGAATACTGGGCGGTCCGAGGGCACAACCTTGTCCCACCGATGTAATGCCCAGGGTTTGGGGGTTCTAACCCCCCCATCGAGAATTTTTCCACATAATTTTCCACTGGCAATAGTCCTTATTCTACGAAAGTAAAACCGACATGATAATAAATATTTTGTTGTCAATTTTTGTTTCGACATTCTCAACTTTCTCGATTTTGTTCCCCTTTTTTTGTTAATTTTTCCCGCCTTTTTTACCTCCTATTATCAGTGTCATCGATAGTATCGATACAACTGACTCGAACTGACTAGTCAACTGTTCGAGCTGTGCGGACATTTGTTGACATTGATTGTTTTTCGATCCTCATATTTTTTACCATGGACATTCGTCGTTTTTTGTGTAAAAAACCGCGGATTGAACACAAAAGTGTAAGTATCGAATGCTGTTGATTTCAGTAGAATATCAATCACAGCAAGGATTTGCAGGTTATTGTGCTACAGTTTATAGTATTGATGATACCTTTTGTTTATTGATAGGACGTGGGTGAATGTAATCAAAATAAACTTCCAAATGCTTTATCCATTGATTTACAACTTTCGAAACAAAAACTTGACTTTATAAATGAAAGTAAACTACGCATGATTCCAATTATTGAAACAATTATATGTACTTTGTGGCCGGCAAGGGCTTGCTCTTCGGGGTTCCAGGGATACGGGGAGAATTAATTAATTAATGTTAATTAATGATGGAAATTTCCGAGCCCTCTTGAGATTTCGAGCAAAAAATTATGAGGAGTTGAAGAAACAACTGGTTGAATCGTCAAAGAATGCTATGTATATAAGCAACCGAGTTCAGAATGAACTGATTAACATTTGTCACGATCTGATCATGAATCACATTGTCAATCGAGTCAACGAATCGATGGGTTTTTCTTTTCTTGGAGATGACACACCGGACATTGCAGGAATAGAACAAAGTTCAATTTGCACTCGATACTTGGATAAGAGCGACGGGAAGTTTATCGTTCGTGAAGATTTTTTGTGCTTCATCACTATCGCAGATTTCACTGGATAAGGAATAGGAACTTCTTATATCAATTTCTTGGATTCTTCCGGACTTAATTGCACATATTTTCTCGGACAGGGATATGATGGCGCGAGAGCGGTTAGCGGAGAATTCCATGGAGCCCAAGCTGTTGTCAGAGAGCGTTATCCACTCGCGCTCTACTCCCATTGTGCTGCTCACAGCTTTAATTTGGCAGTCAGCTTTGCATGCAATATAACAGAAATCAGAAATTGTTTGGGAACCCTCGAAAGCATTCATACTTTCTTCATCTATCCGAAACGCCAAAATGCTCTTCAAGATGCGATCAATGAAGATGAGACGCTACGTGAAAGTCGGTTGAAGAAATTGAAAAAATTTTGCAAAACCAGATGGGTAGAGCAACACGAGTCTGTCGCAACTTATCTGCACTTACAACCAGCAGTAATTCGCGCTCTTGATGTGATTTCGACCACGTGGAAGGATCCGACGACTTCATCTGGAGCTTCTATAAAAACTGCAAATTTCCAGGTAAAATTCAAGACTCACACTAGCACGTTACCAGCTCTCTATTATGAGATGTTTGTATATTCTTCATTCTTTTAATTTAATTTCCAGATCTCCATGCATATTTTGAGCTCAGTACATTCTTTGACTTTGTCTCTCAGTCGAGTACTTCAGTCTGAAAACCAGGATCTTGGCGAGGCTATCGAACTGGCTGATGCTGCGAAACAAGTCCTGCTTGAAAAAAGAGAAAACGCCGAAAAGGACTTCAGAGGAATTTTCAAAACCGTGAGCGAAATCAGCGCAAAATACGACATCGAACTGCGAAAACCAAGGCTCGCGTCAAAACAGACTCAACGCTCCAACGTACAAACTGATTCAGTTGAAGATTATTTTTGCATAACGATTTACATCCCATACATTGATTTGTTTCTGACCCATTTACAAGATCGATTTTTGAATCACCGCAAAATTTTATCAAACTTTGCTTGCCTCTTCCCCAACAAAATGAAGAATTTCAATGAAGAATCCTGCGATCAATTGTTTGAACCATACTCTTCAATTTTGCGGGATGATTCCCGTGACATCTGGGTAGACGAAGTCAAACTTTGGCGTCAACGCATCGCCAGAAAGAACGTTAAAAATTCGCTTGAAGCACTCGATGTGTGCAATGGAGATGCGTTTCCAAATGTTCATCAAATGCTTCGCATTTTGGCAGTTCTGCCTGTAACGACAGCGACGAATGAACGCGCCTTTTCAACATTGCGTCGCCTCAAGACTTACCTCAGGTCAACAATGTCTGAAGATCGGCTGAACGGATTAGCCTCGCTCAATATACATCGCGATGTCGAGGTCGATACGCAAAGAGTTTTGGAGAAGTTTTTTTCTACACCTCGCAGAGTTAATTTATTATATAATAACTGAATATCAAGTCAAGACACAATAAAATGTCTTCATTTATAAGAAAAGTTTTTTATTATTTTTTATTGACTTCATAACCTAACATGATACACATAAGTCAAAACCCCCCCCATAAACGAATTCTGCGCACGGGCCTGATTATAGAAAAAAAACAGTAAATTTATTTAGAAAAGAAAAATAGAAGGTATAACGCGTATCTAGCCCGATGGGTGAACTTTTTAATGATATGCATCTTCTCACATCAAGAACTGGCCAGACACTTGGATTTACAATGTAAAGGTTGAAAAAAGAAAGCAAGATAAAAATTAAACATATCAAAAATGACAAAAAAATAAAATATAAGAAAAAAGTGCCAAGGGATCACCGTTGACCAAAAGAAACATTCATAATATAGGATTGGTCAAGGATGCTCGTAGTGGCAAATTAAGATAACTGAGGATAGAAGAAGTGATAGATTGAATAGACTGTTCGAAAGAGAGGAAATTATAGAAGTTATTATAGTTACAGCATAAGACACGGAAAGGATCGTGTAAAGCATAATTAGATCTACAAAATTGTAAGGCTAAAGGTTGAAAATTACGAGTTCCTCTAGAAAGAATGACAAAAGTAACTTTGCTAAGAAGTACATTAGAATCGATAAGACCGAGTAACAGCTTATGCAAAAATAACACGCCATGGCATGTTCTGCGATGATTTAAAGAAGGCAATTTTATAAGGTGAAGTCTATCAAAATATGGCGGCAGTCGGATGTTTGGGTCTCAGTTTAAGCCACGAAGTGCAAAAAGGAGAAATTGCTTTTGTACGGACTCAATCATGTCTTGATAAACATGGTATTGAGGACTCCAAACGCAAGAACAATATTCTAAAATAGGACGGACGAGAGAAATATAAAGTAGTTTGGTTGTGTAAGGGTCGTTAAACTCTTTAGAATAGTACAGACAAAGTTTGACATCGTCCGCATACATAAAAATGCAAGAAGATTTGATTACTTGCGGTAGATCATTTAAAAATAAATAGAGTTTTACAATGAGAAGATTATGGTTTACCGAGTCTAATGCTTTACTGAAGTCAGTATAAATGACATCAGTTTGCTTTTTTTCGGTAAAAGCTAGATTGATAAGGGACGAAAGTTCTAAAAGGTTAGTAGAAGTAGACCGACGTTTTATAAACCCATGTTGGGAATCTGACATTGAAGAACGACAGTAGTGTTGCAATTGTGATGTGACAATCCTTTCAAAAACTTTAGGAATTGATGAAAGCTTGGCAATACCACGGTAGTTCTCAATGTTGGACTTGGAACCTTTTTTATGAATAGGGATAATAAAGGATTCATTCCAGATGGCCGGAAGACAAGAATATTTTAAAGATGTGTAACATTTGCCTTAGTTCCAGCACTCATCGGAATTTAATAAAAATATATACACGACGCCGTCTGAAGTTCTGTAACCAAAGGAGTAGAGTCGGGTATTTCTGCCTCCGATAAAGTTAACCGCAGTGCTACGTTTGTGCTCCATTATGCAATATTGTGCTCTAGCCTCCACTTTACAACTCTATAACAATTGCCGTTGCTACATAATAAATAGTCGCTTGGAAAAGAAATGTTGCCTCAATAAAAGCAGCAGTCAGAAAAGTCCTGCTCCAAAAAATTATTCGCAGTGCTCCAAGTGTGGTCCATTCAAACAGTGTTTAGCTACGTCTTTGGCCTGCGATGGTTTCAATTGTTTTTGACAACTTTAGATTCGCAGTGCTACCCTTGTCCTTCTTCATAATTTCATTTCTTCATAATTTGTCCACCGTCGATTGACGTTTGTTATTAGTACTGGAAACAGACGAGACATCCAATTTTACATATTATTTACGGAACATTATTAAATAGTAATAAAAAAAGCTATTCCTTTAATGCTTGAACGCAATTTTTTATAGAAATGATTGGTATTGATAACGACTGGTTGAGAAGCAACTTATGATGGATTACCACAAGCTGATTGGACCATATGGCTTTTTCCAATGAATAATCTGCTTGCACCAAAATGTTGATCAAAAACCGTTGAAATCTCTTAATTTTTTGCGTTTGGGATTGTCAAACTGCATTCAGTTATCGTCATCAATACGGACGGACATGTCATTATGAATTTCTATTTTTCTCTTTAAAATACAGTTTTCTAAAGGGCTTCAAAAGGTACGTTATTTTAATGATTCCAAAATTGTAACACATTTACTATCAGCTGGTACTAGGGAGGCGCGTTTAAAGTTACTATACCTTTATCATAATGCGCTTTAATCATTTCAGAACATCAGTTGGAAAAGGTTTTGCAACTGCAACTGCTTCTACATATGATAAATTAATGAATTCTTTTCGACTAGTTGCTATTCAATGTTTAAACTGGGTACCAATCATACGTTTAAAATACGCAATTAACCTCTTATTCTAGTAGACTTTTCCTTATGAACTTAGGTACCCCAATGAATCACCTTCTCTTAGAACTAATTGATTAGCACAACAAAAGTCAGAAAATGTGCATAATTCTTTTAAACCATGCTGTCAAATATTTATAGATCTAAAACTAATTTTCAATTATTTTTGATGCTTTTATAAATCTTTAATTAATTTGCAGTTTCTGGTGCTTATTGAACATTGAAATTTTAACTATACCAATAAATAATAACAAGCATCATCTTCTTATGGACTTTAGTAGTCAATTTAAATTTGCTCTTGGCAGTGTTAACCTAAGGTTCGATCATGTCCCTTGGATTGGATTTTTGCTAAGCAATAAACATTAAATTATTCTTTTCGATACATTATTAAAAATTAATTTTTCCACTTTTGGATCATAATTTTTTAATGCTATTGTATATATTGCATCCTAATCCTAGGTATAAATTATGAGTGTGCAATTCTTATCAGACATCCACGCGCAAATCAAAATCGGGCTCTGCCACTGATTGATGCTGCGCAGTTAGCTTTTGTTGTTGTTCCTGTGCCTCTGTAGGCCACACAATGCTCTCGATCCAGTCAATGTAATGAGAGACACGCGTATAAATACTGGGCGGTCCGCTAGCGCAGCCTTGACCTAATGATGTAATGCCCACAACATAGTCGTAAGTTTGAGTCATAATTAGTGGTCCGCCTGAATCACCCTGACAGGTATCACGCGCTCTAGTTGGATCACCGGCGCAAAGTTGACCGAAAACCACACCCAAGGGTAGAATATCTTGTGGATAATGCGGCTGGCATTGATCATTGCTAACCCAGCTTAGTGCAACCTTGAGCAGTTGCGCCGATGACGAGCCGGCTACAAAGAATCAAAGAGGTAGGCATACAAAAAGTTTGCTAGTGCGCCACTTAGACCTACCAAACTGCGTCTGTCCGTAGCCTATGGCGGTTAAATCCTTATTCAGTAACTCGGAATTAGGCCAGAGACAAGCGGGTCGCTGTTTTGGCGCTACCATGGTGTCTAATTCCAGCAGCGCTATGTCATTATATTGCGTATTGCTTTTATAACTGGGATGAACAATGGCGCGTCGTATGCCAAACTGTTCGTTGCTGCTCAGCGTGAGATTATCACCACCCAAGAGCACAGTGCTAGCCAGATCTCTGTAAAGGTATCAATAATAAGATTTAGCATTACTAATTGACAGCAGCCCGCCCAGCTTACCCGCCAAATTCCACGCAGTGCGCTGCTGTGAGCACAAACTGAGGCGATATTAGCACACCTCCACAACGATACAAAATATTTTGGTTAATATTGGAACGCCAACCCAGGGCGGCCATATAGGGAAATTCGTTAGGGTTCGTAGGCGTGCCGCCCACCACAGAGATAAAAAATGATTGTTCTTCCTCTTCCACGGGTTTAGGATTGTAATAGTCAAAGCAGGCTGCAAAGAAAACAAGACTGCAGTTAAAGAGTGGATTTACACGATTGCAAGGTGTAAGTATACATATAGATTAACAATTATCACTCAGTAATTTGTTTTTCATTGAAAGGTGTTTTACTATAAATTCGACTAATATACCAGATAAAAGTCCCCTAGTCCATTGCGTATGGAAATTCACAGTGAATCATTTAATGCTTTACAAACTACTTTGTATTGTGTATCTCACATGTGTCTACTGTTTCGACGCTTTGACAAGCGCTGTCTAATAGTTTGAGAATATTGACTAGGATTTAGCAACCATCACGAACGAATCTTTATAAAAACAAGCATGCAATCACAAAATATCAATTACATTACAATCGAAAGTAGACTGAATAAGGCAATTACAATGCCAGAAATTAGAGCACACTGAAAGTTTATTCGAAAAACTTCTATATACAATAGATTACCAAGTTTGGTAAATGGACCCAAGTGCAGCATTTAGAATGTGGTTATGGTTACTACTACTTGCATTGTTTGATGGTATGCGGATATGAATATTTTAGATAATTGGGTATTTTTCAAGCTTAGTAGGCAGCCCTAACTTATGGTGTTGTAATTTGCTTGGCCTATTTGCATATTATGTTTAAAACGTAAAAACTAACCCATTTCACTGCGTCGCTTGGCGCTTGGTAGTTGAGTTGTTGTAGGACGCTTCGTTGCTTGAAGATTGGACTTGTCCAGTTCACAGCAAACATAATGATCGAATTTAACAAAGTAGCAAGTCTTGGGTGTTTGATTTTCGTGTTGCCAACGATTTAGGCCAGTAGGACAGTCTTGTAGCTTCTTGCAGACGCCAGGCAATTGTTTTGCATCATCCATAAAGCAATCATCGTAGGATTCCTTGGGAAAGATAATGCCGCGCTGGGACATGGGACGTACGGCGGGTGTGGCAGCTGCGGAACACACAAATGTATTAAAAAAAAAGCTACAACTTTCCAAACAATAGTGAAACTACTTTTGTACTTACATGTGCCTAATAGCAGCAGAAACAACAGCATGAATTTCCACATTTTCATTTGCTGATGAATATTATTGATTCAAACATTCAATCACTCTGTACACGGCTGCTGTGCTACAAATTCAGCAGATAACTAAGCGTACTAAGCAGACTGGCTGATATCCAAAGACTTGCGCAAGTGCAACGCATTCAACAGATCAATTGCGTCGTCGTCGTTGGTGAAGGAGACGCAGACAGAGGCGCAACATCTGGGTGCTTCTTAGCTGTTTCTAGCTAAAGGCCAAACCTGACCGACAACTTCCCCAAGTGTAGAGCCCCGCCGCGACACTGGCGCGTGTTTACAGCATTCAAAAAATAATGGAACACGGGGCTCCATTTATGTGACGCATATTTTGGGTAATTCTTGAAAGACGCAGCACGGGCGTGGGACCGGTTAGCATAATGCTTGGGTAAAGCACGGTCAATCATTTAATTAGGCACAATGAACTCAAAAATTGCGTTTTGTGTATTTATGGTTTGCGCACACTTTTGTTGACTAACATGTGTTTATTGTGAATAAAGCAGCGCCGTGTTAAATATTTGCGCAAGCATGCGTAGACTAGCGCGCTCTAGCGTCTATTAATGCAACTAGTTAGACATATATAGTGGCGCCGCTATTGCACAGTTGCTGTTTACTAGTTTCGATATATCGACAGTTCGATGAGCATATTGCAGCAATAAGCAATACAATATTTTAAAACTTAGCTCTTTTGCCGCTGTATTATTGTTGCAACGTTATTGCTCTTTCTTTATTGCTAACAATAATTAATTTAAAGTGGCGCCACTGAGGCTTAATCGCCGTGAATTATCGTTATCGATATAACGATAACTTGACCAAGCAACTAAGCAACCATATGATAGAGTTGCAGCAACAAGTAAAATCATTTTAAATTGAGTTCGAGCGCTCTCGTGTCGAAGTCGTACGCGCGCGTCGCATTAAAAAGAAAACTAGCTATTTTTTTTGTTACATTGTTGGAAAGTGCATTAACAACAGCAACAAGTGTTTGTGTGTGTGTGTGTGTGTGATTTGGCTAAAATCGAGTTTAAGCGTGTGAGTTTTGTTTTCAAATTTTATCTAGCTATTGTTTATTAAACAAATACGTCAAATATCTGGCTAACGGTAAAAAAAAACAGCAGCAAATGTGTGTGTGTGTTTTGTTTATTTATTTTTTTTTTGTTTATGTTTTTAAGCCACACCGGAAGAGAATTAAAGTAAAGCAAAGTGCAGACAAAAGTATTCGTAAACAAACTTAAATACTATAGCGTTGTGTGGGTGTACCTATATGAGTTTTGGCTATTGGTTAGGTTTAGTGTTTAAAAATTTACTAAGCGCTTAAATTGTTGCTAACAAAGCGCTTAAAACAAAAGTCAGAGCATCATCAAGAAGAGAATTAACATAGACAGCAAAACAAAAAATATACAAAAACAACAGTTGTTGCAGCTTGTTGTTGTTATTCGTCTTTGTTGTAGTTGTTGCTGCTGCTGCTGCTGCATACAACAATTGGCATTTGTTTCCAAGTTGAACAATTTCTGTATAAACAATGATCAATGGTCAAACCCAACATGTAAATGCCAGCTTAGTTGTACATAGTATATACATATGTATAACGAATAAACAATTGGTAAGTGCACAACCATATAAACATATAATTAATAGTAGAATTGAGATTTTTATATTAAAATAGGAATTTAGTATCCCGGCTCGTCTTAGAGTTTTTCAAAGCTTTTAAAGAAACTATGTATCTCAAGTCCAGGAAAACAAATTCCATCGCGTATGTCAATAGCTATTAAATAACACTATATGTCGCAATCCTGGCCAAAATTCTGTTGCCTTTAGCTTTTTGCGGTAGCTGCGACATTCCCATTCCGACCCCAACTTGAATACAAATGTCAGCTAACTATGTTCTTACATGTAATGTACATGTTAACAATTGGAAGGCACACATACTATGTAGATTTATACATATTGCTACTATACATAATAGCAAAAGCCATAAATTCTATAGAGATGAGCCTCTGTTTTGTTGTTTAATGCCAATGTAGAAAGCGACAACTAAAAACGTGTTTTTGTTTTTTTATCTTAAACAAAAACCACATACACACACACACATGTATACAAAAGAAGTGGAATGGGTTAGAGGGTCAGTTAAAAGCTATGAAAGAGAAAATTCTAATACTCCTTTATACTAGAATGTAGTACTATTTACTATCTCATTATACACAACGTAACGCAAATATTGTGAATGGTTCTGGGCATGATTCATTGCCAACAAATTTTAGCTCAGTCAGATTCTGGCACATATCCGTCGACTGCATTGTGTACCCATTCTTATCAAAGGCATTGCCGAGATAATAAAAACTTATATCTATATAATTGTATATACTATATATGACTTTTTTCGGCTAATCAGCTTGCTGCAGACAACATTTGGTTATTACATGGTTTATACAGGTGCCCATAGTGGTAGCTCGATCGACTGGAAGTGCCGATATAACAGCTATTTCTGTTTATTGACTAAGGTGTTTGAACATCTACTTCCTATTAGATGTTCCTATCCACTTATTGTCTAGATTCCACATCTGTAAATGAGCTTAAGTTTTCAGTGGTTCAAGCAATGAGTACTTAAGTTCTTTGCCATAATCTTGCAATTTGTTGTCTATACTCGTACAATTATAAAAATGTACAAAACCATGTTTAGATTTAAGCTCGAAGATATACGTATCCAGCCAGTGTTACATATCTTTAGATATCGCTTTCCAATAACACCATCCTATAATAATAACACATTTTTCTCGGGTACTTCTTTATCCGAGCACATAACAAGTGTGCGTCATTCCATCGAACGAGGTTGTCATCAGCGGCGCATTAAGCCCCAAATTTGCTACAGCATAAGAGTCATTCAGCATTATAGGGCAAAAGCATGTATTATTGCGATGTTCACCCAGAATTAGCAATATCTCAGCTGGTACGATCTTCTTCCTACTTACATAGCTCAACGGCATTCTGATGCAATTGCTCATTGCTCATCTCTTCATACCTAGTTCAATAGAAAAGATACTGACTCCTACAATTGTTGCGTTTTTACCATTCTTCTCGAAAAGTATACTAAGATTTTAGTTATTCAAGTTGCAAATAGACTTTTCTGCCCAAGATATTTTACATTAATTGTAATTGTTATGGTTGTTTGTGGGTTAGGCAGTTTCATCTATTGTACACCCTTTTGTATTTAGACGTTCAGTATGTCTCTTTCACAGGCAGTTTTTGAAGATCTTCATCTTCTAGTAGGTATGCACCCAATATTGTGTGTCTCCTGTGACCTAGTGCCTCACAGTTTGTGATTAGGTAGTCCATAGACTCTTTCTGATCACAGCAGAATCTGCAGGTGCTTGATTCAGAAATATATATTCTGTGTGGGTGTTTATTGCAGGCGTAGTCGCCTGATAGTGCTCTAGAGAGTATCGAGGGATTTTGATCGTTTACGAGGTGTGTTCAAAAAATAATTTGACTTTTCAAATTTCGTGGGCAACGTATTTTCGATTTTTATACCCTGTACCGTATGGACCAAGGGTATATTAAGTTTGTGAAAGCCGAAAATGTAGCGTGAACATATAGAAGGAGACGTCGAGACACCCCAAAGTTACCTAAAATATGATCAGGGTGAATAGAGAAGTCGATATACCCATGTCCGTCTGTCCGTCTGTCCGTCCGTCTGTCCGTCCGTGTGAACGCCTAGATCTCAGAGATGGTAAGAGCTAGAGTTACCAAACTTTCACATTAGATCCCATATTATTCCATAGGAGGCAAGTTTATTTTATTTTTTTGATATCGGGGATAAATTAGTAGCTCCCATGGGGGTGTTTGAGACGACCTCGAAAAAAAAGCGTTTTAGATGAATAATTCGTTTGTTTATGAAGATATCGTAACGAAATTTGGCAATTCGAAAGTTTTTTATAGTTCCCAATCACTGTACCAAATTTGATCAAAATCGGTTGACTATATCATATAGCTCCCATAGGACCGATCGGCCAAAATAACTTTTTTAAAGAAAAATTGGCTATATTTCGTTTTTTAATAAAGATATCCTAACCAGATTTGGCGTTTGGAAATTTTTTAGACCACTTAAGCAATGTGCCAAATTTGAACAAAATCGGTGGACTATATCATATAGCTCCCATAGGTCCGATCTTCCAAAACATCGATTTTTTAACAAAATTTGTTGTGTTTCGTTTGTTTGTTAAGATATTGGGACCAAATTTGACATTCGTGAGTATTTTATAGTTCCTGCACTGTACCAAATTTAATCCAAATCGTTTGACTAGATCATATAGCTCCCATAGGACCAATCGGTCCAAAAACACGTTTTTTATACAAAATTCGATGTGTTTTGTTTGTTTGTAAAGATATTTGAAATAACTTTGGCGTTCATATCTTTTTTAAGGTATTTAAGCACCGTGTCAAATTTTATTGAAATCGGTTGACTATATCATATAGCTCCCATAGGAACGATCGGTCCAAAAAAAATTTTTGCTTAAATATTGTTCGTTTTGGTTTTTTGTGAAGAAATCGGACTTTATTACAAGCTAGTGGTACAGGGTATCCTAAAGTCGTCCGCGCCCGACTTTACGTCCGCCATTTTTGTTTTGTTGTGTTGGTACACTCTTCCCGAACATCTGTACCAAATTTCAAGTGAATGGCATTTTTTGTTTGGTTGTGAAAGGCGTAAAGGTTATAAGTGTTTTGCTGTGCTCGGCGATTTTTTCTTTTCGGTCTTGGCTCTTCTGGCCGCTTCCATTGGGACGATTGGGCTTTGGTTTCGATATCATAACCATATACCCATGATTCGTCACCAGTTATGACCCTTTTGAGTAAATCTGGGTCGACGTTGACGTCATTCAACAGCTCTTGAGCGATGCTCATGCGACGGTTCTTCTGGTCAAAATTTAGCAATTTCGGAACAAACTTCGCTGACACACTTCATGCCCAAAACGTTAGAAAAAATTTCATGGCACGAGTCAAGCGATATATCGACATCCTCAGCAACTTCTCTGATAGTGATTCGACGATTTTCCAAAACAATTTTCTTCACTGCTTGAACGTTTTCATCAGTTGTTGACGTGCTTGGGCGTCCAGAGCAAGGCTCGTCATTGGCATCTTCCCGGCCATCTTGGAAGAGTTTGTACCACTTGTAAACATTTTTTTTACTCAGAACAGTTTCACCGTATGGTACTGTCAACATTTCAAGTGTTACGGAGCCCTTAATTTTATTTTTTACACAAAATTTGATGCAAATCCGTTGATCCATATTTTTCGATAGGAAAAAATCGCCGAGCACGCAAAACACTGATAACCTTTACGCCTCTCACAACCAAACAAAAATGCCATTCACTTGAAATTTGGTACAGATGTTCGGGAAGAGTGTACCAACACAACAAAACAAAAAATCGAAAATACGTTGCCCACGAAATTTGAAAAGTCAAATTATTTTTTGAACACACCTCATAGTGTGAGAGTGATGATTAATACATAATATTAACATTTTACTTAGCGTGCAATGCCAAGGGACAGCTGTTATAGATCAAATGTTTAGCGCTTCTTTTAAATACCCTTGCGCGATGTAGCCCCATTATCAACTGCTACAAGATATTCTGCTTTAAGTAAAATCTGCCGAAAAGTCTACCAAACAGAGTAAATTTGTAAATCACAGGCTTTGCATAGCAATTTCGGTCACTTTTATGTTCCCTTAACTCTTTGACGGCACAAAATTATTTAAGATCGACTTCGTTAAGAGGTAAACGTCTGTCTGAAATACACTTAACTGTATAACATTTGTTCATCGAACAACGCATACAATAAATTGTGCTTCTTTGTGGAATTAATGTAGCTGGAACCTTCTTATCTAATTTGTATCTATTTTTATATCTATATTTCCGATGACTTGTATATGTACACTTGTACGATCCTATCCGCAAACAATTTACGTAATACAATCTTCTACTTATTGTTGAGAATCCAATCTTGTTTTACATATAAAATGAGTTTCTTATTTTACAATTTTACGATTGTTTCGTTTACAAAGAACTGATTGAAAAGCTATCGAATGATAAAGATGTTGATTAAGGGGAGTGACTTATATAACTAGATACAAGCACAAACTTGTAGGCCTTAAAAAAATAATTTTAAATTTGATCTGAAATTAAAGCGTCACTTTAAAGGTTTCCCAAACATAAACCATGAATTTGTTTTATTTGATATCGGCAGGTACGCCATTGAATATTCTATTAATAATTTTTGTAAGTTAAGTTTTTCAGCCCATAATTTCTTGTTTCAGTATCCGTATTAGATAATATATCTTGTGAAACTTTTCAAGTATAGCTTTGACATATCTACTCGTGTAGCCTTTAAAATCCGTTTATCATACAATCATAGTTATGTTTAGATTTTGTTTTATGTAAAACCACAACAAAATCCAAAATCGGACTTTGGCTCGAATGTATCACAGTACCAAAGGTATAATGAGTTTGTGGAATTGAATTATCAAAACAAAGACGTTATTCTTCCGATAACCAAATGTGTATTTGGGGGATTTTTTTATTTCAGTTATTTTTTTTGAATTGACAAAACGATACGAAAATCAACGAAATATGTTACAGTGTTTCAGTGAAGTATTCGTCGATTTTCGCAACATTTTGAAAAAGTTAGCAACTCAAAATTCATTTTAGACCCAAAGTTTCTTGGGCAAAATTGCTTAGAACTTTCTAAAAATAAAAATCGCTGAGAGCCTTTATATCGGAAAAAATTATCCACCCTAATGTGTTTATATTCTTGATCAGCATCAACAGCCGAGTCAATATATTTATCTGTCTGTTAGAGACCATAAAATCTATGGACGCCACGGGGTAGGCGTGCAAAGCATGCAGGGGGCGGAGCCCACTAATTGTAAATAGATAATTATATTAATTAAAGTTGCGATTTGACTTTTTATCCTTCGCCCAAAATAGAATTAAAATAGCAAAATTCATGACAAATAGTATCAGTTTTTTTATATTTCTTCCAATTTTGCAGTATTTTGAGAATGCTGAGAAAGTACCTAGGTATATACAGACTGGCTACAAAAATCAATAAAAGTTATTAAATTACAAAAGAAAAAGGAACGTTGCCATGAAAACGCACGCATTAATCATATATCTGAAGCTTGCGACCAAAACTTCTCGAGAACCAAAACTTCTCGAGAATCGAATTGTTTATTTGTTTTAGGTATTTCACACAAATAGAACTATAGTAGCTGGTGAAAATGATCAAGAAATTCAAGTTATGTATCTTTAAGGCTGTACTTTATAAACATTGATTGAGCTTTAACATTTTAAGCAAATAAATAAATCAAAAAACAAAAAGTAAGCGTAAATTTATAATTTTTCCTATGCATTACATAGTACATATGTATCTAGCACACAGTAAACAATAATAATATTTGTATACGTTTTCCATTTCAGAATTATATCATAAAAAAAAATAAATCAAAAGCGGAACGCTGTTCACAACGCATTTTAGTGAAATTTGTTGCACTATCAGCGTGAATGAGAGAGCGGAAGAGCGACAGAGCGGCAGACTGATCAGCAACAGACGAAAGAAGAAACGGCAGCAGATTCCAACAGCAACAACAACAACAGCAAAGTGAAGGTGTGCAGCGCTGCATTTGCCAGCAACAGCCAGCAACAAGATAAACTTTCCCATTTCAAGAAATACTACTATGTACCTAGAAATATAGTACATAGTGTAAGACAGGCTTGAAAGTAATTGGTGTAGCAAAAAAGTAACCAACTAGATCGATCAATGCGATTTGAAAATGCTCTAAATAGTTTTTTCCCATCTAGAATTCATGAGAATATTTCGTTTTTTATTATTCCTAATCCAAGAATAAATTTATGTTATTCATAGCTTCAAGAATTGGCTTCTTCACTTGTTTTTAAAATCATAGTAATTATTCTCAAATTAATAATTTCTATATACAAAAAGAGTACAATTCTTAATTGAAGACCGTATTTTCACTTATAAGGAAATAGCTTTAATCGAAGAACGGTACATAATCAATTCATACTTTATTATCATGGTGGCTGAAATCTCGATAGCCGATGCCTTTTTGGAAGTTTTTTTTTTGGTCATCGTACAGATAGACGGTAGGATATCACTCTCAGCAAATAAACTGCTATGAGTATAATACTTGTCTATACTTCTATTCCCCATAACTATATAATGGATTTTGTCAAAAATAGCTGCCGTCGATCTCATAGCTAATTGTAGTTTTATTTTTTCTACAAAACAAAAGCATGCAACTAACTGGATGATTTCTAAAGTAGTCCCTACGGTAGGCCAATTACTTCTCAGCCTGCCCTCGTATATCAGTCAAATGGCGTTGCGCATTAGAGTAAACAATGAAAAATATGTGTTTTTTTTTCTAAAAGTAGGGTATCACTTTCAGCAAATAAATGCAACCAACTTCAGACGGTGTATATAGTAAACAAAATTCAGTAAACGTTTTTTTTTCTGTGTATAATTTTGTAGCTTTTGTTTTTACTCTTAAAACTAAAAATGATATACAGTATTTTTTATTTCGTATGTGTGTGTAGCAATTAAATGCAGAAAATACAAAAGAAAAATTCGCAAAAATTAATTTAGGTAAAAGTCAGGTGTATGCGTGTGTGTTTGTATCTGTTTCTGTGTGTGTGTACATACATATGTGCAATATCTTTAAACATAATCATCGTACAAATTAAGATTCAATGAAAACTGCCGATGATGTTTTTTAGTTTCCGCGCTGCGCTTGGTAAAAGTGAAATTGCAGCTTCAAGAAAAATAGCTTTTCTTGCAAGACATACTCATAGATACATATGTAGATACTCGTAGCTGGATATCGACAAAGTTGTTTGTTAGTTTTGATTTTTTTGTTTTTTTTTTTGTTTTTGTGTGTGCACTCACTTATAATAAGAAAAGTTAATTAATATCTTTAGTGGCAGCATAAAAAGCCTTCGTGCGGTAATCAAACGTCTAATAATTTGATCGCCGGTTCTGAATATGGACACAACGATGGCCACAAACTCCGTCAATGCTTCAAATGCAACGACGTCTTCGGAAGACACCGAAACTCATAACAGCAGCAGTATGGAGAATGAGGACGAACCACAGGCTTTATCGTTTTGCTTCGTGCGGGTAAGTGCTATAATTTGTTGGGGTCCAAAATAATGCTCTAAAATACAGCATTTGGTCTGATAGATATCGTGTCTTTGCCAATATGTTGCTAGTTGATAGATACAGCAGCCACTAATTGTCAAATGTTGTAAAGTTGTGCGTGATTTTATTTAAGATTATTCCATGTAATTTGTACACTAGTCGTGCTCCCATTTTTGAAAGTGCTCCAAATTTGTGTATTCCAAAAATATCTGCTATCTAGTAATTGCTTTTGGGCAAGACTTTTTGTTGTCTCCCGACTCTAAATATGTTGATATGAAAATGATTTATTACGCTAGTTTACAGCAAAATGTATCCTCAACATGTTTTATTCATTTCGGTAGTGAAATAATAGTTAGTAAAGCCGAAAATTTAGTGGAACGGATTTCGAGATGTAAAGATCGGCTGACTACTTCCTATAGCAACCTTTGGATAAATTTAAAAAAGTGCTTGTTTTTTCGAAACTATTCTAAATTCGTTCCATGAAAACTTTGTTGGACTGCATTTTGGTTTTTAGCATGCGATTTTTCTAAGGAATTTAGTAATTATTTAGTAGATTTTTACAATATACAGAACTGCCAGAAGAGGCGCGTCAGATTATAAGTTATTAATACCAAAATGCATATCAATTATAATAATGAGAAATATTTTTGTTATTTATTGTTAATTTTCTTTGTACCAAATGCAATATTTAGCATATAAAAAAAGGTTATTTAATACAAGAAATTTTTTAATCTTTTTTCGAAATTCGTAGAATTTAATGTAAATTAAAGATTTGTTAATGCCTACAAAAAAAACTTTTCAGCTTTCCCTGGTTAAAATAAAAGTTTAAGAAAATTTATAAATGTTACTGCATTTAGAATCAAAAATAAATTAAACTAACAAATTAATTAATATGATTCAGTTGATTAGTCTGTAGAATCAAATATATCGTATTTCCAGTGCATGGCCTTATAACATTTTGGCCAATTAGAAACCTTAAATATAAAATTTTATACAAAATGTGGATATTTTATTCAGATTGAGTGATTCTTTTTAACCAACTTTTAACTGTGCTAGACTAAGAGGCTTCAATTCTAACAAAAATATCGTCAAACTGTAGTCTTTAGTCAGTTATTTACTTTGTTCTGTTTACATGTTTTTGAAGATTCTGCAGCTGTTTATACTTTTGAGACTTCTTCGAGTATATGGTGTCTCTAAAGAAATTGGTATGCTCTCTGTATTCTTTTGTTCTAGAAAGATTTCTTGTTCTGTTAATTTATTAGTTTCCATTCTGCCTTACCTTAGAAGTTATAAAATCCTCTCATTTTTTTTTTTTAAGTTTTGTCAGTAATGATAGCAAAATTGAAACTATATATTTCAATATTTGTAATATTCGTTATAATTTGATTTTAGAAGCTATTTAGGAATTTATATACAAATCTTAAAAGTAGGTTATTTGAAACAATGTTAAAAAAAGGTTCAACTTTTTTTTTATACCAATCACTGTTCTAAAAAAAGTTTGTTAATTCTTTCTAGAAACCATTTCAACCTACTACATATATTACATAATACATTAAACATTATAACAATATTGTTTTGTTATCATGATCGCTGTATACGCCACAGCGGAAGGGAGACAGAACCTGCAAGAGCAGCAAGTAGTCTATTGTCAGTCTATTCCGTAGTCAACCAGTCGTAACCCTAGTCCACAACGACCGAAATCCCTGCGCCCGAGTTTTAGGGTTGTTCTTCATAAACGGCTCACCATAATGCTATCTCTCTGTATTATCGGTTCTGAATGACTGGGTTCTTGACTGGGTTCCAGCAACAAGTGTAGTCTGATCGTCGAGACAGTGTACCAGGAATAAGTTGTGAAGAGAACGAGAAACTAAAAAAAATTAACTTGTGGGACCACGCTACAGTGATTTCTAAAGTTTTTGACTGTCATGGCTGCGCTTTTCTTCTGTGCCCCCCAGCTGATTATTTTGGTTATTGACTCTTGTATGTTGGGTCTTATGTATGTCTTCTTACGGTGTTTTCGAGTGTTAATTTATGCCTGGTCTGTATTTAGGTGTTCTCTTCTGCATTACTTACTGCACTTGGGGTCGCCCACTTCCGGTTTCTTGGTACATATAACTATATACCTATAATTAGTTGCTGGTTGTGTTGTTGGTACTTGCTTCTTGTAGCCACCAGGCATATTACGTAGTAAGTAGTTCCCGGCAATTGCGTTTTGCGGTTCTTACCTTTCGTAACAAAATACTTAACTAAACCAAGTTGCTGTTCTTTATAATTTATATTAAAGTGTACATTCAATTTGACTATACGTTTGTTACAAAAAGTATAAAACAATGTTGGGGTCTTTAAACTTGAAGTGCATTAGAGTGTCTTACTATCAAAAGTATCGAGCGATTTCAGTGTGAAACACTTTTTCTCTAACAACAAAGGTGTTGCGTAGATATGTTTTAAAAATATGTGTGTTTTTATTTAGTTGTCAGAATATTTGTAGGCGCACTTTGAAATTTAACCGAAGAAATAATAAGTTCTTTATAGGAATTCAAATAAATACTTAAACATTCATTGTTCAGTCGTATAATATTGTATGTTATCGCATAACGACGAAACATCTCCTATCTAGTTGAAAAGTTAATAAAAATCAACTCAAACCAAAATAACATATATTCAGAGTTTAAAAAAAATGTTGCAACTAGCAACTTAAAAAAATTATATCTTAGTTTCCAAAAAAAAAAATATCTGAATATCAGAATAATGTCTGTTTGATCCTCTAGCTCTGCACATACAATGCTACTTAGACTAACAAATAAATAAAATTTACTATTGTAGATATATGTGTCATATTTAAATTGAACCTACTGTTGGCAAAATGGGATTTGTGAGGGTATTCAAAGTTCGTTCAAGTAAAAACCAATTCTTGTACTCCACTACACCTTTTTTTTATAACCCTGACGCAAGACTATTTTGACCTGACAATGTGCAGTTGAACCTTTTTGTTCTTGTTTTTTTCTTTTAATTGCTTGGGTTTTTTTCTTCTATTGTTGTTGACCATGATTTCTGCGTAGATTGATAGAATTAATCTGGTTCTGTGTGTATCTTAATATTCATGTCATATTAGGTATTTATCGCATACTTTGGAAGTTAAATCTAATCTGTTTTGGTCAAGCAATTTGTTTCATTTGTAACATTCTTTATGTAGGTATTATGTTTATACGCTGCATGCAGCTAACCAAACTGGATGAATATAAAATAAAAAAGTTGGAGCACTTTAGTTACCCAAAGTCCCGGCATGGCTATGTGTACACACATGCAAAGTATGCTCAAATGATGTAGTCACAATGATTCTCTTTGCGATTTTATTAGCCAAGCTACAACGTTGGTTGGTTGGGTAAGCAACTTGGCTAGCTGCCGCCTGATTATGGTCAGACTAACGAACAAGTGCAGCAAAGCGGCGTCCACAACAAAAGCAATAAACAAACAACTTAACTCTTTTTTCTATAAATCAAGCCAACACCGCAACGCTTCCACCTCTTCATCGGGTTGCCTGGAGTTGGATGCGATGTGTACATCCCCCCAGTTGCCGGGTTTAGGCCCTACATCTACGTCTACGTGTACGTGTCGTGTCCAAATGGCGGTCTCTACAAAGCCAATCATAGTTGCTGTATTAGTTTTGGTGCAGAACTCAGCGATTCTACTGTGCATAACATAAAATTTAGATACTTTGATTTTTATGAGCAAACGCCCAGAGCTTGAGTCGAGTCGGATGCGGAGTCAAAGAGAGCCAGAGCGCTGAATGAGAGGTCATTAAAAATGCATTTACTATGTTGAGCTGGTCCCAGAGTCTGCCTAGAAGATTAGCGCGTCTTTTATGGCCAAGCAATCGTCTATTTTGCTACATTAAGCGCAATCTCGTGGTCGTGCCATGTATCTGTGTGTGTGTGTGTGTGTGTCTGTCTGTGTGTGTTTGTGCGAATTTATATTAGCCCAGTTGACAACTCAATTTGGCTATCTCAGGAAATTGCGATCTGTGGAACTTTCATTTTTCAATTTCAAGCGGCCGCCTGCATGCATTAAATAGTCCATCAATCAAATCTACAGTACAAAAAAAAGGCATTCCAAGAGAGCTGGCTAGTCAAATACGTAGTTACAAAAGTATCTCGTATTGCTTAAGGGCTGGGTTTGTTGTCTACTTTGTTATGACTGGGCTTATTGCGTCTGCGACTTGGTTTCTGTTTCAATAATGCCTTCGTTACATTAGCTTTTTTGAAATCTTAAATATGTGAAAAAAACACTTTTTAAAAGTGCAACACCTAAATCCTTTTCTTTTGTTTCTTGAGTCTATATCATAAAGTAACATAATGTTATTAGGCTCAGCAAATCTGATGACTTGGATGTGGTATCTTGTTTCGGTTTATACTTCACGGTACTTGCGAGTTACAGATTTTGTCAGAGTACAAGTGAATGGTGGCTATTTGGTAAAGATTTTTAGTTGAGAAGAAGAAATTATATTATAAACTTGTCAACGGTAAGTCACTTCTTAATTCATACTATGGAGGTAATCTCGGTAGGTAGATTTTTGGCTTGTTTATTAGGCTCACACAGGTCGCACGAGGTTTTTTGGTAATTGTTGTAACTTTTAGGGAAGGGATCTAAGTTTGATTCTAGTCCAAACCACTACCGATAAAGGACTGGCTAAACAGTTGATGCGCAGTGCATTGAATAACTTTGTATACATTTTTAAATAGTTACATAAATAATCTCATAATCGCTTCACATCTCGTATATTATTACTTTTACTTTTATTTGCTAAAAATTCTTGAGCTAATGGTCCCAAGACTGTTTGTTTGTTTGTCTAAATGTCAGTGTATCTATTTGTTCGTCTGCATAGTTACTTGACTATGCGCCCGGTTTGTGTAGGTATACAACAAGATAAAGTATCTTTTGCGTGGGCATTTTGTATCTTGTATGTGTGCAGCGCGTGTTGGCCGAATTGCTGCTGCGGAAATTAAATATTGGTTATATTTGATAATTAGCTACGAGAGTAGTATGCAAATTGTGTATCTTTTTATGAAATTTGACAGATCTGGATGATCTTATGGTCCTTCAACTGATGCAGTGCCTTTTGTGCAATTTGGTGTTAATTTGAAATTTGATAAATTTAAAGAGATTAATAATAATAATTAAAGAGATTAAAGAGACATAATAATGCCAAATAATCAAATAGAAAAAATTGAGGTTCTATAAAATTAAATTTTTTCCAGAGTTTTGATTTCAGTACAGAACACCGAAGAAAGTTTGCACAAGATTTCAAGAATGGTTCATCGTATATTCACGACTTTGGGTAAGAAAGAAGTTAATATTCTATGCAATATTAGCAAAATATGGTTTGATGACTATGTAGCTAAAGTCTTTTTCTAATGCTTTGCTCTGTCGCTCCTGATGGGAGTTCACCCTCCAAGTCTTAGTCTAGGGCGCATAGGGCACTCAACTGATTGATAAATTGGCTTTTTGAAAGCATTTTGCATTTCTAATGTGGGCCTTACGAAATTATTTGTGGCGCATTTCGTAGATTTTTCCTACACCTGTTTAGCAAGTTTCACAAATCGCTTAAGCGAATGCGTCAGAGTGGCTATGTACGATGGCTATGTAGTATGGCTTAAAACAGCTTTCCTATGCCAACTCTATCGCAAATTGACAAGGTTAACGCGCAAATAGAAAACCAGAGTGAAATTCCTTGCAGCGACGCGTTGTTTGTTTTTAGTTTTATTGCTCAGAAACGGGAAGTCTTTGCTACCCCCAAAAGAAGCAACAAGATGTCGCTCTATAACCATAAGCATGTGATGCGGACGCGGAGCCTTTTAATGGTAATGTTGTTGTGCAGTGGAAACTGGTTCATGGTTTGATCATTTCAGCCCTCGCCCCGCCTTGCCCGGCCTCGCCCAACTGTCACAGGCGATTTGACAAAGTTTTGATGCAGCAGCAACAGATTGGTAAAATGCGTGTGCCACAACTGGACCCAGCACTGCTGCACTTCCTCGTGGCATAGCTTCCGAAAGTCTCTTTAGCTTTAGGTGTTTTGAAGCTAGTTAGTTGCGTTTCTGGTTTCTTTTATTAGATTTTGTTAGTTTTAGGCGTGGGGTCTAGGGTTTGTGGTTTGGCATTATGCAACTACCTAAACTTGGTCTATGGAAAGTCATCTTTGTGTAGTCAGTCAGTCATTTGCATAACTATTTGTTGTGTGACCGAATTGGTTAGTTTACACACATATTTATATATACAATGGGAAAACACTGTCAAAATTTAAAATTTAAATGCCCGACATGGCAAGACCAGACAAGATTTTTACTTTTTCAGTTTTTACAGGTTTCGAAAACAAGCCAAAGATTTGCGTTTGTTTTTTTTTACCTCTTCTTTCTTTCTTTTTAAGTTTTCCTTTCTATCAGTGGCGAAAAGTCTTGCGTGTGACTTTTATTTTTTGTGTGTAGCCTTTTAAAAACTTTCCCATTACTATTTCTAGATTATAGCTAATCACTTAGGAAAATTTGTTTTGATAGTTTTTAAATGATTCTCATAGATGCGTCTTTATTGATAAGTGGAGTGTACGCAATAGGCTGAAGAAGTTGTAGATAGAGTCATATTTTTTTTTTGCCATTTTTTATTTCTGGACATGCAGTAATGTATGTCACTTCTTTTATAACGGAGTGGGCCTTCTCCGGCTTGTCTGGTCCAAGGGAGATATTTAATTTTCGTCCTACCACCCATGTCTTGGGGGCTTTCCCCTATCTGCCACCTTGGGGACTACAAGCTCCCCCGAGAGTCATTATGTTTAGTAAATATAGAGCCATGTTCACCCAAAATTTGATTAAAAGCCAGCTTAAGTCAATCATGTGGCAGTTAATAGCTTGACATAAAATCAAGCTGGCCAAAAGTATCTTAAAGATACGTTTGTATATAGATAGCATGCAACTTTTCGGTCAAAGCCAAGAACGCTAATAACTTTTTAAATATTATGCATTTTGATAAGCCTTAAACAAATGCAGCTACTTTCTACACCTGCTGCATACCATCATCTCCTCTCATAACAATCACCACCAACTACCTCTTCAGTTAGGCAACAACAGAGGTGGAACAACAAGAAATACAGGGCGACCAAATTAGAGCTGTACAAAACTCACATATTTCGGGGTGCTTCGAACCTAAGCAGCGACCCCCGTCTAGTTCCGCCACTGGGCAACAGGGTTCGCTAGTTTCTGCTTGTCGCCAATTGCTGTTATTGCATCCTCTGACGTTTATCAACATTTTTGCTTTTTCCTCTGCCTGCATAAACTTTCTCCCATATATGTACGCAGCAGCGGACAAGTACGCGCCAACCAAATGGTGGAAATGACGACGACAACGACGACGACAATGTTTTCCCCAAGTGGCAGGAGCCAAAACGACTTGGTACCTACCAGGTGACTTGATGGTATGTTAGCTTCCAGGTCCAAGCCCGACCGACAGGCCAATGACAGAAGGTTTTTCTATTTCATTTATGGAAAGTTCAATCAGAGGTCACGGCTTTCGCGACTGGCTACGTTAGGTTGAGATAAACATTGGCGTGCGTCCTGTTGCTATACAGAGTTTATTGATTTTTATGCAATTTATATAGAAATAAATGAATTATTACTTAGCTTCTTTATGTAATATAAATATTTAAAGCCAAGGCAGATTAGACTAACACAGAATGAAGAATTTAGAGCAGCCAGAGAGCAGCAATTAGACGACCGGCAATCGAAAGCTTTGCCGTGATTTATAATACGACACTCCCAGTTTATACGTACCCTTTATAAATTATTGTAATATATATTCTTTAACGAGTTGAATAATATATGTTTTCAAAATATGTATTCATCAAAAACATTTAAAAAATTTGCATTCTCAATGCTAAAATAATTGTGTAAAAGTTTAATAATTTATATATTTCGTTTGTGCATTAAAAGAAAATTACGTTGTCATTGTCCCTGAGAGATTGCGAAAAATCTCATATTTTTTTTAGTAATTTTAATAATTGTTTTTTTTTTGTACCCAAACAATCTGTGTATGACGCGTTGGAAATGGCCAAGAGTCGATTAACACTAATAGCGCCATGTGGGAAAATGTCGTAGTATGTTTTATGTGTGAGAGAATCCTGGGAAGCACTTGTAAGCGCGTAGGTATTAAATCAATAGAAATGAATCGCCAGATTTCAGAGACCATAGACTCCAAAATGTTGTCAATCATCAGTAGATGAAGTTGGTAGGCCCATATACAAGTTCAAGCACAATAAAAGCTATCAGTTGAAAGACTTTGTTTAATTACAATTAAGTTAATAGAAACTTCAAGATTGGGTACGATAACTTCTGGGCGTTTCCTGAGACAAAACAACATCGTGTCGATATAACTAAATATTTATATTTAATCCATTTAACTCCTTCAAGGAAAATAGGGCTGATACAAACAAGTTTCATTGAACTCTATCTGACGCTTGTTGCTCTGCTTCACTCGAACTCTCCGCCTTTACTTAATTCTGATATATGTTAACTTCGTCTCCGACGGCCTTGGGTATTAATATCCAAAACTAACTTTGCGATTTTCGTAGATACGCGTAACTGTTGACGATATTCCAGTTTTCACTGCAGTAGGCGAGAATAGACTTATCGTTTATATTAAAGAGCCGAGATGTTAGGCGATCTCGAAGTTAGGGTGAGTGTCTAAATTCTATACGTTCCTACATATCAATAGCACAGACATTATCTTTAATTGGGTAAATGTGTAGTGGACAAATCCTTGCCTCAACTGACCGTTTTTTTAACTTTATTTTTATAAACGTGATTGATTTTAAGTCAACTAACTTAAAAAACACGTATTAAGTTAGTAAAAGTATGAGCAATGAGGAGTTCCAAGCTTTAGCGCGCCAATTATAGCAGATAGATATATAGAAATTGCAAAATTAAGATGGATGGATATAAATGAATGAATAAATTAAGAAATGAATAATAGAATGAATTGATAAATGAATGATAGAATGCATTGATAAATGAATACAAGAATGAACCAATGAATAAATGAATGAATGAATGAATGAATTAAGAAATTAATGATAAAATGAATTGATAAACTAAAGCTAGAATGAATCAATGAACGAAGGAATGAATGAATAAACGAACGAATGAATCATTCCATCCATCGAGTTTTTAACATACTATCTTTTTAAAAAGATTTGCCTCATTCAAAACGGTTTAAGCCAAGTAACGTGTTATTTGCAGAATTTCCGTATGGTATACGCAAATCTGTGTTTTTTTTTATTCAAAGAAACATAGCTTGAAAACAAAGCAAATAAGCGCTTATCTTAAGTTAAAATACTATCATACTCGTATGTTTCTGATTTTGCCTACCCAAAAAGAATTGAGTATTTAAGTGCAACATAAATATAGTTTTTTTTTTGTTTTTTCAAAAACCGCAAGTGTAATGCAACCACAATGTTGTAGATACATTAACTAAATATATACAAAAAAAACAAACCAGCAAAGCAGAGCGCATAAGTCTCATTTGGAAGTGCTCTACTTCTTAAGCCACTATTTCTGTCCATTATACAATGCTAGAGTCAGGTATGTATTATGTGACCCACATTGATCTTGCTTTACCAGCCAGATTGCTTATCGCAATTGGCTGGCAGCAACCTACAAATATGTACTTACCCAAGAACTCTTCCAAATCGAGTCCATTACTGACCATGTGCAACCTGCGTTGGTACTTATCTTGCACATCTAATCAATGTTTTGAGCAAGCGGCCGGCATTCGATAACTAATCTTTAGTCTGCCACTGTCTCAGTATCGAGTGCGAGTGATATTCGATATTCGGTGTCATATCACATAATGCAATCTTTGTACATACATAGTAGTAGTAAGCCGTCAACAAAGCCAGCTCAAGTGCAATATAAGCTTTGCATTTCAGTTTATATGTATACATATACTATGAATATATTAAGTATATATACAATATTATTAGGCTTAGACTAATCGGTTTAGCACTGTGCAACGTATTTCTTGGCTAAGCCTATATTGGTAGTCGGGAACGTGGTCGGCTTAAGATCTGAGATGATTTGTTGTGTGGTTGCATCTTTTTTTGGTGCCTTTCTTTGCTCTTTGTCAACGCATCCCCTTCAAATGCATTTTTTTTTGTTAGCCGTTTCCACGAGTTTATCATGTTTTCCACTAGACCTTTTGTTATTGTTGTCATTTTACAATAATTCGGGTTCGGACCTTTTCGTGATTCCATCAATTAATTTTCGAATACAGCGAAAATTTCATTGAAGCTTCGTCATTGGCGCTGCCATGGGCATTCCCTTATGGTTTATGAGAATATACACTTATTTCTCCACTATACACTGCTCGAATAAATTGGTAAAATGAGTTTACTTGCCGGATAATTTAAAAATACTAATGCACGTCAACCTATATAAAATCAAAGAAAAAAATGGCGGACGTAAAGTCGGGCGCGGACGACTTTAGGATACCCTGTACCACTAGCTTGTAATAAAGTCCGATTTCTTCACAAAAAACCAAAAACAGAAGAATTTTTAAGCAAAAATTTTTTTTGACCGATCGTTCCTATGGGAGCTATATGATATAGTCAACCGATTTCAATAAAATTTGACACAGTGCTTAAATACCTTAAAAAAGATATGAATGCCAAAGTTATTTCAAATATCTTTACAAACAAACAAAACACATCGAATTTTGTATAAAAAACGTGTTTTTGGACCGATTGGTTCTATGGGAGCTATATGATATAGTCAAACGATTTGGATTAAATTTGGTACAGTGCTTAGGAACTATAAAATACTCACGAATGTCAAATTTGGTCCCAATATCTTAACAAACAAACAAAACACAACAAATTTTGTTAAAAAATCGATTTTTTGGAAGATCGGACCTATGGGAGCTATATGATATTGTCAACCGATTTTGTTCAAATTTGGCACATTGCCTAAATGGTCTAAAAATTTCCAAACGCCAAATCTGGTTAGGATATCTTTATTAAACAACGAAATATAGCGAATTTTTCTTTAAAAAAGTTATTTTGGCCGATCGGTCCTATGGGAGCTATATGATATAGTCAACCGATTTCGATCAAATTTGGTACAGTGATTGGGAACTATAAAAAACTTTCGAATACCAAATTTCGTTACGATATCTTCATAAACAAATAAATTATTCTTCTAAAACGCTTTTTTTTTGTCGAGGTCGTCTCAAACACCCCCATGGGAGCTATATAATTTATCCCCGATATCAAAAAAATAAAATAAACTTGCCTCCTATGGAATAATATGGGATCTAATGTGAAAGTTTGGTAACTCTAGCTCTTACCATCTCTGAGATCTAGGCGTTCACACGGACGGACAGACGGACAGACGGACATGGGTATATCGACTTCTCTATTCACCCTGATCATATATTAGGTAACTTTGGGGTGTCTCCGACGTCTCCTTCTATATGTTACATACATTTTCGGCTTGCACAAACTTAATATACCCTTTGACCATACGGTACAGGGTATAAAAATTGAAGAAGCTCAGTAGTTAAAAAATGTTTGGGACCTAATGAATTCGATTTCTCGAGCATATTTCTTACATATTTCCTGGATTTTTACACCTTTAAAGTACAAATAATTAAAGAAAAATTAATTTTTTTCTTTTTATCATATTTTGATATTTTTTTGGAACCGTACTATACATATATGTAGTGCAAAAGGCTGACTGCATCAGCCAAAGTGTGAAAATCTTCGAAATAACAAAAAATATTTAAAAGCAGTTCATTTTTAGATAATATGAAATATTGTAGCTTTCTTTAACAATAAATTTTGTTAAAATTTATATACTAGTTATTTTTTTATAAGCTTAATTCTGATTAAGTACGTGACATTTCAGTACGCGACAGATTTTTCCACCTCTTCAATAAATTTCTTCCAGTAATTTTTAAAAATACTTGTTTTAACATTAATAATAAGAAAATATAAATATTTATGTGCACAAAAAGTGATAACTTAAGAGAAGTGTGAAACGAAAAAAGTAAATGAGAAACCTTAACAAATAAGACTGAAAATCACTGAAAGAGTAGTAAAAATTACAAGAACAGAAATATGTTAAGTTTTCAGACCAATTATTTATGCAAATAAATATGAAAATCTGTAAAATCAATCGATTGGCATAGACGAACTAGTTTTGCCTCATTTTAATTAAAAGTATGTTATATTGCAAATCAATGCATTGTCTTATTTTGCTGACAGTATAAGAAATAAAAGTAATCCATGAGGCATTTCATAAACAGACACATTTTGTAGTATCTTTAGAATTATAAATAAATTGCTGTTAAACTAAACCATGAGTAATCAATCGGAAATCTTTGGAAATTCCATGTGGGGCGAATATAGATAGTACCGTACAGTTGGTACTTTCCAATCAATTCAATCTTTCCCAATTGGGTTTTTATATAAAAACCATACTATTTTAATAAAATAAAATATATTAAAATAAAGCAAAATAAAATAAATAAATAACATCTAATATATCAGATAACTTAAAATATAAAATATTTACTTTATAGAAACTAAGGTGGACTAAAACCCACTTTGTCAACTATTCTCAAAATACTAAAAAAAAATAGTTTTTACAATTGAATTCAAAATTATACAGAATTTTTTCGGACTAAAAAACAAAATCTAAAAATAAATTTCTTAATTTTTATCTAAGCTTTTGAACATTTTGTTTATGTAAAGACGAATTTAAAATATTTACTGGTTCTTAACGAATTCTAGATCGATTATGGCATAAAATTAATATTTTAAATGTATTTACTTGGCAATCTTTACGTCTTATGATATTTAGTAGAATGTGGATAAAAAAACTTGAAGGGTCACTTTTATTACAATCCTTGAAGTTACTACCATATAATTCGGCTGACAAAGTGGGCCAAGATTCCATTTTCGCCAAAGAAAAGTCACTTTTATCTAGATAGAGCGTTACACTCGATGTGTTTGTGCTGGAATCTTTTTTTCTCCATCTTTGCAGAACCTAGATAATATTTTTATTTGCTGGAACCGAAGACACGCTTAGCCTATCCAAACTCAGCCTTTTTAGTCCAATCTGGTTGAACAATCAAAAAAATGAATGGAGTACATTTAAGTGAAATGAATGATTCACTTTAAATTCATTTAGGTATACATGTCAAATGGTGTTTTAAGTGCATTCATATAAAATTCTTTTGCAGAACGAACAATTTTGGGTGTACATTTTTTTTTTTGTGGCTTCCTGTGCTTAAACCGATTGTAGTGTATTTTATTTGTTGGCTAGTAAAAGATGTTTCTAACCTTTACGCCTCTCACAACCAAACAAAAAATGCCATTCAATTGAAATTTGGTACAGATGTTCGGAAAGAGTGTACCAATACAACAACGTTGCCAGCGAAATTTGAAACCTTGACCTTACTTTTTGAACACACCTCGTACATCATTCTTATTTCTTATTTCTTATTTCGCTGCATTTTATCATTTTAATGGTTGTTGTTATTGTTTTTTTTTTGTGGCATAGGTAATTTGGGTTACTGTTACAAATTAGTTGTGTAACATTTTTAAGTATTTTCGGAAGGTTGCGATAAGCAAAGGCTAGGGCTTTAAATTATGACGCACCTTAACTTCACTTGATAGCCCCATTAGCGCTTGCCCCTTAAAGGGTACAAACGACGAAATATTGTTTGTGTAAATCGAAAATTTTGGTAGAAACTGTACGAGGTGTGTTCAAAAAGTATCGCAGATTTTTGAATTTTCGCGGGTTACCACCTTAGCCCGAAGCAACGCTTATTGGTGGTACAAACCATATATTAAGTTTCTGCAAATATATGTAACATAAAGAAAATAAAAGGCCGGAGACTTCTCAAGATTATCTCCAATACGACCCGAAGGATGACAGAATTTTATATAGATATAGTGTAGTGTTATTTCCAAATAATTTCAAAGCGTTCGAATCACCTCAGTGGCAAAAGCTTATATATGGTTACCTAAGTTGGTAGAATGCTGGTATTAAAACCTAAAGTCGTTTCGAGTCCAGACATAATTTTAACTGTTTTGGGCAAGTTTTATTTGATAACAGATATAAGGTTGCTTTATAATGTGATGATGGCCTAGAGTATCTCAAAGTCGGACACGCCCGATCTTAACGTTTACTAAATATTTGCTTGTACCATAATGCTTTTATATAAATTTATGCGACATAAGAACGGCATTTACTATGTAATTTAAGAATTCGCGTTAAAACTAACTTAACGAAGCATAAAAAATATTTTTTTAAATATTCAAGTTTAAGTTAAGTTATGACTAAACCAGAAATTATCATTATACGAGTATTTCGTACGTCACTACGAGATTTGTATTGTTTTAACCGACTGACTTAATTGATTACGTTTATGATTATGATGAAGACCTAAATTTTCTATGGCTTCTGTTGCAGCGTCTATCTAAGCCTTAGGTCAACCTTGGGTTAAACTGAGCTTTGCCCACGAAAAATGCCAATAGCCAAGTTAATTGCCTTGGCTGGCTATTCAACATTAAACTACATTTGGAGACAATTAAATAATGTTCAAGTTAAACTTAAAATGCTGCTGCAATTTACGCAATGTCATTAAGGTTGACAAAGCAACTGAAAACCAAAATATGTATTGTTTTATGATAAAAAGTTGGCCATGTCTCGAAAATTGAACACCCTTCAACTGCATTCCTGCATATACTATGTACTCATAGTTCCCAAAAAAATTGTATTTAAAATTTAAGTTCTAATTGTGCAAGAATTTCGAACATGAACAAAAAAGAAGAAATTTACTTGCCTTTAAACTTATGAATTATCTTTTAATTCTTTTGCCTGGAAATAAGCAATATTTTTAGTGGTATGATCACGGTGAAGGAGACAAGTTCATTTCGTTTTTTTTATGTAGAGGTTTTATTTTATAGTATAGTATGACAGTCATAAAGGTATTTCCGATGACGTTGCCAAATAAAAAACAAAAGTTTTAGATGGATAATTCGTTTGTTTATGACGAAATCGAAACCAAATTTGGCATTCGGAAGTTTTTATAAGCTTCCCAGCTCTTTACCAGTATTTCATTTCAGGTATCATACACTTGTATAATATGTATTCATAAGACGAAAGGGTTCGGAATTATAGGCAATTTACCTGTTGTGTGCTTCTAATTTACAAGTTTACGTATAAACGATAAGAAGCTTTTATCGACTCGGAATCAGTTTGTTTTAGTTGCTACACTTAAAGTTTTTTGTTATGTTGTTGATTTTTATTTTTAAAACCATTTTTTATATTTATTCTGGTAGTTATTGCTTATGCTTATCCATAGAATGGAAGAAACTGAAAAGTTTTATTAGAAAAAGATATTGGAATAATTTATTTTATTTAAAATTCAATAACGCAACTTTGCTCCCTTATATAATACTTTCTATGTAGTATGGAATAGCAAATAATTTTACTGACCATGGGCGGATAGACGAATATTTTTGAAGGAGTTTCTGAACAAGCACAGGATTGACATAATTTATTTCGTCCGCAATAATGAAGTCGTATAAAACGATCGAACTCGGCCGATTGTGTATGCTTTTTTAAAGACATAATAATATATATATTTTTTTAATTTTTCGCTACAATGTATTTTAGGATTTTAATTTATAGTATTTATATAATAGTTAAAGTGAATTGTAATATTCCCATATTTTTTATTTAGGAATTCAGTTTCTAAAAACCTTTTCTATTGAAACTGGGAGCACGTTGTTTTCTTTCGGAATTTATTTTACATAAAATTTCTTTAGCTTAAAGTTCGATGAAAGCTAAAAAATTTGTATATTTGCACAAATCATAAGAAAATCAAAATACATTTTGTTGTTAAAGTATCTAAAAATATTATAAGCGCAATGCTTGCCCAGCAAACAGCCGCAGTGAGATTTAAAAAAAAAAAATTAAGAAACCTCACAACCATATCCACAAAAACAAAACAAAATACAGACTTCAGTAACAACAACGCAAAAACGTCGAAAAAATAAAAAACATTTAAGCGACTTTAAGTGCTGTATACATTAAATAAAAAATGCCGAAAACAATTGGAAGTCTTTTAAAAATGAAAACTCCATTTCGGCCCCCAGATGAAATGGACGCCTTGCCTCTTGAGTGTTTACGCCCAACGGGCATTGTTGTAGTTGTTTTTGTAGATATTGTACGCGAGAAATGCATAAAAGTTGGTATTGGTCACAAACAATAGTTTGGGAGTTAGACTCGTTTCTCTCAAAATTATAAAAGGTTTTAGAATTTAATATAATATATAAATTACATATTATAAAGGAGTTGTTGCAGCTATTATAAAATAAATGGTTCTTACAGTCAGAAGATTGTCATCGAAATATATTCTGTATATGATGTTTTTGAAAGTGTAATTTTTGACTTTCTACTAGTGAATAGTGAAAAACTAATGATGGAATCTGGGAAGGTTGTACTCTATAAGAACAAATATTTTTTTATATTAGAAGTATTTTCTCCTATTGCTTTAGCTTATCAGAAATAAGTTTTGCTCAAAACTTGATTTTAACTAGAAGCAAAAATAATTGAAATCTAGCCTTATGCTTAAAAGTTTCCAAACGATTATAATAAAATTTGTACTCATGGATGGCTAGTAAAAAATGTGGAAGCCAATATAAAAACCAAATGCAGCGTAATAACCAGACCTCTTTCACGATATTTATTTAATTTTCAAAATTTTTGGTTTATTTTTTTTTGTTTAAAAATTCTTTTTATTTTATATTAAACATGATTTTCGGAATTAAAGTTTCTACAAAATATATATAACCATATATAGTGTACCGACCGTTGTACTAGAGTATGTTTCCAATAGATTTGGTCTTTGCAAAATACGCAATAGGCATAGACTGCGGTCTAAATTTATATCTTTTGACGTCCTGATCTTTTTGACGTAAAATTTGTGAAGTGTTAGTCATTTCCAATGGCGTATCCACGGGTGGTTTTCGGATCCGTACCCTGAAATGGATTGATGATTGATTGACCTCTGATATTATAAGTATTGAATTTTATGTGAAAACTCCATAAGACCAAATCCTGAATCCGTGCCTGGCCTTTTCGTCTAGATATATCGAGAGTCTCTATTAATTAAAGACACCGCCGTTCGGATTCGGCTATGAACTGTAGGTCGCTATAAACTGTAGGTCGCTGTTCTGTTCGAACAGTTATTAATAGAGATCCCCTATGCCCCTCTCTAAGGTGTCAAACAGGGAATTATTTATTTTTTTTTATTTTATATCCAGTCTATAGGGTATAAAAACTGTTGGGCAACTAAAATTACACTACCTCTCGAACATCTTAAACTTTGTGTAATTCTCAAAAAAGATTTAGCCTTTTCTTAAATATGTTAAATTCAACTTACATTATTTGTTTTGGAAAATTATAATCTTAAGGAACTTCGGTGCGGAAGGCACACTAATTTAAAGAAAATGCAGCTAAAAGGTTGAAGTGCTTGACTTATGTTATCTATGTATTTGACTCGAAATAATAGGCATTTTGGCCCGAACTTATTTCCGAAAAAATATTGCTAGGAACTTGTAGAGGGCTGAGAAAAAAGTATACAAATGTCTTTAGCGCCATATCAACGTGATTATTTCTTCTCTTATCACGTTTTTATTTTTTCGTTTTTCTATACAATACGTTTATAATTCTCTGGTTTGTTGCACGAGACCACTTTATGATTTGCTTTGACTTGCCCCAACTCTTGACTTATGGCCAACAATTTCTCATGCAAGCCTTTGGCCAATGGGAAATGTTACAAGCAAAAGAAAAAAAAAAAAATACAACGCTTTGGACTTAAATTGGCTGTTGCTGTTGTTGTTTATTTTTTCTATTTTTTGTTGTAGTTATTAGAGGCTTACATACATTAAACAATAAAAACCTTTTGGGCATATAATTACTTTGGTAGTGCATTGGCCCAGCCATAAAACACACATGGCTGGAATTGCCTTTTTCGGTTTAACTGCTTGTTGTTGGCTTAGTTATCTAATATGCCTTGACATTTGTATTTAGCCATTATCCGGATTGGTGGCAGTCGCATCCAATGGCTCATTTAACCTGATTCAAATCTGCAGGCTTTGCAATTACAGAAATTACCGGACAAACACTTTAATGCTTCAATGATTGTCAAAAAACATGCCATTATAGCCCAAATTAGGGGATGCCCCTAAAAAATGATAATTTAGTTTTGGAGTAGTCAAATGGTATTAGTTTTTAAATAACAAATAAATAAATAATTTAAGTTCTAATTTTGCAACAATTTCGAACAAGAAAAAAAAAGAAAATCACTTGCCTTTAAACGTAAGAACGGAATTTTACGAATTATCTTATGATTCTTTTGCCCGGACATAAGCAATATTTTTCGCGGTATGACAAGTTTATTTTTTTTTTTATGTAGAAATTTTTTTATATAGTATAGTATGGCAACCATAGAGGTATTTCCGAAGACGTTTTCAAAAAAAAAAATAAAAGTTTTAGATGGATAATTCGTTTGTTTTTGACGAAATCAAAACCAAAGGCATTCGGAAGTTTTTATAAGCTTCCTAGCTCTTTACTTTGCATCAGTGATGTCCCAGTATTTTTTTTATTAGTTTTATTGAAATTTTTTATTTATTTTATTTAAAAACCAATCCAATTTTGAAATTTATAAGTAAACTGTTTGGGTTCTGTACAACTTATGGATATGCTTTTGCTAAATGAATTTTTATATATACATATAATAAACACTGTCATGTTTTTCCCACACTTATAAGCCTTCTCACTTATAAATAAATTTTAAAATTTTTACTAAAAATATCTATTAAAAACCAATTTTTGGAGAAACTGTTGTAAAGAAGCTACAGCTTTTGTGATAGAGCTCGTATTCATATGACCACTATGAAAAGTCCATTGGTTTCGATTCCATATTCGGAATTCAGCAAAATAAAAAAGTCAGGACCGCAATTGGCGAACAGTACAGGCCAAAAATACGCTTATTCCTTTAAAAGATGTTCAACTTTGTCATCACGTTTTATAATAAACTTGTATTGTTATTTATTGTATAGATACAAAATTATTAACCTATCTGAATGAAATTCCTCCTCATGAAATAGTTTTTTTAAGATGAATTATTACTGTTTAGGGGAATGGTTTCCTGGCTGGGGCTTATGTGGTGTTGTCTCCAAATTATCTTCTTGCGTACAGTTTATATATGTAGAGTTTATCGGAATATAGTAACAATATGAGTAGATGAATGTGATGTACCTGCAGATAATACGCATCTTTTGGTAAAATTAGGATTCATATTATACATAGACAGAGATCTCCATGATCGTAATACGATGGCTACTTATTTGTACAATTTATTCAAACCCTTGTACCTTCAGTACAAGATGTAACTAAGGCAATATTTTGGGATAATCACTTTACAGTACCGCACAATAGTTTTGCATCATTGTGCACTATTTGAAAAGAGTTTTTAATCAGTTTGCAGACCCGATGTAAAAAACACAAGATTAAATTTTTCCAAGTCATTTATCATACATATCTAGTGTTCAGTTTTACGTCTTATCTAACAATAATGACAAGGTCAAAAAGCCTATTTCGTAATCAGATTAAGTTGAGATACTTTGGTAATGGCGTCAAGCCAGAAATAAAAAAAAAACAAAATTTTTTTTTTCAGATTACTCGTAGCAATAGTTTTATAAAATTGTCAAGTCATTGTATACAAAATATACTTTTTGCTAATTTATCTTAAAATCAGGGCAGCTAGAGCAGGTTGTAAAAGGTTGATTAACTGTCTCACTGGCTGGCTGACAGGTTGACTTTGAGCCTGATTTGTTGGATACGCACATTCTAGGCTAATTTTGAAGTTGTTTACGCCAAAACCGGTCCAGCTGCGAATTGGCGCACAGAGCGGCCAAGTACAATAATTTCCATTTTCCGAGCTCTCTTTTGAAATTGCAGCCAATTTAATGGGCTGCACTAATGGCTTTTGAAATCCGCCTGCCTGTCACCCAGCCAGCTAGTAGGCAGGTTGACCAGTCCAATAGTCGGTCAGATGTTTTAGATACACTGACGGTACAGCTTTTGCTTTCTTTTTCACAATTGCCAAGCAAATGATATGCAAGGAACAATTTGAAACCCCTTTTGCCTAGTAAACAGGTTTCTGCTTTTGCCTCGAAGGAAGTCAATAATTTGGAATGGAAATAAGCAACTAGGTGCATGCTTCACAGGAAATGCATTGGTGGAGAGACCAATCAAAAGATGCCAGCCAATCTCAGCAGGCAGTCAATCTTGGCAGTCACTCACCAGCAGCCCACATAAGTAGAGCTGCCTTATTAATGCGCAATATTTTTGTACTTTGTGTACATTAAATACAGGAGCGGATTGAGCCATAATCCGAAGGGGTCACGGTCTGCCACGAATAAAATTGATTTGGTATGTGAAATTAGGAGCACTTCGACTTTTCAAGATTTCAATAATAGCACTGAGATCGAGTTTGCGAAGCTTTTCATCCTATAGACTGGTATATATATATTATATATATTATATATTATATATTATATATATTATATATTATATATATGGCAGGGTATTAACCAATGGCTAATCGGGCCTTTGGGCCACCGGGCATGTTTAGGGACGGCCCTGGTTACACTTACTGTGTACTCATTCATTGAATGTGGTTATTGTTCAAAATTTTTGAATTTTTATTTTTCTTCTTCTTTCTTTTCAATTGCGCACCGAGTCAGGTGGCATACAACTTTGGTGTAGTACAAATTTATGAATGTATTCGGTTTGTTGGTGTACCACATAAAAATGCGTTCCAAACTTGTTTTGTATTCAAATTGTTGCCATGGCCAAGCACGGTCTGACGTTCTGGCTGTGTATAGTAAATAGTATGAGAAGGTATTTGTACTTAAATCGGAACAGCAGCATTGAGAGTTTGGGGGTTTCTAATATTGGGGCTCGGGCCCGCTTATTAGATTGCACCAATATGTAGTAATTACCGAACCAAGAAATCGATCGAAACGTTTTTCGAAAAAGTTTGGATTGCCAGCAGTGAAGACAGTGCTTGGCATCTGTACGGCCGGGATGTTATAGATCCAAATAGCGCACAACTTGTTAAACAAATTAGTAAATAAAGTGTTTATTAACGTTTTTAATCTTTTAAAAAATTTAAATCTGCCTATGAGCATAAACAAGTAACGCCTCCAAGTTCCGTCTTGCGTTTGGCCAATTTAAAAGCGCTGCCTTGGCTCATTATGGAAGTTATTGCAAATTTGAAGGTCAGCTTATTAGGTGGACTATGCAAACTAAATGCAATAACTTTTGGTAAGGTTATTTGATAGTCTACTACAATAGAACCGGCGACTGCTCCCTGACAAACGGCCATTAAAGTATCTTCCATAACCTCATCTTTATGAATTCAAAGTTTTGCGTAATGATATACAGCCAGCCATACAGCCGGTCGGGCTTGATTCACAGATCTTGGTTGGGTCTTTTGTTGACACGTTCGAACTGTGGGATTGTTTCCGCTGCTTTGAATCTAACTAATATCTAAGAGTATCATTTTTTTTTTTTGCAAAAGTTTGTTTTATTTTTGCAGTTTGTTTGTTGCCATTCTTTCATTGTAAACTTGACATTTGTGGCAATTGAAGTAAAAATGTCATAATTTTGTTTGAATAGAGCTATAGTTAAATTTTTTGTATGCCCCATCTCTATAGCTACACTCTTGCCCATGCTTACCATCTGTTCACTAGTCTATGGCGGCAGCTCAATCACTTTGAGCCTTTACACGCGAGGGTAGTCTAAAGCGTATTTGATTTGGCAAAGCAGATGCGACTACAAAAAAAAAATATATATATATTTTTTAGTTCAGAGGAGAATTTTATAGCCATATACTTCCCTCAAGCCACATATGTTTATGCTTATGATGTAAATTCATAAATACGACAGAGTTTTAAGACTTCTTTTGTGGTGCTTCCTCAGAAGATTATCCTTGTTTCGATTGTTCCTTAATCTCTGGTGTATGGTGATACATTCCAGTTTAGTTTAGTTTTACCAATTAGAGTGAAAAGTTCTTCTTTCGAAAGTCATCTCTGGTAGACAACTTCGTTATATCCAAATAATGGCGGTATAGGGTTTTTTTTAGAGTTACACAAGCTTAAATCATAATAAAACGATTCAAAATATTTTTAATATCATTGAAACTGGCTTTATTGGATTTATTGGATTGGTTCATTGACCTAAACAAATGACAGTCATTTTCTGTGATTGGTTTATCGGCCTAAACAAATGACAGTCATTTTCTGTGGATGTAATGTTGTTTCGACAAAGGTTGTGGATTATCCTCACTCCATATGCGATAATTTTGGTTTTTTACATACCCATTTAACCAAAAATGGGCTTCATCCGAGAACAAAACCTTGAATTTTGAAAATTTTAAAAATGTCAATAGTTTGCAAGCGTTGCTCTGGTGTATGTCTATCCATAACGAAATGTCAAATTAACCTCAAAAAAAAGCAACTACCAGGTGTTACATGGGTTGTCAGATAAAATGGTGTTGCCAACTCAAAGTTGTGAGCCTCTAAAATAAACACCCTTTATTACTAAGTGCTCAAAATTTTTGGGAGGTCCTCAGTAAAAATGATTGTGCTTCCATAACAAAAAATGTAAATCAGACACTCTGCATGAGAGTGGGCGAGCGGAGATGCTTATGAAAATATCAACAGAAGGTTGCTGATTAGGATGACATAAATCTATATACTTTATTTGCTGAGTCTAGTCTGTTTATTAATGGAATAATATGCTGTAAAGCTGTATTGCTTATGCAAGCAGCTCTTAAAAATGTATATATATTTTTTTCCGCATATTGAAAGCTTTTCATTCGATCTAATAGCATTATTTTGTTTTTTTAGCAAGATGTTTGTTATAACATTATATAATGTCGATATCTGCCGATAATCTACGCAGTCGTAGGAAAAATTTTATTCTATTTAATGCATTTAAGTGTATCTACAGTAGTTTTTAAGATTTCCATACGGATATGGTTCATTCGTCATCCCAACCGATGATTACCATTTTAACATACTAAATTTATTTAGTTACAGATTATAAGCATTAAACTAAAAATGGAATTATATGACTTATAAGAAAAAATAGTTTCTATTCATAATCCCTCAAAACTAGTCGGGGTGTCTTAGATGTGTAAAAAAAGAAAAATCTAGTCTAGTCCAATAACTTTTTAGTCTACCCTCGTACCTAATCGTTTTGAGCATTTACATACACATGCTCATAATTATGTAATTTGTTCATTAAACGACTGTGACTGGAGTTGTTGGTGTTTTTGTTAGTTTTTTGTTACCAACACGTTGACAATGACACTTTTTTTTGGGAGGCCCAGTAGATTTAGGTATAAACCCCAGAAAGGTTAGGAAGTCAGTGTGGGGATAGAGCGAACTACATACAATTGTTTTGACATGTGCACTTGCTAGCATATAACAAGCGAATAATTATTATAATTTGAATTAAAGTTGTTAAAGATTGCATGAAAATTACGCGCAGCACTTTAAGAGACGAATGGACCGACCGTTGGTTGGGTCGTTTCTTAACCCCAATCGCGCTTTATATACTACATATATACAAATGTACATATGTACTCTAATATTACACAAGTCGGCGAACTTGAGTTAAACATGATTTGTGTCATGTCAGCACCATGTCATAAATTATGTTCCAGGCTTGTCTTGGCGTTGGCTAAGATTGCTGGGGCACAGATAGGCCTTGCGGGACTGGCCTAGGAACTTGTGGAAAATGGTCTGTTTGCAGCATTAACATATGTCAATGGGTTTGAAAAAGAGATACAGAAAGCAAAGCAAAAGATAAATCATCTTGCGGTGCAGCTTTGTAAATTAAACATGTTCCGTGATTTTCTTAGCTGACTGAGATTGCCTGAACTGATGTAGGGCTTAGTCGCAAACTGTAAAAATTGTGGGGGTATAGACATCGATTTGAGTGAAACTAAATATTTGTTTTACATTTTTAAAGTTTACTCCCAAACTAGGTTGTAAAGGGTTAAAAGATTTACTTAGCCCAAAAAAATCAACCTCTATTTTCAAACTTTATATGATATGTTTTCTTGCGCCCGGCCAAAGAAATACGTAAACCACAAGGGCCAACTCATGTGCTTTCAGATGCTGGAATTATATTGTTTATACATAAGAAAAAGGGATGATGTTATGTACAAAGAAAATGAGTGCATGATAGTGCAACCTTCAGTACAGCTGCAGATTTATGTTGCAGCTGCACTAAGTCAAGCATTGGGAGTTAACCAACCAAATGCTGGCCGGAAAGCTTTGGCCACTTTATTGCTTTACTTGCCATTGTTGTGGATAGATGCTTGGTAGACGAGAGCAGGCTGAAAAGTCATTGGTCTAGCCAATGAGACCATACAGTTGAAATGGTCCTTAAGTATACCAATTTAGCAATGAAATAAATTGTTTAATTTTTGTTTTTATTTGAAATTTGCTGGTCGTATATGAAAAGAATTTGGAATTTGAGAAATATATTAGTGAGTGCACCATACACACTTTCTACAACTGCTCAGATAGAGTATAAAAGATATTACTCAAATTAAAATATCTTACAATTCTGCAAATTATAATTGATAATTTCAAAGCAAAATAAATAAGAAAAATATTCAAGGAATATATAATTTAAGAAAACTCACGGAGACCTTCTTATTTCTGGATAATAATGATTTGGTTTAAAGCAATTTGGCTGATAAAAAATCTTGTAATGTTGAAACTAAAGTAAGTAAATTCAGTGTAGTTCGATTACTTGATATCATAGGAATTTCTATGCTACCACATCCTCGTTCCCAACTCGTTAATAGTAAGTTTGTGGATACAGCTCGGTTATATCCAGTCGGTGCTGCATAGGAACCTCTGAAGGACCTCCAGTTCAGAGTAGCCCAAATTTGAATAGGTCAATATGGGATCTTTTCTTTCTTAATGAATGTCCTGTTAGCAATATGGGACCAACTACTTTATAGACAGCCCTCGTAGATGGTTAGAGTGTGTTTGTGTGTGTGTGTGTGTCTGTGTGGATGTATGCGCCTGGTAACCTGCTATTAGCTGCCGCTTGCCATCATTGTTACTTCTCTCATTCATGGAGGAGCTCAGTCAACCGACAATACCCGTGAAGCGGAATCATCAACAAATTTGATTGACAATCAACTTCAGACAGCAACTCCGCCGCAACTCTAGAGTCCAACCGACAAAGAGTGGAGCAACAACAACTAACTCCAACTCAAATGAACCAAAACCAAGTTAACAGCACCAACAACAGCACAAAACAGTTTAGTTGGGATGTTTGACGCGATTGTTGGATTGCTCGTTTGTTGTATGTTGGCTCAAATCAAATGAAACCGGAAGTTTACTGCCATTACGGCAGCTCTAACAATCAACAGCAACTAAGAGTGAGTGCATTCAACTCAATTGATTCACAACAATCAATTCGATACGTTTCGATATGATTTGATTTGTGAATTCTTTGATTTTGTTTTTTCTCTTGTAATTTGGCGAGTATTACCGACGTTATGAGACGTTCAATAGGGATTGGAATTGCTCTGTCCAAACTTATTAATGTTGGGATCTCAAGAGTTTATCGCTGCAAGAGTAACGCTGTCGAAACTTTGTCTGCCATTTGCCAACTGTCATTGGATCTGATCTGGGGTCTCTCTTGATTTCGAGGAATGTTCGGCATGTTGCCACACCTTGTTCAATCTTTGCAACTGTGACTGTGTTGTGTTTGTTGTTGCTGTCACATATTTTGTGAGTATGTGTTTAAACATCAACCATCATAAAAGTAAAGAATTTGATGGCAATCTACAAGTGACAGGGTGTTTATCAGATGATGACGTAACCTTCTAACGAGCATGTTACTGCCATGGAGGTGGATTTGGATTTGGATTTGCTTAAGAAGTGTGGGCTTGTTTACGCATCAAATATTATATAGTCATACAAAAACAAGTACTTGAATAATTTTTTTTTAATACCCTGTAAGGGGTAATTAGGTTTATCAAATTTATGTAACATAGAAAGCAGACGCTTGTGATACCCAAACTTTATTTATTTATTGAGTAACTTCAAAGCTCTTTTTTATATGCATTCCCAAAAACTCTTGATTGCCACTAAACATCATTATAATTAGACCATAAATATAACAGACTGTCGCACATAAATTTTTAAGTCGAGGCATTTTATGTTAATTCGGATCTGAGATTAGATTATATATGCAAACTGTTTACGAAGTCGTGTAAAAATGGAGAAGTGCTCGACAAAAAAAATGTAATATACTAGTACAACATGTTCTTCACTTTCAAAAATATGATATGAATAGAGGGATATTATATAATTGTTGAATATTTGCTGATTTTTCATTGCAAAGAAATTAAAACAAATATTAATTATTTTTTAACTAAAAGCACAAAATATTACCTAATATAAATTTTCCACAGTGGCACAATGCAAAATAGTTTGAGCACTTTTGCATTAATGCATTGATATGCAACTTTGTCAATAATTTAATGTTGGTTCAGGGCATCTCAAAGTCGGCCATGCACGACTTTAATGTTCGCTATTTATTTTTTACAATATGAATTAACTTGATTTTTACATTTATTTATTTACAGGTAAGTGTTGGAAGATGCTATTTACGTTCTAGAATCTAGATGCCTGGCCCCATGTCTTTTTATATACTCGCATGACTGTAGTTAATTTATTTCCATATATTTTGGTCACTCCAACTGATTTGGCATACCAACAAAGCACGTTAGATTGGTAAGGAACGCTTTTATTGTATATAAGGTTTGTGCGCACTTTCTTTATAGGCACAGCGCTTTCCAAATTATCTACTTTGGCATAGTTGACCGGATGCCAGTGCCAATAGTTCTAAATATTTTTAGGTTATTGTAAGCGACTATATGAGGTAATGCACCAAAGATTTTATGCACTACATACTCACAGTGAGATTAATAAATTATAGATATACTTTTTAGTTTTAAGCCCCTTGAATGGATTTTTCTATCTTAAAGAATTCATGTATTTTTTGAGTTTTTAGCTCGCTTTATTAGGAATAAAGTAGCTCAAAATCATTTATTTTGATTCTCTACGTTTTGATGCAATACTAAGGAGAACATTATTAAAATTTTAGTCACCGCTGCTATCGATATTCGCTTGGGTAATGGCCCAACCAAACATTAACAATTGCCTAATGAAAAATTTAATTTTATACACTGTACCGTATGGTACAAAGAGTATATTAAGTTTGTGCAAGCCGAAAGTGTATTTAACATATAAAAGGAGACGTCGGAGACACCCCAAAGTTACCTAAAATATGATCAGGGTGACTAGAGAAGTCGATATACCCATGTTCGCCTGTACCAAATTTGATCAAAATCGGTTGACTATATCATATAGCTCCCATAGGACCGATCGGATAAAATAACTTTTTAAAGAAAAATTCGCTATATTTAGTTTTTTAATAAAGATATCGTAACCAGATTTGGCGTTTGAAAACTTTTTATATCATTTAAGCAATGTGCCAAAGTTGAAAAAAATCGGTGACTATATCATATAGCTCCCATAAGGCCGATGTTCCAAAAAATCGATTTTTAAACAAAATTTGTTGGGTTTCGTTTGTTTGTTAAGATATTGGGACCAATTTGTTATTCGTACATTTTTTATAGATCCTTAGCAATGTACTAAACTTGATCAAAATCTGTTGACTATATCATATAGCCAATCGGTCCAAAAAAACGTTTTATATACACAATTCGTTGTGTTTCGTCTGTTTGTTATATTTGAACTAAATTCGGCATTCGGATCTTTTTTAATGTATTAAAGCACTGTGTCAAATTTGATCGAAATCGGTTGACTAAATCATTTAGCTCCCATAGGAACGATCGGTCATAAAATAAATGTTTGCTTAAAAGCTCTTCTGTTTTTGGTTTTTTGCGAAGGAACCGGATTTTATTGCAAGCTAGAGGTACTGGGTATCTCAAAGTCGTCCGCGCCCGACTTTACGTACGCCATTTTTTATTTAACAAGTGCGAGAATAATTTTTATTTGGACACAAGTCAATTTTCAGGTTTTATCAGTTTTGTTAATATCCAGTATTTAATGAAAATTACTAGTTTTATTTTCAATACATTTTATTAAAATATTTTAAGCGTCCGAGTTATTTCTGATCTCATTGCGGTCTTAAACTAATAGAAACAAAAACCTTAAGTTATCTTACATTAATAAAATATGGCTCAGCTTCAAAGTCATAAACATATCTTTCAACTGTATTTTATCCAAAAAAAAATATTTTAAAAAAATGATTTCTTTTGAGAGATCTCAAAACTTTTGCAATAGCTTAATTTTAAATGAAAAATAAAACTTGGTCGACCTTAAATTTACTACTTTGTTACTATTTTGGCTTTAAACAGTTTTTACGTTATAATGGTCTTCGTAGGCTTTAAAAATCTTCGAACGGATTGTTTCTAAGGCGACGCTGAATCCCAATTTATAGAAGATTATTATTTATTATTATTGGGATTGGCATAAACGTACTGCGACTCAGGTGGATCTATTGTACCCCCTTCATGGCTTAAAGCTCTTCCAAAAGTCCTAAGGCCTGTATTGCAGAATTTTATTCGGACTTATAGTAGCAACGGTCTCTGGTGGGAGAACATACATGCCCAGGAGCTTGTTTCTTTTACCGGCGATTGCCATACATTCACATAATATGTGCGAAGAAGTTTCTTTCTCTATGCTACAGAAGCGGCATAGTCTACTATCCACTATGCCAATTTTGTTGAGGTGGCTGCGAAGCCTACAGTGTCCCGTCAGAAGGGCAGTCATAATTCTCACGGTGTTCTTCCCGTGCGTTATCATGACTTTGAACCTCTTACGGTTGTAGTTAGAGAGGAGGGTTTTTGACTGTTTAAGCCCTGGTATCTGCGCCCAGTGAAGCAGTCGTTTTTTATTCTCCTCTATTCTTAGTTGGTCCCGTACCACGTGGTTACCAATCCCACAGTGTGGTTCAGGACCGATTAGCGTTGTTGCTGCACCGGTTCTTGCGAGTTTGTCTGCTAATTCATTTCCAGGAACGTTATTGTGCCCTGGAACCCATCTAATCGTGAGCTTATTCTTGGAACCTAAATTATCCAGTGATGTTCTTACTTCTTTGACCAACCTTGATGTAATAATGTAATGGCTTTACTTAATGTATTTATTGCCGCTTGACTATCAGACAGGATGGAAATATCCTTTTCATGGTAGTTCTTCTGCAGATTGAATTCTGCACATCTTCCATTAGCACAAACCTCAGCTTGGAAAATGCTGGTGTGTCTGCCTAGAGGTTCATAATATTTGGTTCTGGGTCCTACTACCCCCAGGCCACTTCCTTGATCAGTAAGTGATCCGTCTGTGTACCACTTTATTGTATGTGGTTTCATTGGGTGAACTGCCACAAGAGAGGTCCAAGCCTCTTTTGTGCTGAGTATCAAAATATTGATTGAACCTATACTCAGCAAGCATCTCATCCCTTGCCTGTAGAAGCATAGGCATATCTTTTGCTAAGTCTGCAGCATTTTTCTTGGTGAGGCTAAAGTCGTCCCCTACCCTCCCAATTCTTATTAATGTCGCTTTCCGCCGCATATCGAAAACGATATGTAGCGGTGTGATCTCCATTAAAATTTCTAAGGCCATACATTAAAGTCATACATATGCAGGCAATTCTTTGCAGTTTCTGCATTTTTTCCCTGATCGTGCTAAGGCACGCATGGGTCTAACAACCATAAGGTGTAGCCATCTTAATATTCGTGGTGATGTGCCCCACGACTTCCCGGCAATACTTCTACACGTAAAAAGAGCCTTTGAGTACTTATTTATAGTGTTTTCTATATGAGTTTTGAAGTTAAGCTTGGAGTCAAAGTTTACTCCAAGATACTTGACTTCTTTATGTACTCGTTTCTATACTGCATTCCGATAAGGTTATACATTGCATTCTACCAAGTTTATATCTCCTTGTGAAGGGTACTATGACAGTTTTGGCAGGGTTGAGACTCAGGCCTGCCTTTTTACACCAGTAATTGGTTTCTTTAAGACCTAGCTGGACAATGTCGCACAGTGTTTCTTCATACTAGCCTCTTGCTATGATAACGATGTCATCAGCATAGCCTTGACATAGTATGCCTCTGTTCGTCTCTTCAGCAGCTCATCTACTAACAGGCTCCATAAGAGGAGTGATAATACGCCGCCCTGAGGACAGCCTCTTGTTGTTACTACTGTGGTGGATTGTCCCCCAATAGTTGCTGCAGCCTGTCTGGATGATAGCAGTGAAGCTATCCATCTGCTGGTGGTTGTGTCTAGGCCCCTTCTGGCCAGTGATGCTCGTGGGAGGCATTGTCAAAAGCACCCTGTATATCCAGGAAAGCGCATAGTGCAACCTCCTTATGAGTGAGAGTCCTTTTTTGTAAAAGGACTGGAAGTATGCCATCCAGACCTGGAGATTTATAGGGCTGGAACGTGCCAATTGCCCATTTTAATCTCTCTGGTGTTACCGTGGACTTGGCAATCGGCCCAGTCGGTGGCACATGGTCTGTTGTTACCTGTCGGCAGATTTCTGCCTTCTATCTGGGGAGTGCTCCCAGGGAAGTGTGTAGCCAAGAGGAGTTCTAGTTTCTCCTTATTGATAATGGTAAAGGAGTTATTAGATTTCTGGAGTGCCAGATTCACGTCTGGCATTCCCTTTGACATTACTTTGTAATGTGGCCTTCACTAGTATTCTTGATGGCTTCGCAGAAGGTTCTGTAATTGCTTCGCTTGGCCTTTCTGATCTCCTTGTTATACAGGGTCAGACTATCTCGGTAGGCATCCCACTCTCCAATGCGCTTCGCGGTATTGAAGAGATGCCGGGTCACCTTCCGCAACTTTTCAAGTTTTACATTCCACCATGGAGCATCTTTCTCCTTCTTTGCGTTAGCAAGAGGACAGCTTTCATTGAAAGCGTTCACTACACACGTGTTCATCTCCTCCTGCTGGTCAGGTTCTGCGCTATAGAGAAATTGAACTTTTCCCAGTCTGTGTTACGTCTGCGTTCGCTTGCTCCCTAGGTTTAGCCCTAGGTTATATCTAATAATTCTGTGATCTGACATGGACTCTTCAGGGGATACATGCCAGCCACATATATGTGGCTTAAGCGCCCTACTGGCCAAAGTTATGTCAAGAACTTCGGATCTTACCCTAGTTACAAAAGTCGGGACACTGCCGACGTTTAAGATTTCTAGGTTACTACCTGAAATAAATTCTAAGAGAGACTCACCTCTAGGGTTTATGTCCGAGCTGCCCCATACCACGTGATGCGCATTTGCATCGCATCCTATAATGATGGGTAGATGTTGCCTCCCGCAGTGCTTCACGAGTGATTGTACTTCGGGCGGCGGGCAGGTGTTAAAGAAGATAAGATCTCGTGATTTCAAAACTTCGACAATGTATTCAATTGAGCATTCCAAGTTACATTAGAATTGACACCGGAAAAATGGTTGACAATTGTTTTTTTTTTTTTTTTGGGTATTGAAGTTCTACTGGAACAAATGTTTTTTGAGGTTTTTTTTGTAGCGAGCGAATTCCCTATACTAGAAGGGCTTTAAGCCGAAGTCTACAAAAATTTTGATGAAATTCAATCTGATGTATAGGGGCACTTTACTAATATTGTTTCTTAAAATGATCAACACTTCTTTGGGGAAGTTAGTTACTAAAATTTTGAACTGAAATGCCGTACAAATGCCGAGAAGAAATCAAAAGTCTTAGAGTCGTGAATGCATATTATTTAATAACCCCAAAAGGGAGATCTGTGTCTACATATAAGCATATGTGTACCTATATACATACATATATATATATATATGTATATTATGTACTTAGAGCCTGTGACATTGTGTAACTGCATACGGAATCAAGAATCACCTTGATCTAAATTCATTGGATCGGTATTTGAATTTGTAGGCTCCTTTGATGCCAGATAGTTTGTGCGGTAGGAACCTTGCGGATCATAGATTTTCTCCAAACGTTCCCAGTCCTTAGGTCGAAAATCAATCAAATGACGTGTAACCTTGTCAGCGCCACTCTTTTGTTTTTCTGTGCATTTTGCACAATCGGTTTGCATAGCATCGGGTAGGATTTCTAAAAAAAGAGGAATGAACAAGAATATAGACTGATATAAGCTTTTGGGTTGGCTGGAATTTTGCTTACCTTTTAACATTTTGGCATCGGGCGTACAGGGCCCGGTACTTTCCAGGCACTTGATATAATTGTTCAACAAACGCTCCTGGTTTAATATCTCATCCACATCCACGTTGTCAAACTTACTGTCATAAGCTGCACTCTCCACGGTTGTGGCCATAGTTGTTGGCGGATGCGGCCAAGCAGTTACCCCGCTGCTAACGGCGCACAGCATCATCAAAGCTACAGCTGACATGGTTAAGACTGACATCTCCATGTTTTGCTTATGCTGATCCAAGCCAAGCTGCAGCCAACTTTTATATGCAACAATCTCGTGCGTGCCTCTTGTCAATTTGTCAGCACCCAGTGCGAAATTGTGCGCCAATTAAATGAATTGAATTTGATTACCTTCAATTGCATCGTGCTTGCCGCTTTGGAGCACCTAATATGGTTGTTAGAATCATTGTAGTTGTTGGCTTAGTTGTCGGATGATTGTTGGAGTTGCATTTGCCTCAAGTGCAAGGGCAGTCTTCGTCTCTATCTGGCCTGGCTCTCGGTATTGCTATGTGTTAGAAAGACAAACACCAAATCCTGATTGAACTGCCGTCTCTTGTACGCGTAGCGGAAAACTTGTTGGTGGTGCTCTGGAGAGGATGACAGCTTGAAAAGCGTTCAACTGCAAAACGGACAGCTTTCGAAGAATTACGGCAGCAAAGCCCTGTAGCAAATCGGCGGCAGAAATTGCACAAATGGCTTACAACTTCCGAAGTTGCTGTCGACCTCTTTAAGTGCCGACCAGAGCTGTGCCGTCTGTTTTAGTTTTACCTTTCGCTTGTCATTTTTGGAGATAGAGTGCTTAAATTTTTTGCCCAGAAGTTATTTGTGCTAAAATTAAGTTTCTATGAAAAAAATCACGAGCGGAAATTTCCCAAGGAAAAATGGAAACAAAAAGGTTGCAACAATTGGTTTAGCAAAAAACAGAACTAAAGTAAATAGCTGCAAACATTGTTTTATTTAAACTAATCTAGGAAAAAGTCTTCTAGAAAATTTCTATCTCCTTCCTTTTTTATGGATTATTTTTTTTAACCCATTTTGTCCTCCGTTATATGCCTTATGTGTAAGCTATCGGCAAAATATATTTGTTTTAACGGTATATATTTAGTCTTCCTTTTATTCCCTTTTCCGAACTCCTGTGAAACACACCTTGACAGACAAACTAGCTTCTGTGGATATACTTCATTTTGGGCAAATTTTGAACTGTAAACTAAAAATTACCGAATGATAATTTTTTATATACATTTCTAGTAAGTGCGTGAAAATAATAATCTTCCGTGGCAACAAAAAAATAAGACCTAGCGATTCCCAGAAAGAATTCAGATATATCATTTGCAACTTTTAAGTTTTTGTTTTATGTATTTTCCGAAAGATTGTCATCAACACAGAATTAGGTTGCAAAGAAAAAAATGAAATATTTGATGAACTTTCAGATACATCAATCATTACCCGGAGAATAATGGGTAACACCTTTTGCTTATATGTTTCTATTTTCAGTAGTAGCTTTCACGTAACTTAATTAGTATACATGTCTGTTATGTGTTTATACCTATGTGTATGTAAGGTATCTATGTGTTTAAGACCCGCAGCAATTTGGAACTGTAAGGTCATCAACGCCATTTGACCAGGTCAAAGAGCCAAACAATAGAACCAGCAGAACAGAGAAAGCAAAACACTTGACAAGCTTATAAGAGCATCTTATAGATACTGACAATTCTGGCAATTTCTCTCGCGCTCTCTCTCCTTCTCTAACTATCTCTCAGCTGGTCACGCTTGCCTGAGCATCTCTTAGCATCCACTTATCTTCTAACTAGTTCTTCCAATAGCTGTCCACTTGGACTATTGTGGACTGCGACTTACCCAACGACGATGACGACCAAGAACAGTTCTGACTCTCGGCTACTGCAGACGTGTTCGCTGCGTTTTTCTGCATTTGAACCTCTCTTGCATGCGTCGTGTTGCAATTGAAATAATAAAAATAATATTTGGAATTTTTTTTTTATATGCAGCTGCAGGTTTTTGTTTTATTTTTTGTGTGTGTGTGTGTTTGGTGTCATTTAAATAACAATAACAAAATGAAAAACTAGTATCTTTGCGTACGGTAAAAAACAAAATGATAAAATAAAAAAAATGTATCTATGAGATATCTTGTTAAAGCTATATACTTATTTATTCAATTTATTTTTGCTTGTTTTTGGCTTAATGCTTAATTATGCTATAAATCATTTTAATAAAAAAAAAAGTTTATGGCAAGTTTAATCGAGGAAGCTTATAGACGTATCTACATATAAATACACTTATTTCGGAAAGTTGAAATATCTTCAAAAGAGCCCTGCCAATTGTTCAAGTAATATAGTTATAGCTACAAGTATGGCGTATTTTTGAATTTGACAAATCATTTCGGATTGACCTACTTGAGAAAACTGATCCGAATTGTTATTTAATGCATAGATACATTTAAATTTTTAGCATGAAGGTCGTCATATAAAAATAAAGCGCTAAAAACTACAAATTTAACAACTCATTGGATCGTTTGTAGTGCAATTTTTTTTTGCTGGATTTATGATTAACAATTTTTATGGGTTTGAGGTCAATGAGTTGGAATTTTTATAGAGCACAGACATCGAAGTGTATTTATAGCACTCTGTAAATAAATAATAATAATGAAATTCAACAAAGAATCTAAATATGGGAATGACTTAGAAAAACGAATTATATGCAGTATTTGGATCTTTAGAAAAAATTTATCGATGTCTTAGAACATACAAATAATTCTGTAGTTCTTGGATTTGTTTAGCTTTTCACATTTTTATAACTAATTGTGGATTGATAGTTTTATTCACCTAGACTCCGTAGGATTACCCAGCGATCAAGACGTGATTCTTCTTGCTTGGAGAGAATTTCTACTTGCCATTCAAGATACTTCTTATCTTATTTTTCATCGTATTCGAATTCCGTCGTAACATTTCAGATACCTTTGCACTGGTAGTTAATATTTAGATTCTTGGCGCAAGATGAAACTATATAGATGAGAGGAGACACTACTGTAAGAAAGTTGACGACCAGTCTATCAATATTAATCAGTATATGTGAAAATCAAAAACACAATAGAAAAAGTAATCAAAATGATTTTTGTAAAATTGGACATACGAGTATTTTGAAAATATGTTTAAATCATTATTTTGCTGAAATACGAATCGAATTTGTCAGATGGGATATTTGACTATAAAATTCCGTTGTACCTACTTATTTCTCAAAGTTTTCGTCTATTGAACTATGATAGATAGATGATAGATAGATGGTAGATAGATGATAGATAGATGATAGATAGATGATAGATAGATGATAGATAGATGATAGATAGATGATAGATAGATGATAGATAGATGATAGATAGATGATAGATAGATGATAGATAGATGATAGATAGATGATAGATAGATAGATGATAGATAGATGATAGATAGATGATAGATAGATGATAGATAGATGATAGATAGATGATAGATAAATGATAGATAAATGATAGATAGATGATAGATAGATGATAGATAGATGATAGATAGATGATAGATAGATGATAGATAGATGATAGATAGATGATAGATAGATGATAGATAGATGATAGATAGATGATAGATAGATGATAGATAGATGATAGATAGATGATAGATAGATGATAGATAGATGATAGATAGATGATAGATAGATGATAGATAGATGATAGATAGATGATAGATAGATGATAGATAGATGATAGATAGATGATAGATAGATGATAGATAGATGATAGATAGATGATAGATAGATGATAGATAGATGATAGATAGATGATAGATAGATGATAGATAGATGATAGATAGATGATAGATAGATGATAGATAGATGATAGATAGATGATAGATAGATGATAGATAGATGATAGATAGATGATAGATAGATGATAGATAGATGATAGATAGATGATAGATAGATGATAGATAGATGATAGATAGATGATAGATAGATGATAGATAGATGATAGATAGATGATAGATAGATGATAGATAGATGATAGATAGATGATAGATAGATGATAGATAGATGATAGATAGATGATAGATAGATGATAGATAGATGATAGATAGATGATAGATAGATGATAGATAGATGATAGATAGATGATAGATAGATAGATGATAGATAGATGATAGATATATAGATCGATATATAGATAAACAAATAGATTATTATTATCTATAGATAAAAAGCTACATGAGTCATTGATGAATTGATAGCTTAAAAGACATATTTAAAGAATGATGAGAGATAATAGTAAAGTAATCAAAAAGATTATCGTATTTAATTTTTGATTACTTTTTATTGCTTGCAGAGCATTTGCCAGTTTGTCAGCACTTTTGAACATAGAAGTCTTCAAAGAAAAAAAACCGTGTTTGTAAAATTTTGTGTATCATAATCAAAACAATAACAATAATTCGAAACGAGCAAATCGGTCAAAAACGTTTCGCTTTTGGTTTCAGCCAAAATGACTTGCAAGACATCGATGTCTTACTTGCTAAAATTGGAGCAAATGGTAAGTGCTGGCCTACAATAGTAGTATAGTGCATAAAGATGTATGCATATACATTATATACAATTTGTATTTACACATATACCTGTTTATGTATGTGTCGACTACCCACATAAACGTATTCCTAAAGGTAAACCTCATAAAGAAGCCGAGCAAAGTTATCACACGTGCGTTTTAAAGCACTCACAAGAGTCTCTTCAGATCTTGAAGAATTTCTCAAGTTGATGCCAAAATTATATAGTTAGCTATTATAAACTGTTGACTCTTAAGTTTATGTGGGGCAGAGTGGGGGTTTTCTGTGCTTTGTAATATTATGGTATATATGGTGTTGCATATAAGCATTCGAGGATAGGCTAAAAAGTCTGATGATACATGTTATGTATCTCTTTTGATCAATTTGTTAACCTCAACTGGCCTAAATGGTCGTAATCAAAAAAGTTAATTGTATAAAAGTTAATTGTTTAAAAGTTAAAATGGAAGATGGCTCATAATCATCATCCAATTCTTTTTTGATATATTTTTAAACCCTTACATTAAAGCAAGAGGAAATCACATGACCTGACACAATTGGCTTAGGGCAGGTCGAACAACTCGTTGGATCCATAATTTAGATAAGTTCAGGGAAATCTTCAAGAGTAGTTCCCATTGGATCAATATCTTGGGCAATTGACGAGACACAACAGTCAGGTAATAGATGGCTAAGAAGGGCCATTGCCAGTTTTTCTGACACCTGAATGCCCGTGAGATTGAGATTGTTTCAAGAATTAGACTAAATGACGATCGCGTGTGCAGTTTTCTAAATAATATTGTTATTATGGCAAAAAATTCATAGTGTGAGCATATTTTTCTGTTGTAGCCTAATTTTCAGTCCTGCATAGATAATGGATTAAAAGACAACAGTAGCAACTAATGTATACTTTAAATTGACAATGTGTATTGAGTTTGTGGCGCTCTGTTGTAGGGAACTGGCATTTCCGTGACACTTTGGTTGAAGCGTGATGCTAACCATTTATGCCAAGACATTCAAATTGCCAACAGGGTCGTTATGGCGAATAATTTGGCCAATTTGCTGGGGCGGTTATTAGGCGCCCACAACACAAAACACCACAATAGACATATGCATGTAAACCTCCACAGTTGGGTCAAAACAATTTGCTGACAGTATTGCATGTGGGAAAATTATCAGCAACAAGTCGAATGGCATACGGCAATTTTCCAGTACATTTTCCAACCAAATTAGATTTCCATCATACATACAGTACAGTCTGTAGAATACTAGTTACAATTGATGGCAATTTGGTAGCTCTCTACACTCCCTGGAAATATTTTAATGCTAGTTCTCATCATTTCTGCCACGTTTAGACATTCGATTGTTATTCACATACATATATCGATATGCTGTTGATCACATTCTGAGCAATTTATATTTATATCCATTCATTTGCATTAAAAGCATTTAAAAGCTCATTTGGCAGTAGCAGTTGAAATTATTTAATGATTATTTAATGCAACAATAAGTAATACTTAAGACTATACTTAGTATTATAGTCATATTCAAAACGAAAAGCCGAGAATTGGGGTTAAAGTACATTCTAAACTGCGAAAACAATTAACTAAATTTGTTATTGACAATTGGCTAATAGCTTTCTAGTGCAATGATACACACCTTTTTTTAATTACCATAAATGTTTATTTCTCTTCCTGTAAAACTTTGAATATTTAAAAATTGTATTTTTGATAGCGGATGCACATTCGCACATTCACATTCTTTTATTTCTTCAGCAGATTTTCTGTGACAGGTACTTTTCATATTTACAATTATATGTATATCATAAAAATCGGTTCGAATCTAAGCGAATTACACTGTCCTACAGAATTGAAAAAATCAAAGAACTTTTCAAGTGACCTAGTGTACGTTGTAGGTCTTGACGAGTAGATCACGATAGTGTTTTTCAAAATTGTCTAACACCCCCAAAATCGGAAGTTATTGCTAAAACCGTTTTTCGGGTACTGCGATACTCACTATCAACGTCGCCATTTTTCAACCGATTTTCGATTGCTTTACGGTTTTGGAAAGAAGAAGATTCAAGCTTTAAGATGATATACATTTGTTTATACTTCATACAAAGCAACTACGAGATTTTTTAAAAGTTATCTAAGATTTACACTTTTTTTTTTCGATTTTCACACTTTGAAGTCATTTTTATATAACATTTTGTTAAAACACCTTTACTTTTTTACATTTAATCTTTAAGAAATTTTAATTCCGAGTAAGAAAAGTTTTGGTTTATTAAAATCGGTCGATAAATGCTTAAGTTACGACGCTTATTGAAAATTCAATTTTCATCGACAAAAAAAAAGGTTTTAGGATTTTCATCGACAAAAAAAAATGTTTTAGATGGATAATTCGTTTGTTCATGAAGATATCGTAACCAAATTTGCTAAAATGCTTAAGAACAATAAAAAACTTACAAGTGCCAAATTTGGTCGCAATATTTTAAAAAACAAACGAAATACAACAAATTTTGTTAAAAAATCGATTTTTTGACCAATAATTCCTATGGGAGCTATATGATATAGTCTACCGATTTTGTTGAAATTTGGCACATTGCTTAAGTGCTCTAAAAAATTTCAAAACGCCAAATTTGAACAAAATCAGTTGACTATGTCATATAGCTCCCATAGGAATTATCGGTCAAAAAATCGACTTTTTAACAAAATTTGTTGTATTTCGTTTGTTTTTTAAAATATTGCGACCAAATTTGGCACTTGTAAGTTTTTTATTGTTCTTAAGCATTTACCCAAATTTGGTTACGATATCTTCATGAACAAACGAATTATCAATCTAAAACATTTTTTTTTGTCGATGAAAATTGAATTTTCTTGTTTACAATAAGCGTCGTAACTTAAGCATTTATCGACCGATTTTAATAAACCAAAACTTTTCTTACTCGGAATTAAAATTTCTTAAAGATTAAATGTAAAAAAGTAAAGGTGTTTTAACAAAATGTTATATAAAAATGACTTCAAAGTGTGAAAATCGAAAAAAAAAGTGTAAATCTTAGATAACTTTTAAAAAATCTCGTAGTTGCTTTGTATGAAGTATAAACAAATGTATATCATCTTAAAGCTTGAATCTTCTTCTTTCCAAAACCGTAAAGCAATCGAAAATCGGTTGAAAAATGGCGACGTTGTTATAGTGGGAGTGATCGCAGTACCCGAAAAACGGTTTTTAAGCGATAACTTCCGATTTTGGGGGTGTTAGACAATTTTGAAAAACGCTATCGTGATCTACTCGTCAAGACCTACAACGTACACTAGGTCACTTGAAAAGTTCTTTTTCACTGTTGGACAGTGTTATTGAACCTACCGAGAAAACTGGGACGATTGCATTGATTTCCAAAAAACGAGATATTGTTACACTTAATGTTGGTGAACCATTATTTTAAGAATAAAGATAAGGAATTTAATTTTTAATTACAGAGAGGATTCTAATCAATTGGGTATAGTCTTGGTAGCTGAATAATCGTCTTCCTCGACTCACAGTGGAGTATAGGGCCTCACCATCCTCCTTTAGGGAACTCTATTAAGGAATTCACGGTAGAAGTCATTTTATGAGTAGCTGGCAGGTTGTAATTCATGATCGATAAATCCCCATGCATGCACTCCAAGCAAGTGCCTGCCGAACGATATTCTCTTTGGATCTCCAAGGGGAATGCAAAATCCATCGTCACAAGCGTTGGCATACTGGCGCTGGATAATAATAATAAATTTTTACAAACTTCAGCCTGACTTAACCTGTCGGAATATCAGGGCAAACAGTCTAGTTAATAGTCGTCTGTCTGGGTATCTATTCTGCCGAATGAAGGGACTTAGGAGTTATAACAAGAAGCAGAAAATCCTGGATTAGCACTTTTTACATTTTTTGACGCAGATCAGAACTGGGAAGGGAGAATTTCCATGAAACCTTATTTGCTTTCTAGCTATTTAGACTTGGTTCCAACTTGTTCCTACCGAGACTATGTCTGCATGCCTGTGAGAACCCATCCACTTGGGAATCCTAAAGTAAATATTTGTGGCGACAAAAAATAGTAGAACCACTTTCCAAGGACGATATCTTCGGTTAGTCATGAGCTATAACAAAGCCTTAACCAACCATCCAGTTTGGAACGGGGGATCAGCTCACTATGGCAACCGTCCCTGACCTTTAGATTTAAGTTGTCAATTAGTCTTCTTGTCAAATTTAAAATCATTACTTCTATAACTATAGCTAGTGTGATGCTTTTAGAAATGTGAATCATTCGTTGCAATGCCCTACAGTGGGATACTCTTTATCTATTTTTGGATGTTTTGTGCAAATATCCTTGTTTCCTAGGCTCACATTTGTTTACGTATATATATTAAACCAAATCTTTTAAAGCTATAATCGGAATTTATTTTTGTATACTATCCTACCAATAAACTGCATAACTGAGCCGCATAATTCGCAACTTTTGGTAATTTTTGGTGTGTCTAGAACTTGTTTTCTATGATATCTACTTTCTTTAAAAGTTGTGATAAGCATATCGGTATAATCAATTGGTTGCAGGGTATAAAAAAATATTCTGAAAAAGTGCGCAATTATTTTGTTTTGGCTTTAATGTATACTGTACCTACACAAAGAAAAAAAATCAGCTGACGACCTCTTCCCAGTCAAAGTTCCTGCTAAACGAAAGACTTAAGCAACAAACTTGCTTACTAGGCAATTTGTGGAAATTCGTTATGGTGCAAGTTGGACGATGAGCTTGAAATGACTTGTTGATGGGCGTTGGACTTGAACATAGCCAGTTTTATTGCCACACAGTGACTATGCTTAAGATGAGCCATACCATTTGGACATAGTTTTTTTTGCTCCAAGTTTTAGTATGCTCGAATTGTTCAATTTCAGCGCCAAAAGCAATTTAAACAAAATTCCGTCACGGCATAGTAAACGCCAATGACGACCTAGTCTACGCTTTGACTAACGTATCTTAAACACTGAAAGAAAAAAACATGTATGATATTCAACGGTATACGAATTTGTTCATTAGTTGCTTCATTGCGTTTGCTACCAGAATTTCTAGAATTTAAAGCGATTTGCTTGATAACGGATGCTGCGGCACCAACTTCCAAATATTTTTCTTCTTTTTTTTGCGCCTCTGCCCCAAAATCAATAAGCGGCTATGTGTGTTCCAATTTGGCCGAGAATACTAGTAACAAAAACAACAACAACAAGTTGGTCTTTATCTGGCCAGTAACAGTTATTAAAGAAAAACTAAATATAGCAAAACTGCGAGAGCAGTTTGCAAAGTTTGTGACTTTGCGATAATGAGTACAGTTTAAGTATGTAACGTGGTGATGTAACGTAAAAACTGGATTTACGAACTCGGTGGTACTCTTGAAGAAAAAAATAAAAGTGTTCTTCTCGACTTGCTTGAAAGATGTTTATAGCTAAAAGAAATATGTTCTAAGTAGCAGTTTTTTAGCTATAGGTATATTCGTTCTTGCGTGCTCCGGAAAACGAATTTTTTTTTGATAGCTTTCCTTTTTATTTTCAATAATCTCACGAATTTCCCTAATTTTTTGGTTGCCAATAATAAAAAAAATTTGTCATTAAATATTAAACCTTAAGTTGGCACAAATAGAATCTCTATATCTCTTTTTGGCGATTCGTTTTAAATTATCTTGCAAAAAAACATTAAATCAAAGTTTCATGTACAAATTCGTGTATTTATAATAGGAACTTTAAGCCTTGGATGGAGAAGATTCATGTCAACCTATTCAAAAGTTGGCACAAACGTAAATATAGTATTAATATAGCATTATAGCTATTAAAATTATTAAGATCGAATGGTTAGAAATATATGTATATGTTTATAATATGTTTTAATGTATCAATTATAAGCTACTTATTTCATAAAACAAATTGTGCTTTCCACGTACACCAACGTATAAATTAAAATAAAATATCTTAAATAGTTGTATACATTTTCTGAAAAAAACATTTTTTATAAACGTATTTTGCAATTTATCAGATTAGACAATCATCAAATTTGACAGTTAATACAAAATGGAGAGGATTAATTGTGCTCCAATCAATTGTAATCCCATAATAACTTAGAAGGCCATCAACAGATGTAGATTAACTAAAGCAATTTTGCATTTAATGTTCCTACGTGGGAAATTCTAAAGGTCAGTTACTTATCAAACTGCCCTCGCATATAATAAAACGAAAAACAAAACTAACAACAAACAACTACTTGTCAGTGGAAGCAGTCAGCCAGTGGCAGCAGCATCTAGCCATGCTGTCCATATGCCTGATTCTCGGTCTATGTCTGTAGATCAGTCCTTCTGTCTTCGGCCGGGTCTTGTGGGTCTAACTAACGGGCTGTCTATGGATTGCTATTGCTAGTTGTGGTAGTAGCTCTGCATGTATGCGCGTTAGCTGCTAACGACCTCAAAAAACAAGTTGAGAGTGATGCCAAGAGTTAGCATGGCTAGATGGTGGCTATAAGAATGCCGCCGCCGTCGCCGTTGCTGCCACAACAACGTGCCCCACTCGACACTTGTGTGCGAAGATAAAAACAGTTGCTGCGGGCACCATTGGAGCATTGTTTTTGCTGCTGCTACTGATTTTTTGTCAAGTGTTCAGCATTCTTTGGGCCAAGTCCCAGCTGAGCTTTTGCAAATTATGTATCTGTCTATCGTTCTATAGTATCTCTTTGTGTATATGTGTATCTAAGTATGAATATACTTAGTTTATACTGCTTTTAGTACGATATATGAATGAACTCTACAGCGCCTCAGTTAAGTGACACAGTGGTGTCAAATACAACTTGGAGCAGCAGAAGCTTGTTTTTGAGAAGAATTGAACCACGATTTCAGAAAATGTTTGGAGCATGATAACAACAAGCAACGGTTGCACATTTTTAGTAAAAACCTACCTATCTATTCTAAAAATATTACATATGTGCAAAAATTTAGTTGACTTTGCATTCACTCAAAAAAGTTAGCCCCAAAAAAAAAAAGATGTCAGTTGTCCATACCAATTTGACCAGCGCCTGCGATTTACATAGTTAAACTCCACTTTAATTAGCAAAAAAAAAAGAAGAAACTTATTCATATTTAATCGCTCACTCTTGGCACTTGGTTCGCGTTCATGGAACTTGTTCATTCATTTATTTTTTGCAAACATCCACACTACTTCAGACTGTCGTATTGCTTGCAACGAATGTTTTCATTTACTTCTTTAAATCATTTAACGCATTACGTCTATATTTATTAAAACATTGCTGTTAAAAGCTCTTGCTCTCTCAAAATTAGATTTCTACCAGGGCTCTAGCTTTTTTTTTAAGTGTATTTTTATGGGCTTTCTTAGTTAATTATCGGAAACAAATGTAGAAAAAATTGAATTCAAATCAAAAAAAATACTCTTACTGAGCGCTATAAAAATATTCGAAATTAGATGCACTTTCCAACACTGTGACGCAGTGTAAACATAGCATTAGATGCACATGGTTGTATCTTTGCTGTTGTTGTTGTTGTTGTGTGAATTTGTTGGCATTCCAATTTGGCAGCTTGAGGCTGTTGTAGATTTACGAATATTTTTGTGGCGTTTTATTTTTTATTGCGCATTTTGCTTCCTCTTAACAGATTTTTTATTATAAAATCTGAACAAGTTTTGCGACCGACAAGCAACAACCTGCAAGCTGCAAGCTACAACTTGGAACAACAAATACTGCTGCAAGCAACATGTGGGTCACTTAGCCAGTGTGACAGCAGTAACAGGTTGCAACCAACGTACATAGTATATTTGCAACTTGCCAGTTGTTACAGTTGTTGTAGTTTCTGTTTGGGTTGATTAACAGCAACATCCCACAGACTATACTTACTCATCCTCTGTACCAAGGTATTTGCAACAGGTTTCTTAGCTCATTGGTGGGCGTTGCTGGGTCTGTCTACTTCACATTAAACATTGTATCTTCATTAGAATGCGATTAATGTCAAATGAAAATGGGCTACATTGGATGCTGTAGTTGCACGTGCTACGAGTACTCTGCACGGCTGAGATATCTTCAGCCCTTTGGTAAATATTCTTGCATATGTATTTAAAAATTGCCTTAATTGTAATTAGATAGCAATAAAAGGGCATAATATTGAAATTCACAACTTTTAGATACCTTCAGATGATCATCTTTCTTATAGACGGTGCTTTACGCAAAATTTTCCTAAAGGGGGGTTTCTCTAGTTTTTTCAGGACAAGAATATGCTCAAAGTTATTACCCCTCTGCATTTTAGATATAAGTCATAAAAATTAGACAGCTAAAGCATATTCTGATCATCGATCATATCCCTGTAACAATTTCTCAGATCGTAGTACATCACTTCCTTTTCGTCACGTCACAATATTAACAACCCACTTCGTAATAGTTGTGACAGAACGGATTTAAATCTCATTGAAAACTATCAAATTGAAATCGTTTATTGAAAGGAGACGCTTTTGACTCAGTAAAACTAGTGAACTCAATATTTCTGACATTTATTCCTTGAATCGTATGTTCGTTGTAAATTTGGTAACCAAGATAAACTGATTACAAAATTTTTGAAAGAATCCTGATTAACGTTTCAAGAAGTTATTTTTTTTTTGCTATCACCAAGTGCGTAGTAAGAAAATTCAATTGTATTGATCTTAATTTTTTTTAAATAAAAATTCATATTATTAAAAAAAAAAAAACTAAATACGTAAAGGTTAAACAAGGCATTAACAATATAATGACTTAATGATAGAAACCTAGTTCTTTATGAGTGCCGTAAATCTAATTCATTGAGACGTCTTTTACAAATATCTGAAGCGGAAAGTCTAAAGAAGAGAAAAAACTTATTTGAAAATTCATGCATTCCTTCAAAATGCGTAATACATCTCTAAGAGTGGCTAACAGCCAAGTTTAGGGAATCATGGAGTTTCAAATTAGATTCAAAAATTTCATGGTGTAACTCAAAATTATTCTTGAAAAATAAAATAATGAAAATGCATATTTAGCTTGAATTATCTAAAAGGTGCTGAAGATCTTGAAGTTACAGATAAAACAAGAGAAAAAAGCTGTAAAAGATTTAAAAGCATTTTACAGTTTTCCAATAATTAGATACATCATAAAATGACTTGTGAAATAGCTCAATAAAACATTGTTATTTAAAAGTTATTATTCTTAAGTGCTTGATGAAGAAGTTATCTATACCCGGAAAGGTAATTTTCTAAAGACTTCTTTGGGATAAAGTCACTCACATAACAAAAGCAATAAAAGAAAAAGCCAAAAGGAATCAGTTTATTGAGAGTTAAAGGTTTATGAATCTATTAGATTTTATATGATATATATATTATAAATTATATGTATTATTATTACTATATAACTATTAAGTGGTTTTGCAGTTTAAGACTATATTTATGTTGTGTCCAGCTAATTAAATTGATTTGGTTAAGATGGTTACTTTAACTATCTAATATGAAAAGAGCGAAATAGTATTTAATTTGACATATTTTAATCTTAACGGCCAAAGAAGTTTTTAATCAATAAAAGTATCAACGCTTAGACAGTAAAATATATTTAAATATTAACTATATTGAAATTAAAATTCCTCTTTTTTATTTTAAAAAACTTATTGCAAAAAGTTAGAAATTAAATTATATTTAATTAAAATACTGAATTTTACAATTGACGGGTTGGTAAGAGACCTCTATTTGCAATCTTTCAGTCATCTACTGCGAAGCCTTGATTAAATCATCATAAAAGAGCTTAATACACTTTTGCTTTTTAATTAATTTTATCTTTTTTTTTTTTTGCCCTAACGTTGAGTTCCAAAAGACTGTGGTAATGGGAAGAGTAGCTTTAAGCCATTTTTCAAATTTCACGGTAAATCGATAGGATTAGGAGTGACACATTTCTCTAATGAGCATTTTTACCCAACCCAACCCAAATCTATCTATCTTTCTATGTGAAAATTTAACTACAAATTAGTGTCGGTGCCTAATTCTAATTATGACGTAGATTAATTGTCACTTTAAGTTAAATGTTAGTATACCATTTGAGACTTTGGAGTAACTTTTGGGTTACTTAAAATTTGTTGATCAGAAAAATTGTAGAATAAAGAGCAATTTAAAATTTGTGTAATTTTTCTGACTTTGCGACCTTACTCATTTTAAAAAAAAATTTCAGCCCATATTTTCACTTGTCATCGATTCAAAATTGGTTCAGGAAATGGGAGCCATCTAAAACAAGGGAATATATGGATCCCAGGGTATAATAGCATTTACGAAAACAAATCTAAAGATTTTGACGTAAATCAGACTGAATGAACACAACTAGTCAAGTAACTCCTTGCTTCCTAGAAGGTGGATAAGTTAAAAAAATGTCACAATGGAGCAAGAAACCTTAAAAATACGTAAAGTGGACCTTATATATTAGCATATCTAGAGCAACCAAACTTTAGAATTAAATCCCATATTACGTCACGGAAATCAAGAGCATTTTATTTTTTATATTGTTATAGTTTATTCATTTGAGAGCTCCCAAGAACTGAATAAAATTGAATCTAAATCGGTTTTATATAACATACCATGCAACCAAATGATTAGAAATCCCTTTTCTGGGCATAATTTGTACTATATATCCAAAGTTTTTTAATGTGCCTAAGCATTATGCCGAATTTTACTAATATCATTTAATTTTTTTAGTTGTACCATCATAATACAGTACCTCAAAGCTGTCCACCATCTGCTTTTAAAACTTATTAGTAAAAAAAACCCAGCACATCAGCATAAGACCTAGACGTAGAAAGATCAATTCATAATATTAAAATAAATTAGATTATAAATTGGCTTTACAATTAAATTCTAATTAAATATAATTAGGTTTGCATTAAGCTAATGGGTATCAAGATACCTTCTAAATTACAGTCTATTGGATAAAGCTACAAAACCCCCCGCCGCGGGACTCTGCCAGTGTTTACAACCTGTAAAACTCGAAGCTGTCTCTGTCTGATAATTCCCTTAAGTGTGGAGAATTGATTTTGTTTTTGTTTTGGTTGTTTTTGGAGAAACAAAGCCGCACAGAAGACTAACACGAATATTTTTTTGCTGTTTTTTTTTTATTGTTTTTTTTTTTTTTTCGTATATTGCTGTTTTGTTTTCGGCCACATTAATACTTTCAACTAAGTCACTGGGTCGTCGCCGGGTGCTGGAGCTGGAGCTGGGTGCTAGGCTACGTCCGGCCAAATCAGCGGCCAACTGTGACTCCCAAAACAACGCTTATACATATGGATGTTTGTATACGACGAGTATATGAGCAGACAATACAAAACAGCGGCATTAGTGAGTCTAGTGTTTTAATTAATGACTGTAACCCTATTTGTAAAACAGCATAAAGACCCAAGCCCCAAACTAAAACAAACAAACGAATGCTGCAAAGTGCGAAAACCTAAAATAGGTGAAAGTACCACTAGCCAAAAGTAAAAAAGAAAAAAATAAGCCCAGGCCCGACTTCGAATTCGGTTCGGATTGTAATCAGAGGTGCAGCCAGTGGGGAATATGATATATGTATATGAAATTGTTGGAAGTCAATAATGAACTTATGACGAAAACGAGGTTTTTAACTTTTCACCCATACGCAGCATGCAAAAATTTGGCACGAAAATACAAAACTTTATGTGAAAAAAAAAATTCCATTAATTTTTATACTTGCAATATTGTCATTCCATGTGCGTAAGGGCTTTTGATGTGAAAGTTGAATATTTTCAAGTTGAGCTGTTTTTAGAACTCGGTTTCTGTATAATAAAAAAATTACAAAATTTTATTTTACGTCATCATATTGCACTTGAAAGCATTAGGAACAAATGTATAGCGGCATATATGAAATTTGTTGAGTAATTTAAAAAAAGTTTAATTTTAAAAACTGTTTTAACACCCAAAATAGCAATGATACCCCAATAGACTCTTGTCGCTTTCCCGGCTTTTAACTTAACCAATTTAAAATTAAATTGGTCTAAAAAGCAGTTTTTCACTTTTTATTTAATAATGAGTAAAAAACAACATATTATTTAAAGATTTTTTTAAGCTGTAAAGGTTAAAGTTAAATAAAATATATGTACATAAAGAGCAACCAAATTTTTTTACCATCACACTTTTTTTAACATTTTTAACATCTTCAAGTAAGTTCGTTGAATATGTACTCGCATTTTTTAACACCTTTAGCAGAAATTATAACTTTTAAGAGTAATATTAATGAAACCTTTTAAATAAGGAAGCCAAAAGCTACAATAAATTTTTGTAGTTATAAAATAACACTAGTTTACAGTAAGATGTGTAAATCGGTTCGGTTAAAACCGAAAATTAAGTCCAAAATTCAAAAAAAAAATAGTGTCTTTACTTAAAAGCAAATATCTCTGGTTGTAGATAATTGATTTATCCATCGATTTAACTTGGAACATATTTTTATAAAATTTACAGTTTGGTCGCTATTTATCTACTCATTTAAACTTTTTCGTATTATTCAGAAAATTTATGAGAATAATTCTATTAACTTGTTTACCTATTTATTATTCGTGGCTCTTATAGTTCGATCGATTACAAAAAAAAATAAAAATTGAAAAACTAAAATAAAAGAAATTCGTCCATTCGTCACCCCTTTGTGTAAAGCTGGCTACGCCCTTTTTTGTAACTATGGCTACCACTGGGTACGACGGCAGCGGCTTGAAAAGCGACAACAGGTTTTTGGAATGCCACTGGCAGCAGCTGTAGAAGCTGCCGCCGCACTAGAAAGTGTTACATAGCTGTGATATTGCTGCAATGATAAAGAAGAGACCTGCAACTGGTCTGTAGCATAACTTGACTCGACTCGACTCGACGCAATACGCCTCGACTCCCAATGTCCTAAGCAGCTACTTATGGTTATTGTTTGAGGTTTTTGCGACAGCTGCATAATTAGATAACTTTGGATAGTTGATTTATATTTAATGATTAGCATTTCGGGGGCGCATGCATTTTAGCATTCGAAAAACGTTACTAGCTCTTTGGCCAACCAGCCAACCAGCCAGCTAGACACTTACAAATGCGCCACGCATCATTGGACGGACCAGGAGTGAAGTGGCGGTTCCAAGTACGGTCGTTTCTGTATTGAAAGCGAAACCGAAAATGAAAAAGTATTTAGCCCTTTGGCTGTTAAGAAATCATTCTCTCTGCCCCGCTCAAGTTGTTATCGTTGGTGCTGGTGGGTCGGTCGTCCAAGCCAAACTGCTCAGCTGGGTAACTTGTAATTTTCACTTTACCAGCAAAAAGAAACAAGCTACCAAACAAAAACAACACAAAAACTCGAAACTCGAAAAAAATGGCATGCAAAATCTATTTTCTTTGCAGCGATTTCCCACACTTCACTGGCCACCGCCACAGAAATTATATTCGTCCACCTTACCTTATAGGTGCAATAACTTTTGAAGCACGTGCAGCAACAACTATAAACAACAAGATACTCCAGCAAACAAAAAATACTACAAATTGTTTGTGTTTAGCCGGTGAAATCTGTAATAACAAAATGTTGGAGCATGTTTTGCCTACCAACTTTTGTGAATGGGTTCGGCAGAGTTCATTCCACACTGCACAGTAAATTGTCCGTCTACCTGTTAGATGGTAGAAAAATTACTTCATAGTAACAAGTGTTTTTTTTTTTGTTTGCTACCAATGACTATGATATTTATAACAATTATGCAATTTCAATTATATTACAATTAATATATTAAGGAAAGAAAAAAGTTTGAAAAATTAACCTGGATATGCATTTAGTTTAGCAGTACAAAGTAGAGCGTCTGGATACATCAGTCACTGCTTAGTTTACCACTTTAAATTGATAATAATAAAATATATAACCTCTAATCAACTTAATTTATAATGCAGACTTCACAGCTCTGAGCTTGCTATCTATCAATATCGTTAGAACTTATTGAAATCACATGTTTGGCAGTGCACGAATTTTTTTATGTGATTTTAATTCGACTTCTTTTGTTCAATGGAAACCAAATCTAATTTGCAAAATTGGTTCAAAACTGCACGTAATTTAAAGGGGTCTCCTTACGAAAACCCGAAAAATCTTTGTTTTTTGGTATTTTATGTTATCGATAGAAAAACTATCCGAGAGTGGGCGTGTAAAATTTCATATCGTTATTCGGAATATTTCTGTAGATGCAGTCGGTAGAGTAGCTCGGCGCACAAGCGCTTCAGTCACGCTGTGCAGTGCAGGACAGGAAATCCCTTATTGATTCTAGGAGACGGAACGACAGCCCAGAAGACTTTCGAACTGCCAGTAGACTTGAGCAACAACAACAAAGCGAGATATTTGATAAATGCGGAGGGCTTGATGTATCATCCAAGAATAGCAGATTACGGATTGACCTCTGTAAGTTTTGTTAGCAAAAAATCGTAAATTTTAACAAGAACAAAATAATACAGTGAAATTCAACTGTCTTTTACGTTTCAGTAAAAGCACGCCGTTTAACTTTTCCAGTCGCGAGGCATCCCAAGTCTGTCATGAATAAGGCCGTTATTTTCGAATATTTGACTTTGTTTTTTTTAAATGTAACTACATAAATAACATTTGCTCGTTTCATGATGTCACCCCCTTGAGCTAAAATCATTTTTTAAATATTTAATATTCTTAGGTTCTGTTTATGTCAACTTCAAGTTAGAGATTTATTCAAAAAGTAAGTGAAAAATTAGAAGATATCCACAGCAGTAAATATCGAATTGAAAACACGCAATAAGGAACAAAATGAATTTGATTTCCCGAACATGGCCTATTATCTTTCGAAATATCAATGATGATCAATGCACTTTTTCAACTTTGAAAGCGTTGTCTCCGAAACAGAAATAAATATAGATAGATAATTAGACAAATGACATCATCAAAATGATGATCACAATGATGTTGAGCGTTGAATTAATGCAGGAGGGCTAGAACTATCCTGATGAGAAATAAAAAAAAAACTAAACAGTTATGGCGAAAAAATTATTATCTACTACTTAAAACTCACCATCCTACGTTGCTGACGTGGTATAAAGGCGACATGGCATGTTGTTCCGAAGAAACAGGCGAACTTTTGGTTCGTCTTGGAAGACCAAAGAGGATGACAGGAATGCTTCAATGCAATCATCTTGAAAAGTTTCCTTCAATAGCATCCGATTTTGGACGACCTTTAAGAAATTCGCCGGTCAGTTAGTGATAATCGCCCCGACGTAACTCAGAAAACTACTAAAATACAAAAATTCGCGTAAAGTGGATATATATTAAGATTTTGCTCTTCGTAAGTCGTAATAAATCATTGTTGAAACTTATCGTATTTAATAAGAAAGCTATATTAAAAACTCGGACAGTTATTATTTTTAAAATGATTCGACCACGCCCATCAAGAGCTATGTTTAAACACGTCTTGTTTTATATAACCAACTCATTTCTGCAAATGTTAATTATATGGCAATTTAATTACTGTCACCTAAAAATCTTCTTTTCAATTCGCAAGAAACATGTAAGGATTTAAAAATTTTGATTTAAATTCTGATTCAAATGCTCTGCCATTATAGCTAACACTGTTACTTGGTCTTATTGATTCCATCGAACTTCTTAATGAAGTTACTTTTTTCGAGCCCTTTAAAGTAATTCACAATTTTCGCCACTTATACTTAGTATTTTGTAGATTTTATTTTTGTATTCGCAAATCATTTTTCTAACTTTATAATTGTGAATCGTAGTCTCTGTGACCATTTCGAGTTAGAAATGCGGACAAGTTTAAAGTTATTGTTGTTAGAAATGTCCTTAATTGCTCCACAGCAATCCTTCTCTGCAACTTCGCTAATAGATAAGCCGCGACGTTTAGGATCTGAAACCATTTTAATGATAAGGTTCTTAAAGTGCTCTTAGTGCCATTATTTTAAAAGACCTCACGGTGATTAGCGCTATTTCACTTTGTGGGAGAGCGAGTTTCTTCTTGAAGTTGTTCACATCTGCTGAAAGACGATAGAAACTTTAACGCCGATGTCCAAAATTCTAAGTTCACGACTTCTAAGGGAAAAATAAAACAACAACAACAACTAATATGATCATACTTTCAAAGCTTTTCTAAGAAAACAAGCTTTAGTGAAAGATTAAATGTTTGCTATGAACAGAGTACTTGCTCTAATCTTCAATATTCGTTATTTATACACATGACTGGAGCATCTACAGAGAATTCTTACATGTGTAATATGTATACATTTTGTTGTAGAAGTTTTTTTCAGTTAAGAAACCTCCATATTGGCTATATCTTTTGCTTTGAGACATTGTGGCTACGAACACAGTAATAATTATACGGATTTCAGCTGTATGGTAATCGTTCTACTTGTAGATGGATAATTTCATGATGACTGGTCTTATCGTTGTATGGCTGGCTGCTGCTTTGGTGGCATCCACAAGCTAGACCCGTCTTAAGCGAGTACCACCCAGTTATTTTCCCAAACTTATGACAGCAAACAAACAACAAGCCAATTAATGACAACTACAAAGAAATGTCTAGTTAGAGTCAAAAAAGAAAAAAAATACAGAACGAGAAGCTAGCTGGATAATTGGAAGGCTTGTGAGCTTCCATGCAAAATCCAGTCAAAGGCAGACAAAGGCTCAAAGTCCAGAGCAAGAACAGAGCAGAGCAGCAAAAGGCAGACTTCATTGTCTAGTCCTACATGCTATATGCTATGTACTTTGTTTTGTCGTGTGTATAAAAATAACCCAGTTTAAATGGGCATGACCATGGCCGCCAGTCCAAGAAAGATACAGCGATGCACATGTTGTAAATGCAGCCCGACATGTGCAACTCATGAATGTGGGCACGGTATGATCTTTGTGGCAAGACTTGCTAACCATGCAACTCAACCCAACTCAACGCAACCTTGGATCTCCTGAGTTAGACAAATCATCATAAGGTGCCCATGGTTGTTAGTACAAAGGCAGTGAACTTGACGTTGAGTCGCTATGGCATGGTGTTTCATGGTGAGGCATGGCTACTGGTGGTAAAATGGCCATGTTGCAGCGCATTATAAATTTTTGTAGTTCCAGGTAGTATGTACCTTGCTCATAAGTGTTCGCTGGATTTATGTACATACATATGTAAGTATATGTATACATAGCTATACATATAAATGTTATTCTGTTGGCATTGTTGTTGTTGCGTGTTTTGCATAATTAAAAGCACCATATCACGCCTCAATACATAACACTATCGGCAGGGTCATTGCAGAACCCAGTCCATTGCCAATCCAAGGTTTTAAATTGAATTTCTATGACAACCATAAAATGGCAAGTGCTATGATGATATCTTACTTATGGTCTGTATTATTTACGCGTCTACTCCTCAACGCGATCCTGTTCGAGAGACAGTAAAAGAAGACAATTTTTATTGTCTGTAGTATCATAGTAATAAAAATAAACATAATTCGTTTAAAGATTCGGAGCACAACGAGTTTATTTGGTAAACAACTTGCTTAGGAATTTGGCTTGATAAGATACACAAGCTCGAGGTTAAAAACCCATGTACGACATAAGACAATGGTCATGAAAGATAAAAGCAAAAGCCTTCCGAGAAATAGACACATAGCTTTATTGACTCGACATATGATATAAAAAAGTGCTATACTTTCTACTACAAACGAAAATGTTTTACCTTCTGAAATCCATGCCAATTTTTGAAACTTACCAAACTCCTCTTCAGATTTTTGTCAATTTGAAACTAAGCTCATATTTACCGGCTATCAAAGCAGTGTGTATGCTCCCATCCTCGATCCGGCCACCTCAATTTTTTAACCTACTACAAAATACTGTAGCTGAAACAATAGACGGACTCGAACGCGCCACCATTATAAAACATTTACAAAATTTCAATTGAGGACTGTTTTATTGAGCCCTCTGCTTCAGAAAACGAATAAATTTTGTTCGTTTTTGCGTACTCCAATCCCACATTTTCGCTACCGATATTTTTTTATAATTCTCTTAATCTTTGTTAGCACAGTTCTACGCCTTTTGATTAATATTAATCACGACTATTCTATTCTTACTGCAAGGAAATTTTTTTTTATGCGAGACCTGAACAATGTGAGCATATTGCTGTTATATTTTGGGTTGATACAGAAAACAAAAATCTTAACTAGTTACCAAAAACATATTATCCTTAAAATTTTTCAAAATTATCCCATCCTAGAATATGATTTCTTGACACTGTAACGTGTAATGGTATTAAAGCTAATGTGCTGTGTTGCCATTGGTCCCAATTGCTCGAGAAATGTTCCCGAATTTCGATTCTTGTTCCGGTATGGTCAAATCAAACTTGTGTAGAATATTTTATTGTTGCGAAATACAACATGATATTCAGAAGATAGTCAATATATACTATCTTTAAGCTCTATTTCGAATATATATCATATTTAGATCAACGTTTTTCGTTAAATAGATTTTATAAATAAAATGTGTTTTATATTTTAGAAATCGTCAGTCAAGTTAATCACACTTCCACAATTTAACAGCGGTGGCACAAATGATTTTCGGCTTTTGACTGTACTTTGAATCCTAATAAAGTGCTCAAAGTTTACAACTTCTGGTCTTAAATAGCATCGTGACGTTCACGTTTTAAAAAAAATAGCTAAACGTAATTACAACAACAACAGTAGGTAAAAAAAACTTCCTATTTCCGTTTTTAATGTTCTTGTCACGCTGCGTTGATGTACGTGAACTTAAAAGAGCAACGGCCCGACACGTCAAGTCAGTCAGACAGTCAGTCAGTCAGTCAATTAGACAATAGAAGTATATAGCCGGTATTTGGTATTACCTGGTTCGTCTTAACTTCTGGTTCTTGTGGGCCTCACATTGGCCTTAGTATTGTTTTTTGTTTAGCTAAAAGTTTCAAGTTACAACAAGTTGCGGGCGCATGCAACGTCGCATTGCATTCTAAGTACAATGTTTCAATGTTGTCTACAATTAAGAACTCCTTCAACTTCATTGTCTTTGTCTGCTTAGGCGAGGGCAGGCTGTAAAGTAATTGAACTATGAAATAAACTAAATTAAAAATATATAAAAATATATTTCATATTGTTAGTTTTCATTTTTAAATATAAGCTAGGTTTATATTAAATAAAAAAATAATTATTCAGGCAATTCGCCTGACGATAGTTATACATATGTAGATATTTGGGACAGTTGAATTTAATTTAGACGCATAATAATTTGTTATGAGGCTGGGACTTTGTGCCGCTAATTCCGAATCCGATATCTAAAAGACCCAGCACGTCGGGGTTTGATATAACCTCAAAACGAGGTATGTTGGAGGTAATTTTTGCCACATGTAAAGTAGATACAAACCATTTTTTAAAATATATTGCACTGATAGTTTAATATAAGGAAACCGGAAGGATACTGTAGTGGCTTTAAGTGAAGATCAAACTTTTTAGGTAACTATATAAAAAAAACATTTGACAATGCTAAATCATAACAAGAGAGTTTGCAGTCTCAAAATATGATTCTAACGCTACAGTCCAAGCACTTATTTCTTCTAAGGAATTAACAGCAAAACAAAGTAGTCAAAAGAAGTTCTATTTATAAGTCAATAATAATTGGCTACGGATTTTTTATGCCAGCGTATGCAATTACACATGCGATCCAATGCTGATTTAAAGAAAAAGGAAGGATTGCCCATGCAACCATCTGTATTCACCTCATATGGTTTTGATCAGCGAAAGAAAGCTATTTTCCAGAACCAAAAGCCAATCAGTTTTTTTAATAACAAATTCATAAAACCTTTTTGATAAGCATGACTTGGAACGCTCCCTCTCGTCCTCCAAAAAAAGATTATCTTAAAAGTAAGCACATATGTTTCTATATGTAGGTACATTAAAAAAGCATAAAAAAATGTTGATTTTGAAACCATTACAAGTTTTTGGTATAGCCCTTAAATATGTAACTCTATCTTTGGCAGGCCAACTACTTTATAGCCTGCCCTCGTACTTCTAGTTCTTCTTTTGTTCATGCGTTTTAAAATATTTATTTATGTTAATTTAGCCACTTTTTTATTTGTATGCCAAGTTGTGTATTCTTGCAGTTACTTCTTTTGCTTCTTCTTTGTTTAATTTTGTTGTCTTGTTTTGCCAGCTACCGTAAAAAAGTCAATCAACTTTGTGACTTTATCTGGCCTACGCAACTACCACTGCATATTATGTACTTACATAGTTGTATGTAGAAAAATAATAGTGTAGTTTACGTATATAATCAGCTTATGTACTTATAATAAGTTTTTACTTATAAGTACAAATAACATCATTAACCCATACTGCTTATACGATAATCAGGTTTGCTGTTAAGGTGCAACAATAAATTTATGAATAATAATAATAATAACTAATAATACTCGACAGATTGCAGTTGGTGTGGGAAGCGCTTTTCAAAAATAGTGCAATTTCAAGTCTGTTAAATACTAATGAGCCCGGCAGACGTCGTCCTGCCCAAACTTTTTGTACACTCTTAAAGTGTATTAACATCGTAAGATTCTCTAGTTAGCTTCTCTAGACAATCATAAGATTTTTGGATTTGTTGACTTTCATGAACTTTAGTATTCATAAGAGAGCTCGCATCTCTAATAAATTCATGCCCCTACTACGCTTTTGTCTGGACTTAATGCCCAATACCCGGTGTTGAACAATTTTCAACTATGCTATATTCACGATATTCACAAAAATGCATATATCTCACAAACCAATACACACAATCACATCGCAATAGGCTTAAAACCTCCGTATTGACAACTTCTAACACACGCGAAAATCATATTTGAAATTTTTCAACGCGTTCATGAGAACACCCGTAACACGTAAAACATTAGTTTTAATCAGACAATGTCACACAAAAAAAATTTTTTTTTTTAATTTGTCGATAAATTAAAAAAAAATATAGGTGTGGCAACTCTTACAAATTACTCAAAACTTTTTGTGCTATAAACCTTCTACACACTGTAACAAACAAAATAAAAACAAAATTAGGCAAATTCGTTCAGCCGTTTCAGAGTTATACGCTCATAAACGTACAGCATTTAATTTCTATATACGAGGGGTATTCAAAAAGGAAGCTTCCCTAATTTTAAAATGAAGTACAAAACAATTTTTAGGTTACAAAATGAATATTTATTAATTATTTGACTCACAAACTATTTTTCTACATAGTCACCTTCGACTTGAATACATTTTTCGTATCTGTTATAGAGTTTATGCAAACCTTCTTTAAAAAAAGACGTGTCCTGTTTTTAGAGCCATAATTTGACAGATGTTTGGACTTCTTTGTTTGAAACAAAATGCTGCCCACTTGGTGCGAGATCCGGAGAGTAGGGTGGGTGATCGAAAATTTCCCATTTGAATTTTTCCAATAAAGTTCTCGTTTTTTGAGCAGAATGAGGCCGTGCATTATCATGAAAGAGTAAGATTTTTTTGGATAATTTTCCTGGACGTTTTCGTCTGATGGCATTTTTAAGCTTATTTAAAACTTCACAGTAACGATCTGCATTGATTGTTGTACTAGGTTCCAAAAAATCAACCAACAAAACACCTAACGCAATTCACAATTGGACACGTTTTGCAATGGTAGCTCTATGGTTGTTGTGTTTATACTGCTGAAAAAACTGTTTTCGGTCACCAATACCAGTGCCGCTCTTATCGATAGACTCAACACTGATGTTGTGTTCAGTGCGAGGCCGCTAGATGGTGCACAAGAGAAACGCCAGACCAGGGAAACTTCCTTTTTGAATACCCCTCGTAAATATGTAGGTATAATTTTATCATCCTTATTTATAGGATGTTCCAATACAACAAAATATTTGTAAAGTAGGCCATAATTATTTTAAAAAACTTCTTTGTTTTCTTGTGACGCCAATAGAAGACGATTAGCGAATCATAATAAATAATACCAAAGGTTTCACAATGGTTATTTCCACTTGTCCTGTATTTTGCCAGGCTGCTGGCGCCATCTAGCATAAATTGCCTAAAACATGTACAGCAATGTTTTTTTTTTTTTTTTTTTTTTTTTACAAGAGAGAGAGAGAGCGTTCTTTTATATGAAGTTTGGTTTTGTCGCTTCGCTTTTCTTTGGTGCTGCGTACTCACCTCTATACAAATGTATTTTGAACTCAATGACGTAACCAATAATACAGAAGATTTAATTTAACAGATAATACCTATAACTCGAATATTTTAAAATAAATGGCTACACATTGCTTTCGAAGTTGATCATAATTTAATCTGTAAAAAATTTATATAAAATTAAATTTTTATTTATGTAAAGTCAGTTGAAAAAGATAAGTAAAATGGGACAGTAATATTCAAGGTTAAAAGTGACAAAAATCAAATCAACTAAAAAATTTTAGAACGTAATTTTAGAACGTAATTCTCTACAAAATTTTGTATGTACAATATTATCTGCTACAACAGAACATTAATTTTAATATTAATTAAAAGCAGAAAAAAAGTCGTTCAGGACAGTTTTCGCCCTATTATCTAGCTACACTCTTTGCGTTTAAGTAAATGAAGATATTTTTTTTTAAATCAAAAATAAATTGTATTTTTTTTTTTTTGCAATATCATAAAATTTGCCTAGCAACTTTCCACAGATTTAATCGGCCGTGCTTCGGAAAACGAATCCGAACATTCGAATCGGATTACCATGTGTCCGCATTTAAGCGAACATACCTCGTGCTCGCTTGTTTGCTTTCATACACAAATGTTCGCATTTTTCGCTCGGTTAGAACGATTCACTTTGTCATACATATTTTCATATTTTTTACCAAATATTTAAGTACAATATATGTATTTTCCCCAAAAGTGGATCAGTATACGAAAACACGCTTTCAACGTTTATGATCAAGCTATTACATACTTAGAGAAGTGAACCTATTCACTTAAAGTATTTTGCGTGTTTCAGTGGCTGAATTTTAAGCAAGGAGAAAAAAAATGTCAGAGGTTGGACCATCTGGTTATCTATAATCCCTAAGCTTCTCCTCTACATTCTTCTCTTCTACATTCGAAACTGGGTGTTTGGTGCTCCCAATTTTAGCAAAATACATTTTTTATGTGGTTAGAAACCGAATGATTTGTTGCAAGATAAATAACAAAACTTACGTTCAAGTAGTTACATTGAGCGTGAAAAATAATGGCTTTGTCGACCAGCCATTATCGTTGCGAATTGTTGGGAAATTATAAGAAAATATACATATATAATATTTAATAATTCAATTGTTACATTAATGTGCTTAAAAAAACGTCTTTGCAAAAATCGATCATATTGATCAAAAATGTGCTCAACTCAAATGTTTTGCTTAAATAAATGTACCTTTCTAGCTCAAAAAGTTTATATCTTGCATTTTTTTTTTAAATATATGTATGTATTCATTGCAGTGTGGCAAGAACAAATAGATATTTTACTGAACTACGTTTCAGTTTCCCTTTTTCTTTATATTTTTCTTACTCACCCTAGTGACAAGTCGTGCATCAATTAATATAAATTAAAGAATATTTAAACCTATATGAATATTTGTTTTCATTATTGGCCAAAACATCCAACATTTTATAATAAGAATAGTATAGTCGCTGAAAATATACCTCGAAAATTGTAAGACTAGCGATGAACAAGTGAAATAACATATAAGAAGACGGCGACAATTCGGAATTGAGAGCACGCAAAAATGAATCCAAATAATATTATAAGTTTACTTTTTTTAAGTCAGTTTTCCAGGCATACGCTCTAGAGCACAGTAATATAAATTTCAAATAAAAGAAAGATTTTATTATTTACTATAAGCTAAGCAAATAAAAAAATATATTTTTTCATTTTAGTGGAAGTATCTTTATATATAAACGTATTCGTGACTTGTATTTCCCGAAAATGATTGCAATATTATGCAATTTTTTTAATTTGCGTATTCTTTCTTTTTTTACCCCTCTACTTTTTTTTTAAGGATACTGTCTACAAAAGCTACTCTTATTCTAATTTCATACTTGGTTTTCCGTATTTACAGGGCTCCGATCCGCGCGCGGCAACATGTCGTGGAAAATTACAGAGTCGCCGTTGCAAACTAAACCAGGAAATCAACAAAGAGTTGCGCTTGCGCGCAGGTGCTGAAAATCTATACAAGGTTGGTACACTCGCTTTTATTGTAGTTTGTCGGAATTTACTTATTATCGAAAACCTTCTTCTTACTCCAACGCAGGCAACAACAAATCGCAAACTGCGCGATACAGTCGCCTTAGAGCTAAGCTTTGTCAACTCCAATCTACAATTGCTTAAAGAGCAATTGGCCGAACTAAATTCATCGGTGGAGATCTATCAAAACGAAAGGTAAATAGCGTATACGAACTGTCTGACAGCCCGGGCCGTGTAAATCATTTACCTGCACCCAGTTCCAACGACTGTCTAGTTTTTGTTGCCTACAATTAGTTTTCCATTATTGCGCATGCAAATATGAAAATTGTAAAATTGTAATATTTTGTAGCTTTTAAGTGTTGGCCAAAACTGGGAGTTGGCTCTTACTTTTGCGCATCAGTTTCTGGGCAAGCGCTTTTTTGCGCCATCATCTGGAACGAAATCACAGCAAAAACAACAAAAGAAAGTGAAAAAGTCATTAAATTAAAAACTGGTAAAAAAAAAGTAAACAACTACAAAATACTAAATACTAAATATCCCATTGTGTTTATCAAGTAGGGCGTTCGAATACTATACAGCACACACTGTGCACAAGGTTCGTCGAACACGAAAATTGGCCAACGCCTTGTCCATCCATACTAGCCTGCACGAAGGGTCAGTCCGTCTATTTTGTATAGTACAATGGTAGTATATCATGCAAAATGCTGTCTACATATTTATTATAATAATGAGCAATTAAAACTAGAAAAAAAAGAAAAACATAATTCTAGAGAAAGGAAAATAACTGATAGCTCTAGAAAAGTTCTATCGTTGTTATGACATTATTCTGACTCCAAAATCAAGTCAACTACAACGTCTCTACAACAGAGAAAATGATTTTTTGACTTAAGACGGCTCTACAAAAAAAGAACGCCGATGAAATAATATTTCTGCTGTGTGATGTCTTAAGATCCTGACAGTTTCGGAAACATAATAAAATTGGAATAAACTAAGGTTCTCTTGTCACCCAATATATAGTACTAAGAGATAATAAACAACATCTTAGGGCAATTTTTTTATGACATTATCAAAACAAAAATAAACTATTGTAGTACTTTATTCGGCGAAATATAAACTTTGTAAACCCTCTACTGGTACAAAAGGTTGTATTCAGTTTGTGAAAGCCGGAAATTTATGTAACATATAGGAGGAGATTTCGAAGGCACTCCAAAGTTACCCAAAGCATGATCAGGGTGATTAGAAACGTCGGTATACCGATGGCTGTTTGTCTGTCCGAGAGATGGTAAGAACTTAGGCATTCAATCTTTCAGATTAGATCCCTTATTATTCCGTAGGAGAAAAGTTTATTTGTTTTAACCGAGGTTACATCATATAGCTCCCAAGGGGTGTTTCAGGGGACTTTGAAAAATCAAAAAGCTTTAAATGGATAACTCGTTTGTTTATGAAGATATTGTAACCAAAATTTGGATTCTGAAGTTTATAGAGTTTCTTGAGGACCAATTGTTCAAAAAAACTGCGTTTGGTGGAAACTTCATGGTATCCCGTTTGTTTATGAAGATATTAAAACAAAATTTGGAAAATAAATATATTTTAACGTTCTAAAGCAAAATATCGGATTTGATAACAATGTGATAATGGGGAATCCCATATATCCCAAATATTTTTCATAAGAGTTTGCAAACAGACGTAACTCCAGACTTTGATTAAAAACTATTTATATGTCCAGGTTTATAATTTAACAAGTCTTCGAATGTAATATTTAACATAACATTATTTTACAACAACAGCTGTGCTGTGCGTCTGATTTCTTGGCAAAAACAACACCAGTCTATATAAAAGTAAATACTCATCAAATATATTATTATTTCCGAAGCTAAATAAATCGAATATATATTTAAGACAAAAGAAGTCTATATAATAAATAAATTTTTAAACAGTAAAATTTTAAAGTCTTTTTTTCCCCGACTTTTGAGGTTATGTACAGGGTGCGAAAAATGTTTACGGCGTGTTTTGTTGTGTGAGTTATATGACAACTATATGATATAGTGGTCCGAACCAGATCAAATTTAGGATATAAAGATAAATGGCGCAGAAACTAACAAACCCGACTTCGGGTAATAAGGCAGCTATAGAATCTATAATAATGCTTAATAACAAGGAAATACGGCGAATATTTTAAAAGATATTAATTTTTATTTTTCGCTTGTTAGGCAGATAGATCCATATCGTCTTCTTCAATTACTTAAAGTATTTTTTTGGATTATGTCCGACATCTTCATTTCAACGTAACAAATATTTTCGGCTTGCACAAACTTAATACAAGGGTGTTTTTATTGTTATAACAAAATTCTTTATAATTCTCATTCTATAAATTGGTTTCTTAAGCTTATATGTATGTACTTCAATAAAGGAATATAGAATATTCCTGTAATTTGACGTATGCCGGTAGGGCTATTAAGCTAATAAAGTCTCTAAAATTAACATTTTTATAGGGACATGCATAAATGGTATGTAGTAATAGGCATTTTGGAATTAAAACATAGTTGGCCGTTCCTGATTCTGCCTTTTCCTTAGTGGTGTTGTTGGGTTATTTTGGGGTGTCTCTACTCCATATGTTACACAAATCTTTGATTTTCGCAAAGTAACTTATAAGTACCCAGTTCTCTCTTTCTTCTACTCATATTTATGACAATATGGCGGACCGTAAAGTTCCAGTAACTTTAGAAAAAAAATACAATGCACATTACTAACCATAACGAATGTTGTCTACATTGCAGTCACGATGGCGTTATGCCCATGATACCATTGGGTCTGAAAGAGACAAAGGAAATCAATTTCATGGAACCATTTTCAGACTTTATTTTGGAGCATTACAGCGAGGAGCCATCAATATATATGGATGCCATTGCTGATATGACCGATACCAGACAAGTAACGCTTGGATAAAGTTTTAAATTTTTCTTTTTACATGTTTGCGTCATATTTTGCAGGCATCCAAGACGCCTTCACGTGATGCACAGGGCGTGGCCTTGCTCTTCCGCTATTACAATCTTTTGTACTATGTGGAACGACGTTTTTTTCCGCCCGATCGCAATCTGGGCGTCTACTTTGAGTGGTACGACTCACTTACGGGCGTGCCATCGTGCCAGCGAACCATTGCCTTTGAAAAGGCATGCACACTCTTCAATTTGGGTGCCATTTACACACAGATTGGAGCACGTCACGATCGCAGCACCGAACGCGGCCTGGATGCAGCAGTGGATAGTTTTCTACGTGCCGCCGGCATCTTTCGCCACATCTACGATACATTCACCAATGCGCCCTCAATGGACCTTAAGCCACAAGTGCTAGATGTTCTTGTCTCACTAATGTTGTCACAGGCGCGCGAGTGTCTCTTCGAGAAGCTGCAGCTGCAAATCGAAGCACTTGGTCTGACAGAGTCCAGTCATGTTAGTATGACCAACATTGTACTTTATATATCTCATCATGCTGTTTTTATACTTCTAGCTTTTTCGAGATTTAGCTGGCGAGGCGGCGCAGCTGTCCCAAGAGTACAATGAAATGCATAAGAATATCCAAGCGAACGATACACACACCTACCTGCCGGAATGCTGGGCTGGACTGGTACCATTGAAAGCCGAGCTATACAAAGGTGAGCAGCTTCAGACAAACGACGTCCGATATTGCCTCACCGTTTTTGGCCACATTTTCAGATTGTTTTCCTAACGCCGTTTCAAATAAAGTTTATATCGGTTACCTGAAGACTATACAGATTTGAGCTTCTTTTACGATTCTATATTTTTTCTTTCGAAGTCCTAGAGTTGATTCTCCTCCACAGAATTGTTTTTTTAATTCCGACATTCAATTGGTTAATCTGTTAAGCTGCATAGTTTGTCCCAAAAAAGAGTTTGTGCAACACCAAAATTATGAAGAGTAATTAGGAATCGATTCTACTTCTTTACTTCCATTTATCCTCCTCCCGACTACCATTGCTGAAAGGTAAACCTTCAACATCGGATGTAACTTCGGGATTTTCGGACTGTAACCATTTGCTAGAAGTTGTCGCATGGGCTGGAGTTTAGTTCACATTGTCTTTCGTATATTTAAAACTGTCCACTATAATTTCAGCTTTGGCGCACCATTACGAAGCGCGGAGCATTTCCACCAATGCGGGCGACAATGTCTCGCTAAGCACAAAGAAGAGTCAGGCCACGTCTTCGAATGAATCATTTATAGGTAACGCGCGGGAGGCATTGCGTGCGACGGCCAGCAGCGAGTGCGAGGAGGACAGCGCTACCTCGATTACCATTAAGCGCTCCCATTTGAAAGAATCTTTGGCTAGTCACGAGGAAGCGCAGCGTTTGCAGCGCATGTGTCGCTACTTAAAGGTATGTTGGGTTGGGCTGTACTGACTGATCTGAGTTAATTCGTTGTGCATATTTTCAGAATAAAACATCGTTGTCGCAGGTCATCAAAGAAGCGCACTACAAGACGCAAGAAGAATACGAAAAATTTAGCCTAAAAGCGCCGCTCAAAGAGATTGACGAATGCTATGACCTACTAGAACGTACAGTGGAAGGTAAATGTATTGATAATTATAAATATATTAAAGTAATTCAGCTAAAAATTATTATTATGCATTAAACAGCTTGCTCCAAGTTCACGCTAACGCTGACGGGTCCAGATTTTACATCTTACAAAGTGGAGGATCCCTTTAAGCGCCTTGGCCCGATTGCTATATTCTCGGCGCGCCGTCATTGGACCGCGCCGCGTTGTGTGCGGCTGCAAAAGGGTTCGGCTATATATCACGATGGCACTAGCTATCATTGCCATTGTCCCACAGCCGATGAGGCACATGAGGCTGGCTGCAGTCTGTATAAAGAGGAGCTCGAGAACTTTGGCTTTCATGTGCGTGGCGATGCACCAGTGATCATAGCACATGTGGAAATAAATTCCCTGGCGGATGTAAGTTGACATTTTGAAGCAATTGATATGGTACTATGGTTAACTAATATTCTGTTTAAATTTGAATGTACAGCTTGGTGGCATTAAAGAGGGTGATTTCATAGTAGAAATAGCCAGCATGGATGTCAAGTGGTACTCGCATCAGCAGGTTGTCCGACTTATACAATCTTGCGGCACTGCGTTAGAGCTGAAAGTCATTACCCCTATGGATCGCAACTACTTAAAGGTTAGCTTATAGCTCAAATTTAAAAGTGCTTTGGCAACTAATGTCAAACTTTTGGTAAATTTTCAGCCTCTATCTTCCAAGGGCTCGATATCAACATTATCTGCGGCTAGCTCCTCGGGTGTCTCATCAGGCTCTTCCAGCCCTACCGGCACCACTACCAAGCCAAAACTGCGCTTGAAAACTTCTACCAAGACGCGCTTTGTGGGCAGCGTATCATCCAGCTCATGGAATCCATTTCGCCGCACGCCAAGCTTAGCGAAAATTTTTTGATTGCAATATACGTATAGGGTACTTCTAGGCCCCGGGTACGCAGAGCCCTGACATGACATGAATTTATCATGCTCATTATATTTTCTCGTAGACCACAGTCTGTTTGACATAATTGCGCTGATAAATTTTGCTCATGTCAGCGCTCTGTGTACGTGGGCACTTAGATTTAAGATTTTCTTTTGCATCAGTGGCCATTTTTGATTTTAAAAGCAAAAGCAAGCATAATTTTTTTTTTAATAGTTGTGTATAAAAGTTATCTGAGAGCGTACCAAGCCCAATATCAATTTTCCTTTTTTTTCTATATAGGTCACTTTCTATAATAGTGTAAAATTATTGTAAAAACACAAACTGTATTTGCAAAAACTGACATTGCTTAAAATTTTAAAATTTATTTAGTAGGTCGGTCCTATTTATGACATTTATTTTACAAAGCAATAACATTCTTTTGTATAAATATGTACACATAAAAATATAATACATTGCAATAAAAGATTTAAATCCAATGTGAAAACTAGATACTTTATTCGGCTACTTTTGCTTAGTTGCTGAATTGTTAAAGGCAATTTTTTTATGCCTATAAGCGAATTGTATTAAAATACAAATATTTTTAATAGCTTTAGTCACAAATATTTTATACATTGTGTATTTTTTATAAAAAGCCATTATATATAACTTATATACATACATATCGCTGTATAATTTAATGAATGAAATATTTGTTTAAATAAATGTTTCTTAAAAAAACTTGATCAAGCAAGCCAATTGAAGCTTGCCATCCCAGAGTTTATCTGCAAAAGCTCATTAAGAACTTTCGGAGCCCGATTAAGATATTTTATGATTTGGAAGCGATTGTTCATAATTACTTGGAATTCCAGATCAATAAGCTGACGTGTTACGCTTCTCAAGGCAGCCCATTTAAATAAAAGACAAAGAAAAGAAAAATTGCATGGCTTTGTTGCCCGACCTTTGGGTGTTATTGTTATTACATTATCAAGAGAAGAAAAATTAGATCTACATACTCATTTATGGTATTGTATATTACAAAAATTTCATTAGCCTTAGTCTTAGGTATAATTTGTAGTATTTTGGTATTAAATGAGGTGATGGTAGTATTTTTATATTTACTATCATTGTCTTGCTTTAGGATGGCATACTAAAAGTTATGAGGGCTTAGACTCCCAAATTGTAAACATCCTCCAGAAGCTTCGTCCATATTACTTTACATGTAGTTATTACACCATGGTCGTGCACAAGCAGCTTCGTGTCTGTTGCTTTGCAACAAGAGCACGGCAACGCCAGAGAATTTTCTGAAAGAAGTTCAGCACAAAAATCACGCACACATGCATGCGTTTTGTGAACAACACGATACGTCTGAACCATAGGCCCGCGGGATAGGACCCTGCCGTCAACTGGTATAGGTAGATAGTATGTACACAGCACTACTAGTTTTTTTTTTGTTTTAACAAATTAAAAAGACTACAACAACAAGAAAAAGGGAGCGCAACTAGCAACTTTTATGGTTTATAGCATATGCACGAAGACAACTGATCTTAGTTCCAGCGACGGACATTGCACAATACGGAGGTGGCAATCGGAAGCTTTGAGCCACGCTCTCTTTGGCGGGTATGCTAAATATTTGATGCCCTTTCTATTGGTGAAACAAATCTCCAAAGTGCAAAAAAAAACAATTTCAAAAAAATGTTCCTGGGATATTTATACTTTTTATAGCAATTAAGCTTACATCTTGCAGCAACGCTATAAACGAGGTACTATGAAAGGGTATCCGATAGCTTGTATAATCATAAAAGTTTAGTTTGGACTCCATATTTGCCGATGACACTGCGATTCTTAGTCGCTCCAAATGCCCTTTGCAAGCAACCGCAAATCTTTCTGTTAATCTGGAGGCCATAGAGAAATGGCTATCAGATTGGCGTATCGGAAAAAATGCAAACAAGTAACGCTACTTGGCGAAAGCATATTGAGGCTAAGAAAATTCATTTAAAACTAAATGCCAGTAGTCTCCATTGGCTATTATGTATTCGATCTCTCCTTTGTCTGGACTATAAGGTCTTACTCTACAACTCAACTATACAGCTAATCTGGGCCTATGGCTCTCAGCTATGGGAAAACACAAGCAGTAGCAACATAGATATCATGCAGCGAGCTCAATCCAAGATCTTGAAAACTATCACTGGGGCACCATGGTATATTCGAAACGAGCACATCCACAAAGATCTTAATATTCTATCCGTTAAAAATGAAATAGCGCAGCAGAAAGCGAACTACAACATTAAACTCTAAACGCACCGAAACCATCTGGCAAGAAGCTTAACTAGAGTTAGTAGCTGAACCCGACTCAGGCGAAATGATCTTCCAACCCAGCAATAAATCCTCAGGGCCCTGCAAACCAAACACAGTCACACCAGACTGTTACTTAGGTTATTATAATAAGATTTGATCACTTATTGTTAGTCTCTATTCGAAAAGATTCAACTATGTTACATATGTAAAAAAAATAATAATAAAAAAATATATGTTGTAACGAGGCTATTAGCCCCGTCACATTAATTATAAAATAATAATAATAAATACCTTGACTTGTTGATGCACAACTGCAATAAGAAAATAAAATGCTTGTTATTAAAAATATTTGCATAAAATGATAATTTAAAATTTACGGATACTGAAACATTGTTTGTAGGCCCTTTTTAAACCGAGGCTAACAATCTGCGTATAATTTTATTTTAAGCCACTCATAAAAATGTGTTTCAATAGTTGTTACAATCGAAACTTAAAAAAATTGTACCAAGCTTTACCAAAAACGTCTTATATTTATTTTTAGTATTTCTTTACTGCAGTGTTGCCAATTTCATATTAGAGAAACCATTTAGCTATGATTCAGATATGCACAAGCAGCTGCTTTAACTAAACTCGATCCAAACGGAAGTAATTCAAATGATTAATGATGAAAATTATATTATGTGTCGTTGACGTGATATCAGCCAGCGGGGACTCGGATTTGCAATTACAATTATTCACACTTTGAGAGGTCTGGTGTACTCGTCTCCACCCATCATGCCATTTGATGTTCTTGATCAAACTTATGCCACGGAAACGTAAAATAAGCATTGTTTGAGTTTTCAGGCTGTAACCAAGCTATTGATCGACTTTTTTTTTTTAGCCCCCGACGCAAAAAGAGGGGTGTTATAAGTTTGACGTGTATGTTTGTTTGTCTGTCTGTCTATGGGATCGTAGCTCCCGAACGCATGCAGTGATTTCCATTTAGTTTTTTTTTGTATTAAAGGTGACTTATGTGCGAGTGTTGTTAGACATGTTTGATGAAAATCGGTTGAGCCGTTTAAAAGTTGTGGGGAGTGAAAGTGGGGAGAAAAACATCAACTTTGTCCGATTGGCTTAAAATTTGGTCCTATTGTAGCTGACGACGCCACTGATTCGAATCTGAGGTTATTTTTGCTCTATCTCTTCTCGTTTAGAAGTTGTGGCCATTTGAAGCTAAAAACATAAACTTTGTCCGATTGGCTTAAAATTTGGTCCTATTGTAGCTGACGACGCACAGTGGCTCAAAAGCTGAAAATCCGTTGCAAAAATCATATCTTCTAAACAAATTGAGATATTTTTATGAATTAAATTGCAATTGAAAGAAAAATCCTTAGGCTTTTAAATAAGTATTCAAACATGGTGATACGATATCTACGAGTTGCGCAATTTGTTGTTCAAGTTGGATTTTGTGGCCTGTGCAATATTCGCTCTTGAACAATATGTACATATTTTTTGCATATTTTCTAAACCAATTAAGATATTTTAATGAAATAAATTGTACAAGGAATATGTTCAGGCTTTAAAATAAGTACTCATATGTGATGATACGATGTCTGAGAGCTGCGCAATATGTTGTTGAAGTTGGATTTTATTGCCTGTGCAATATTCGCCATATTTATGAAGAAAATTTTAATGATATATTTGTTCACATATCAGCATATTTTGTAAAATAATCATCAACATTTACATTTGAGGGGATATCTAAAAGACTTAGCAGTACTTTTGAATAACTTGGCAATTCAGTGTTGGATCGCACATATCTAAGGGATGCAACCAGTGGATCTGATGTGGCCGCCAACATATTAAAAAGGTCCTGGTTTTCCCTTGATCGCGATATTTTACAAGTATTTATGGCTCTGAATTTTTTATAATCCTTGTTTCTTGATTCCTGAGCTTTTTCTGACATCTCCCCAATGGGTAGGCAATGATATTCTATTATAGATTGGCCATGTGCCAAAATTTTGTGAAGTGTGGGAGTTAGTTTCTTTCCCGGATATTTTTCCAGTAGCAGCTCTGCAGTCTTAGTCGCATATTCACCAAATTTACTGCCGTTAATTTTTTCCTTACAGTTCAGAATATTTAAAATAGTACCCAATCTTTCAATGATATCTTCATCCACTCCAGTTATTTCTGACGTAGTTTTTTGTTCTTCAAAGAACTTGCGGGATGAGTTTCCATCAGTTGTATTACCATATCCATATTTGGGGCAATCGACTTTCAGTCCAAGTTTCTTATTAAAATCTTCTTGTATTTTTTTTTCTGAAACTTTGTTTTTCTTTATCTGGAGTGTTGTCCTTAAATGAATCGTGAACTTGCGGAAGAGTATATGCAAGTTTTAAAATAAACTCCATGCATCTAATTCTGGCATGCAATGGAGAAATACCAAATTCCAGATTTTCCTCTTCAATAAAAGAATTATCCAAATTTTGAAAATCCTTTTGTGTTTTTTTACAAAAAGCACATGTCAAAGTTGATTTAGTGTTTGTCAATTCGTTAAGAACCTTACCGTCTACCATTGCTAGAAAAAATTCATATTTCACAGCAATGGTTGTTCCTTCCTTGATTTGAATTAATGCAGGCCTTATATCTTCAATCTGCTTCCTAATGTCGGTTACTGTAGACCTGATTAATTCCGAAGATTCTTTGGCGTATTTAAACAATATCGGGCGACAATAGTGAACAGATGAAGGGCGCGAATTTTTCCAATGTTCGAGTGTTTCACTTTTTAGTCGTAGGGGGACAACAGACGCCATGAACATGTTTGCATCTGTAATACCTTCATCATCTGTGGCTATTCTTTGCTTGTAAGCACTTCGGCCAGAAGATCCATCGCAGCCCCATTTGCTAAATAGTGTGAGGTTCTCTGGAATCCATCTCCATCTCATTTTCAGAAAAGCTTTCAATGAGGCGTTTTGCAGTATGATCCATGAGGTCTTGAAGTTTGACCTCTGCTGAGACTTCCGTCACTATCGTTGGTTGTGGTACTGCGTTCAGTTTAGCCGATCCAATTTTGTGGTATGCAGGAAGAATACTGACATTGTGCCGAATTAGCGAATCCCGCAATATAGTATATTTTCCCTTGGACAGATTCAACTCCATAAACAATGCCAAAGCCTCTTCAGCGCTGTACTCCATAGGTAGGGAATTTGGCGATGTGGGGATGCTTTCCTTTATCCTTTTAAGTCGCAAAGGGCTTGCATCAGCAACCACCTTTGTTATATGCGACCTTATATTTTCATCATCCTTCCTGTACTTTAATGATAGAGCCTCCGATAGATGATCCGTGGATATATCGGCAGTGGCATCGGCAAGTTTTCTCTTACGAGTAAAATTTGAGCACTCGTCCAAACATTTGGCAGGTCTTCCTCTCTTTCGGTGCGTAGACGTTTGAGGTTCTTCTGGCAAAATTTCAATAAGCGTAAACTCTTTTAGCCAGTTTTCGTGTCTCCTAACAAAATTTCCTTTGGAGCGACTACATTTTTGCCACTTTGCTTTTATTTGGGCGTAAATAAGAGAAAGTTTGGCTTTTAAATCATCAAACTTATCTATATTTGCTTCCTCAACGTTAAGTTCTTTCACGATTGCCGAAACGAACTCCTTCGAAGTTATGGAGTTTCTGAACAACTCAAATAATTTTACGTAAATATAAAAAAAGGATTGATTAACCCTTTTTTTCAAATGTAACAGGTAGGCTATTTTTTTGTAAAGTCGAAATATAAGCAAACAACTCTCAATTTAGTGCCTGCATCTAGTGCATATTCTTCTTCTTATACCTGCGGCAGTATATTTTGTAGTTGGGTTTCCAGGCTTTTACTGGTCTTACAGCCAAACACGCAAATGCACGCAAATAATCTTTTTAGAGTAGGTAAATAGATTAATAACAAACATATTTACGTTAAAACACAAAAATATAGTAAATTAAGTTTTTTTTTATTTTCTTCCAAAGTTGAAAAAGTGGCCCAAATATAGTGGTTCAGGCAAACGGAAATAATAAAAAAACTAGAAAAGATTGAAACTGTTTTTTTTTCGTTTATGTTTAAATTTTATATACCTTTTTATAGAAATTAAAAAAATAGTAATTGGCTGCATTGTTTTTTTACAAAACAACTTTAAACATTAAATTTTTTTCCAAAAATTAAGATTTTTTTTATAGTTGTAAATATACTCATTTTTGAGCGGATGTAGGAACTAAGCTATTCTGCCGAATTGAATAAAATTTATATATTCGTGATCCTTGGAAAATTCTAAATAAGATACATGTATTGGTTTAATAAAACGATTACATCAAAATTTTGATTTTTGCAACGCTTTTGCGGCTGCCGAGCCACTGTGCGACGCCACTGATTCGAATCTGAGGTTATTTTTAACCCCCGACGCAAAAAGAGGGGTGTTATAAGTTTGACGTGTCTGTCTGTTTGTCTGTCTGTCTGTCTGTCTGTCTGTCTGTCTGTCTGTCTGTCTGTCTGTCTGTCTGTCTGTCTGTCTGTCTGTCTGTCTGTCTGTCTGTCTGTCTGTCTGTCTGTCTGTCTATGGCATCGTAGTTCCCGAACGCATGCAGTGATTTCCATTTGGTTTTTTTTGTATTAAAGGTGATTATTTGCGAGTGTTGTTAGACATGTTTGATGAAAATCGGTTGAGCCGTTTAAAAGCTCTGGGGAGTGAAAGTGGGGAGAATGCGTAAAAAAAAGCAAACGAGCTTGACCTTAAATGCAATCTATACCTTAACAAGAATCTAAATTATAGTGAGTATATTATAATATACTAAAGTCTAACTTAACCTAACCTACCTATAAAAAGTATGAAATAAAAAATTAAATTAAAAATTTAAAAAACCCCGAACTTAAGTAATTTTCATTTAAAAAGTAAAAAATAATAAAAGAAACTTAATGTTAAAGTACCTAAAAATCTGTTGATAATTCTAAAAAAATACGTCGCGTTGGGGGACCGCTCCTAAACTAACAATTTAAATACAAATAGTCTAATTAAGCAACAAAGATTAACTTAAAAACAAAATTAAGAAAATACTTCAAAAACTTTCATAGAATTACTTCAAAAAATTTGCATGTAAGATACGACCGTCAACGACGTCTGCCCTCGCGTGTCCCCCAACGCGACGTATTTTTTAGAATTATTAACAGATTCTTAGGTACTTTAACATTAAGTTTCTTTTATTATTTTTTACTTTTTAAATGAAAATTACTTAAGTTCGGGGGTTTATTAAATTTTTAATTTAATTTTTTTTTATTTATTTATAAATTAGAACTTAATTCTAAAATATAAAGTATGAAGCCAGAGCAACAAGGCCTTCAGGCTGGTTTAAAAATTTACTATTTACATTGTATTCTTATTATATTATTTTATACTATGTATATGTATACATTAGTTGTTTATTTTAAGTCTAGAGTTAGTTTAATGAATTTCTTTATATTTTCGGTGTTGGTCTCTGCGAGTAATTCTGATGGTTTTGGAAATTGTAAGGAGGTGTATATGTGAGCGAGTTTTTAATTATACCCTGTACCAATAGGCTCAAATGGTATACTAGATTTGTGCAATATATAACGGTCAGAAGGAAACGTTGCAGACCCCAAGTAGTTTATACCAAAATGCTTGTCATAACCTCGAGTAGCGATTGAGCCATGGCCGTCCGTCCGTTCGTCCGTCTGTCCAAATGAACGTCTAGATCTCGGAGACTAGAAGAGCTAAAGACACAAAACTTTACCAGCTGGTGAGCATGTATCCTCAGAAGATGAAGTTTCTTGAATTATGTCAATATCTTTCCCCGATCCCCCGCAGTATTTTTTCGCGGCTTTTAGCCACATTGTTTAATATTTTCATTTCAATTTCAATTTAACAGAGTGATGCGTTATAGTTCCACGAATCTGAGTGTCAAAAATGAACAAAATCGAACAAATGCAGCAAAATTTATAGTCAAAATAATAAAAATTTCACCTTCCCTTGCCAATAAACTGCGTCGTTTTTGACTCTGCCTAATTATAGTTACAAGTGACCCTGAATCACAATTTTTGGTTAGCTGATTCATGTGACTTTAATGAGCAAATCCAAATCCAAATTTTATCAACGCGGACCCTCCACCCCCCGCAATAGATTTACCGTGTTTCCTTCTACACCCCTCAACAGATCAACTTGAAACTTACCCCATATACATACTTTCAATAGCTTCTTTGACGTAACTATCGAGTTTCATCACAACCGGTAAAAATGGACGGAACTTATGGGTATAAATATCGAATTTTACCAAAAAAATTAATTTCAATTAGAAAGTTCTTAGTAGGAATATGCAGAAAAAATGTTATTCCACTATAGGGCATCGCCTCGACTGTGCCACATTTTTAATAATATGGCCCCACCACTAGCTGTGTTAACTGGGTGATAATTGAAGAAAGTCCACTTGATTTAATTGTCGTTAAGACAAATACATACTAATAAAATAAATAGCAATAAGCGCCAAATACCTTTATATCGCCAAAAATGCTTTAAATTTGCACTACTACTATTTGCAGAATGTAGTAGAAACTTTTTAATGGGATACACTTTGAATAAGTACAGATTTTATGACTACAACATTGCTCAAACATAAAATATACGTCCCATCTCTAGAGAAAAAAAATGGCGGACGTAAAGTCGGGCGCGGACGACTTTAGGATACCCTGTACCACTAGCTTGTAATAAAGTCCGATTTCTTCACAAAAAACCAAAAACAGAAGAATTTTTAAGCAAAAATTTTTTTTGGCCGATCGTTCCTATGGGAGCTATATGATATAGTCAACCGATTTCGATCAAATTTGGTACAGTGCTTGGGAACTATTAAAAACTTACGAATACCAAATTTGGTCCCAATATCTTAACAAAGAAACGAAACACAACAAATTTTGAACAAAAATAGATTTTTTGGAAGATGGGCCCTATGGGAACTATATGATATAGTCAACCGATTTCGATCAAATTTGGCACATTGCTTAAGTGCTCTAAAAAATTTCCAAACGCCAAATCTGGTTACGATATCTTTATTAAAAAACGAAATATAGCGAATTTTTCTTTAAAAAAGTTATTTTGGCCGATCGGTCCTATGGGAGCTATATGATATACTCCACCGATTTCAATAAAATTTGACACAGTTCTTAAATACCTTAAAAAAGATCTGAATGCCGAATTTAGTTCAAATATCTTTACAAAAAAACGAAACACATCGAATTTTGTATAAAAAACGTGTTTTTGGACCGATTGGTCCTATGGGAGCTATATGAACTAGTCAACCGATTTGAATTAAATTTAGTATAGTGCTTAGGAACTATAAAAAACTTAAGAATGTCAAATTTGGTCTCAATATCTTAACAAACAAACGAAACACAACAAATTTTGTTAAAAAATCGATTTTTTGGAAGATCGGACCTATGGGAGCTATATGATATAGTCAACCGATTTTGTTCAAATTTGGCACATTGCTTAAGTGGTCTAAAAAATTTCCAAACGCTAAATCTGGTTACGATATCTTAATTAAAAAACGAAATATAACGAACGTTTCTTTAAAAAAGTTATTTTGGCCGATCGGTCCTATGGGAGCTATATGATATAGTCAACCGATTTTGATCAAATTTGGTAGAGTGATTGGGAACTATAAAAAACTTTCGAATACCAAATTTGGTTACGATATCTTTATAAACAAACGAATTATTCATCTAAAACGCTTTTTTTTGTCGAGGTCGTCTCAAACACCCCTATGGGAGCTATATAATTTAACCCCGATATCAAAAAACTAAAATAAACTTGCCTCCTATGGAATAATATGGGATCTAATGTGAAAGTTTGGTAACTCTAGCTCTTACCATCTCTGAGATCTAGGCGTTCACACGGACGGACGGACGGACGGACGGACAGACGGACGGACGGACGGACGGACAGACGGACAGACGGACATGGGTATATCGACTTCTCTATTCACCCTGATCATATTTTAGGTAACTTTGGGATGTCTCCGACGTCTCCTTCTATATGTTACATACATTTTCGGCTTGCACAAACTTAATATACCCTTAGTACCATACGGTACAGGGTATAAAAAGTGTGAAATTTGTCGACAAGTGTAATGTTTAACGAAATGGCTACGCGGAGACGGCGTTTGTCAAAGAAATTCGATGAGCAATAAAAAAAAGAAAATTTAAATGAAAAAAATCAGCCAAATGAAGATCTCTAAGATTAAAAATAATTATAGTGCGATAAATAAATAATAAAAATAAAAAAATAAATAATAAAATGAGAACATAATAATTTAATTTAATAAATATTTTTTGTATATTTAATAACACTGTCCAACAGTGATTTAGAACTTTTCAAGTGACCTAGTGTACGTTGTAGGTCTTGACGAGTAGATCACGATAGTGTTTTTCAAAATTGTCTAACACCCCCAAAATCGCAAGTTATTGCTTAAAAACGATCACTCCCACAATCACAACGTCGCCATTTTTCAACCGATTTTCGATTGCTTTGCGGTTTCGGAAAGAAAAAGATTCAATTCAGATGGGTATCCATCCGCCCCAGTGATAGTTTCTGTCACTAATTGTTTTCATACATTTTCCATCGACCATACATGATGAATTTTGATTTAAGATCCCGCCAGGTGAATGAACCATATTTTTGAAAATACCCAATAAAAATGGATCAATTGTTTTGTCTGGTATTTCAGCACATATAATGTAATTTGTTTAAACAGCCAAATCAAAATATGCGCATTAGGTAAACCTGCCATTCTACCTATGTACATCTAGCAACGAACTTCACCATAACTTCATGATTGCCAAATTTCCATCTATGAGTGTTTCAATTTTTGTCTAAACACACTTGTTGTGATCATGGCGATCAATTTACGATTGATTTGGAAACTAACTTTTCGCCGATCACGCAAAACACTTATAACCTTTATGCCTCTCACAACCAAACAAAAAATGCCATTGACTTGAAATTTGGTACAGATGTTCGGAAAGAGTGTACCAACACAACAAAACAAAAAAATCGATAATCGAAAATTACATTGCCCGCGAAATTGCTTAAGTCACCTTACTTTTTGAACAAACGGCGTATGTATTCATCGCAACGTAATTCTTTCTGGTGGAATCTATACGTGGTGGTCGCATAATACACTGCCACTGCTGCAGTTCTCTGATGCGAAAATTATAAATTATTTAAGATCAGCTCGTCGTAGCCCTAGTTGGCAATGCGCAACAGTTCCCGTTTCAATCTTGGGGCCTGACTGTAGTACTTTTCTTTCGTGAAGCGAGTTTTCAAAAGTATTTTAAACTCGCTTTCAATAAACTTGCGTAGGTTTAAAAAGGGAGCTCCCAGTTTTTTCTCCAGCTTAACAGTTATACAGCCGTCCAATGTAATTTGTGCGAACTTTCCGTCCAGCTCCAAAACGCTTTTTTTCCGTACCCCAAAGCAACTATTAATTGATTCAAGCACGTTAGACTGCCAACTCTAATCTCATTTGATGGGGAGTCAATAATTTTTCTAAACTACAGAATCCACCTTTATGCTGTTTCTCTAAAGCCTGCCAAGAATGAATCTTGGCATATTTTAAATGTCGCGTCATTTTTAACTTTGAGGCTTTGCTGTGGTTCTGGCAAACCTCATTGAAGCGCTTATTTAAAGTGAGCGAGCCCATAACATCGCTCTGAAGGGGTATTCCAAACTGAGTTCGCTTTTTCTTTGGTGGTAGCTTTGATATTTCTCCTTCGGGAGGACAAACGAGTCTTGCATGGAAAAAAAAAACACGCAATTATGCTCATGGTGCGGAAGCAGCCGTAATATAGGGAGGGTACTACGCATTTGCCAAATTAAACATCTAGCGGCAAGATTGCAACAATCTTCCCCATCTCAGTAATACTCTCCACTGGTTCGTCGTTGTCGGCCAATAAATCCAACTGCTTGAGATTTTTGCATGCCTGCTTAATGGCTTCTTTAGCTGGTGGTTGCAGAGCTTTAAGAAGAGTACAGGTAATTGGCTTATTCGGTGCAAAAATCTTTATCTAAAGACAAATGTCGTCGACTGAGGAGCGCAAAACTTGCGGCGCAATAAAATCCTCCATACGCTCGTACTCCTCTGTTGAATACTGGCGGTAGCAGACGCCATTTTTGCAGCGACCTACACGTCCGGTGCTTTGCTTGGCATCAGCCTTGGATATCCGTTGAGAGGCCAGCTAGGAAGCATTAAAACTGGGCTCATATGTGTTCGTTTTAGCTACTCCCGCATCAATTACGTAGAGTAAATTACTTATAGTGATTGACGTTTGACAAAATCACCTTGAGCAGGACGTCTTCGTAGACTTTGAACACCGAGTCAGCATCATTATCATCCGCCATTTGACTATGCAGCATCAGTATGCGTATTGATTCTTTTTTCAAAACGCGGTGGTCAGCGGTGTTAAGTATGTCAATGTATCCAGGCAAAAACACGATTACGGCTCCTTTTTGTTCCTGCTTCAGCAGCATTTCTATGAGAGAGACAATGAGATTGTAGTCAATGCACAAGGGCTCATTGCGTTTTCGATACGTCAACAGAGAGCCTGGTTTTTTATAGCCGGCCATATCCAAAACATCCTCGAGATGGTATGTTTGCACTCTATAACTATATTTGCCGGCATTCAGTACAGGCGCGTTGTCAAAGTAGGCGGAGAGTGTCGACAAGTCCATTGTTGCAGACATGAGGATGACTTGAATTTGTATGCCACTAGTTAATGCCATTTTACAGGCGAGTTGTATAAAATCTGTGTCCACATCGCGCTCATGCACCTCGTCGATTATCAATTGAGTCGTATTGCGGAAAAATTTCTATTTGTCACATACAACTGATCCATTTACGGAGGTAACCGCTGGTTGTCAAAGCGCAAATGGTTTCCTTGCTGCAATTTTCTGTTTGCAAATAGTTAGTTCAATTGAAAAGTTACCAAACTTTCACATTAGATCCCATATTATTCCATAGGAGACAAGTTAATTTTATTTTTTTGATATCGGGGATAAATTATATTGCTCCCATGGGGGTGTTTGAGACGACCTCGACAAAAAAAAAGATGAATAATTCGTTTGTTTATGAAGATATCGTAAATCGTACCAAATTTGGTATTCGAAAGTTTTTTATAGTTCCCAATCACTGTCCCAAATTTGAGCAAAATCGGTTCACTATATCAAATAGCTCCCATAGGACCGATCGGCCAAAAAAAAATTTTTTTGTTAAAAAATTCAACTTTTTTTGGTTTTTTGTGAAGAAACCAGATTTTATTGCAAGCTAGCGGTACAGGGTACTTTGCGTACGCCATTTTTATTTTGTTAGAAAGAAAATATTTAGTGTTGCCACAATGTTGTGTAAACAAATAAGATGAATTCGGAAGGCGTCCTGAGAACTTAGGAACATTAGAAGTCAAATTCAAAACCTTGTTTTCATTTCGTTTATTACATCAATATAACGCATGTAATAATAGTCTGCAATAATATGCTTTAATATACAATAATTCACTTTATATTAATTTATAGAAATCTAACGCATAAAATATCATTTTATAATTTTTACTTCGGTGAAATCATCCTCCAAAGAAAAATGCGTTGCTTTCAACCAGGGACCGTAATTCTAATAATATTTAAATTAAAGATTATGAAATAATTATTATTTTTTGATTTTTTTATTCAAATCAAATTTTAACTCTTAATTTTAACATAAAAATAAAAATTACAAATAAAAATTTCCATCATCATTTAAGCTTCATAAATCTTTAAAACGAAAAATATTGTAAAAACCGATTAGTTAAGTGCTCCTAAATTTGGCATATTTTAAAAACCGCATATATCATAATTGGATTGACATACTTTTGTTCTTCATATTACTATTCACTAATGGAATAAATGCGCCAAGCATCTACAGCTATTTATTATTGTATGTACGATTCAACCTTTGTAATATTTGGTACTTAATAATATGTACTTAGTAATACTGGTACATAGGTCTATCGTCTAAATATTAGAGAATCTTACTGCACACTGAGGCTAATAAATTTTAAGGGCTATGAACATTTAAAAACTCACAGTTAGCAAACCAACAGTTTAAGAGCAATTGCAAAAGCTGACATAAGCTTTTAAGACTTGAACTTGAACAGTTTGAGTGGCATCTTATTGTTCAGGCCGCTCTCCCAAAAGTGCAAGAGAAAGAAAGCTTAAAGCTTGCGCTCCTTACTTTCGCCGACTCTCATTTGCGCTCTTAAGCTGATTTTTTGGCTGCCGTGCATGTCGCGGCGTGTCGTCGTGGTCTCTGCTGGGTGTTGGGTGCTGGCTAAAGCCGAGCTTCATTGGCCTCGCTGCAGAGTTGGCCAAATCATTCCGCTTGGAAGTTGTAACTCGAAAACGTGTTTGACAGATCGTTGGCGGCATTTCGTGATTCGGTTGTGCGTTCATTTTTTTTCTCTGTTTATTTGTATAGTCGTTATTGAGTCGGCTTGTTGTAAGCGTGCATTTTGGCTTAAGATTTATTGCCTTCCGAGTTGCGGGGATTCACCGAAGCTGTGCAGGAGTTGTGCAGTTGTTAATGTGCGTGTGGCTTTGAGCCATTGGTTTTGTAATCTTTTCTTCAGCAAACCAATATTTCATTGCTGCCATTCACTGTGTAGTTTGTTGCATTTGAAAAATCTATTGCATTTATTATTTTTTTAATAAATTTAAACTGCCGCTTAACTAATAAGAAAAAAAACAAACAAAATTGTGTCAACCCTGTAAAACAATAAGCTTTCTAGATACAACTAGAGGATATTTGTGAAAGACTTGCGAAGTAAATTTACGGCAACGAAATAAAAGGGTAAGTTTATAAAACCAAAAGTGAAAATATGAACATATGTATGTTATGTATAATAAAACGCACAAAAAATATGCATACAGAGAAAGATTAGTTTTGTAGAATATTTGATTGTTAACATGCCTTCATGTTTATATGTAAATCATTTAGCACAATTAAAAAAGTTTTTAATCTGAAGTTCGATCAGTGTATACAATGAATGGTATATTAAATAAAGTTATCAGGTCAACTTATTCTAAATCCTTAGTCCAACTACATTACCAAAAAATTTTTTTTTTATCGCATTGTGTACTAAACTTTATGGTTTTAAAAAACTAATGAACCATTTATCTTTTAAGCAGTTTTAACTATGTATGTATGTATGTACATTATAATATTTTTTAGATGCTTGCTTTCGGCAAAGTTTCATGAATTAAATTCACCTGATGTCGAGATCATAAATTCCATGTAATGACTCAAGATTTGGCGCTCATATAAAATACACAGTTCTACAAAAACTGGCATCATGTCAGTTGTTGGAAAGCTAAGGGTCAATGAGGAACAACTCTTACCGTTTAATTTAAGAGTTCAAGAGATCAATTACGATTTTTTTTTTTGCAAAGTTATGACTATTCGAAGATACGAAATATATCCCTTTGACCCTTAGCTTTCCAACAACTACACCATGTTGAACTGTCGACTGTGCCAGTTTCCAAAACAGCTAAGGTACTTACTCCTTGAGGCTTTTTTATCCTTCTGCTGAATATTTATTTGCATTGCATGTTTGAGATTACGATAAGTAATTGCCTAAGCGTTTTCACAAACCGGTTAAAGCCATGATAAGCAATTAGTATAGCGAGTTCACGAACCGGCTGCAATTCAATTCGCCAAATATTGCCTCATGTTGGCTTCGAAATAGTTAGTTGGTTCGCACTAAAAGCAAGAGCCAGGAGCCTTTTAACATAGGATATGAAAACGCTTTTTAGCTTTTATATTTACAATATATATATTTCACAGGATCATTTCTGTAGTCAGTCTTCACTTTGCACATTTTATAGATTTAAATCGATTAAAAGAGTAATAATAATAATAAAATTAATTCTTGATGGCTTGAGCTAATTGAAGTTGGATGCCAAAGAATAACTTGTAATCACTAATCAAAGGGTATTCACGCTTAAGCCTGTTGCCTTTTTGCACAACTTTTAGCACTTCAACTCAAAGCCCAGTGTGTATACTCTAAATGTAAAATGAAGATAATGACAAATATGGAATTGTCAATAGTTTGGGATAGGCTTATAATTATAATATTAAAAAGTACTACCATCAAAACTTGCGGTATGTTTCAGAAAACCAAATTGTGTAGTTCCAAATACTTAAAAACTTTTGTTTTAAACTTTAAATTTACCTGCTACATGTGGATTCATTGCATGCATTTTAAACCCTTTTAACCATTTTTTTAAATGTCATAGGATAATTGGTTAATTTAAAAGACAACGTTTATTTAATTTGTGCGTGTGGATCGCTTCTTTTTTTGTAGTTAGTCTTTCAGTGGTCCAATACCGAAAAAAGATCGTAGCACTCTGTCCCTGGTTGTTGTTTGTTTTTAGAGACCCATAGGGTGAAGATAGTTCCGGCGACACAGAACATTGATGTAACTTGAGTGTCTCTAAAATGAATTAATTGTGAATTAATTTCCAATTAAAATGCATTTTATGACTGAGTTACAACTAACTAGCAATCATTGATGCACAAAATATATTGCAGTTCGCAAAGTTCCAACTGCAATAACTTTAATTTTCCATATTATGGTTAATACAATTCATTCTTCTTAGCTTTAACTATTTTGGATATATTTACACATGGATGGCTGCATTTCTCTTGGCAAAAACTCAATTTACGAAATTTTCTGCCAAATGGCATGGTCTATTAATTACATTGTAACTCATTTTCTTAGTCATAAAGAAAAACTTTTACCTCCATGTGCGTTAAAGAGGATCACACAAAAGTTGGATTAGTCGGTTGATAGGCAGGAAGAGCTAAGATTTGGGCAAGAAAGATCATAACAATGCTTGAATTATTAGCATCAACAGAGGTGGAACTTGATTTTCTGACGGCTTGTAGTTATCGCATTGTACATGACATTGTACAACATGTTGCATGTTTTCTAAGCACTAGGCGCCAAATGGCTAAACTCAACACATATCCAAGCCATGTTGCCAATTATGGGACAGTTTGTTTGGGTTTGCAATTAAAGCCACTTAGTGATTTCCAATTTGTTTTCCATTTTCATGGCCAACTTAACTCATTTCGGCAATCTCGTTTAATGCCATCGAGAAAGAGTCTAAGCAGATAGAGGCGCAACTAACTGTGACTTTGTATTTTTTTTTCTTTACTTTTTTGCGGCTCTTGACGATGCAGAACGCAAAGCCGGTGTAAGAATTGGGCAAAACCAACAAAGACTTGGATGCCACTTCCAAGTATGACAAGACATACGGTTAATCTCAAATAATATACATATGTATATACTTATTACATAGATACTTGTATGTATGTACTTATATAATGGTGATATATTAGGGTACTAATAATATCTCCGAGACGCTGGCAAGAAAAGGAGTTTCTAAATGTATCTATAAGTAAATGCGTATCTCTGTGCGTCTCTTTGCTTGGTTTGGCTAAAAAGGTTGGCATATTTTATACACTTGGCTTCATACATGACATCATAAAGTTTAAATCTTTAAGGGTTAAACGGCAGACAGCCAACATATGAGAAAATCAAAAATGGTCATAGCTAAAATACTCCTTGATCGGTTAGACTGAGGTCAATGCAAGCAAATTTGCTAATTTGTATACCTTGTTTCGAAGGCAACATATGTATAAGTTCAAAAATTCTTTTAAAAAAAATGTCTATCATAAGTTAGTGTTATAATAATCCGTCGTTTTTCTGCACGAATATCTAGATCTCGGAGGCCGCATGAGTAAAATTTGTCAGATGAACTGTTTTTGGCTATACTGTAAAATAATTCGCCTTTTAGCTTTATGTATTTGTCTCCCCCCAGGGTACATCAACTTCTCTAGTCATACTGATCATAATTAACTTTGGAGAGTCACCAAATAACAAATTGCTTTACGGATTTGGGCATAAGATGACTGATTTTTAAAATCAAATAAATTTTGATGGAATTTATCAGAGTATCAGAGCCGTGAGTACCAGCCAACAATGAAAATTTGCTATAGTATATTAATATGACGTTACATAGCCTATAACCAGTAGAAGAACAATACACGTCCAATGATACTTCTTTATTTCAATTAATGATCAGCGGCTTAGAAGTTACAAGGAAGCAGATGAACATACATACACTACTGTGTCCAAAAAGTAAGAAATATTTCAAATTTAAAATTCTACAGTTCATCGATTTTCAATTGCTTTTTTATACCTTGCACCTATTGGTACAAAGGGTATACGGTCAGAAGGTGGCTTGGCAGACCCCAAGGGCTTTATACCAAAATGCTCTTCATAGCCTCGAGTATGAGCCATCTCCGTCTGTCTGTATTGCATTTTTTAATTATAGGTTAGTGGCTCTGTATTAACATCTGTCTCAAATTTTACATTGAAATATTCATTGGTGTTTAAGTTATGCTTGGCTCTGTTAGACGCAAAAAGTCATTTCGACAATTTTTGAAAATTTCTGAAAAAATTGAGCAATGAAGTAGCGTAAAAATGTTCTTTGCGGAATGAATTTGGAATTTATATGAGGAATGCTTCATAAGGCAAATAATTACCAATGCAAAAACTTACAGAGAGCGGGCTTAAGAGGAATAGCATTCTGGTGGACCATCAACCTCAGCCGACTCGAGCTCATATAAAAAAAATTCAAGATTTCGTGCTTGCCAATTGATATGCAGTAAGAAACCTAGGTGATGATATTATTAATTTTAAACGGATCAGTCAATTCTATTTTAAGCCATTTTTGGGCTTCAAGTGCGTCAAATCTCGTTTGGTATCAGAAACACCGAATTTTTTGGAAAAACATGTACTGCATTGATTCTGTATTTACATGACAAATTACCTCTGTATTTACATGATTTAGCACCCTACAAGTTCTGTGTATTCCCAAAACTCAAAAGATCAGTCCGGAGACACCATTTTGAGTTGGTTGCAAAGATTTAACCATCAAAAACTCATCCCGGCCAATTACTTTTTAGTATGCCTTAGGGATAGTGAAAATCGTTGATATTAGTGCGTTGTGTCTGGAGGGGACTTCTTTGAAGACGACGGAATACATTTGAATGAACAAATGAAGAGTTCTTGAAAAAAAATTGGGCTTACCTTTTAGATATGTCCGTATGCAAATAGTTGTCGGTTCAAAACACATATGTATACACCCAATTCGCCTTTTAGACGGTCCTTTTTAACATGGTTTTGGTGGTTTTTTTTTTTTACACAATCTTACACAATTTCATTCGATTTAGAGCAATTAAAAAATTTATAATAAAGTATTTTTATTAAGAGCATCTTCGTTTAAAGGGATCTTCATCCCTTTATTTTCATTGCAGCTTAAGGGTGTACTTCATGCCTTTTTTACACTACTTTTTCCGAAACGTATCGACTGTGTAAAAACAGTTTTTGGTGTATTTAATTCGAAGTTTTTCTTTAAAAAAAACTATTGCCACTTCATCAACACGATTTACGAAATCAAACCAATCAAACAAAAATAATTAAATCCAAAAATTTAGATCCGAATCCCCTCTACTAACAGTTTCGATATAAAATTTACATTTTTTTCAATAGGAAACTGCACAGAATTAGTTCGGACCCAATTTACTTTTTTTTGTTTACATATTTATTTTTATTGGCAACCAATCGATGCAAAAAGGTTACGACCCAATATTATAATAAGATATACTTTAGCATGTGTTAGGAACCCAGATACTAAGGTTTTCATATAAATTTTTTTCGCATCAAATGTTTTTGTTATTACATATGTTACATGTGTATTCTGTATATAGGCTATATGGAGTTACAAATTCTGGGGTAAGAAAGCTAAGTCCATCATTGAGATAAATGACTACCCCTATAAAAAATTTAAAAAGGGTATAAAAAGAGGATTGGTATCTATGCTCATTTGAAAAAATTCAGTGGCATTTGAGTTACAAGTTAATCGAATAGTTTTTCTAACTGAAAAAGCATTTTTTTGCCTTTGTATTAATTGCCGCATATATTTAACGCACACACACACCTATGCATAAATCAAATGAATTTCAGAGTACGTAGCAATTACCGTTTGCCGTTGTCTTTTTACTGTAGATACATTTTCACACAGATACACACACACAAACATACTTGGAAATACGTTAAAGCTAATCACACTTTTAACTCCATGCCACATAATACTAATTTCATAATTTGCACCACCCAACAACAATACCGAACTCTATTAGTTGTCATTGCCAATAAGCTCTGGTTTAGTATCTGTGTAGCTTTGTATCTGTATCTGTGTTAACGTGCGTCTGTGTGTGTGCATCGTTGAGGACATATACACGCATATTGTATTTTCACTTTTCCGCCACTATTATTAAAATAAATCTCTTTGCGAAGTGGGCGCAATTTTTTGCCATTTCAAACACAATGTTTTTACAATTAATTTTGCATAAATGAAAATTTTCCATGAATTTTTCCACAGTATAAACAGTGCAGTTTTCCCAGCTGAGAAAAGCTTGCAGGTTGCTCACTGCACTTCAAAACAAACAGCGACAATAATGCAGAGAAAAATATACTTAGTCAGCAGCTGTCTTTGTAACACCGAAGCTCATATACTCTAAACATCATGGAGAAGTGATCTATTCACGGGAGAGTTTAATTATATGGTTTTGGTTTGGGTTGTTCGCCGAAATATTGTAAGTTATGCTGTCAGATAACAAACGATCTGGCCAAGCGAAAATTATCAAAAAAGAGTATTTGGTTCGGACAGCCCAGGTTATCCAAAATGTATGGGCCCGTTTGTAGAATCCAGTAGAAAGGTTTCCCGTCTGAAGTGATGCTGATAATAGCAGTATTGATGGGACAAATGATAAAGCAATTGGAGATCTTGCATCTAAGTATGAATTACGGCTATCAAATATCGACAGTATTTTTTTTTCCAAACTAGGGAGCTTCGCCCCCTGCTCGCTTCGCTCTCTAACCCCCACCCCTCCATCGTAACTTCCTTATATTATTAGCACAAAAAACTTACTACAAAAAACTTACTACAAAAAACTTACTACAAAAAAACCTTTTTTATATAATAGAGGGATATGGCTAATAATTATTTTTTTTACTTCCGAATCAGGCATGGAAGCTCAAATTCATTTGTCACATAATTTAGCACACTTATGTACTATACATAGGTCCTATGCGTTCTGGCCTGAATCTACATTATATTTGAATTCAGTATTGAATGCCAGGTCGAACGTCAAGGGTCACATTTTATTTTAAATTATATTTAAACATATGTTAGTATATATAGTATAACAATTGTCGCAATAGAATTAAAACAAAATAAATAGGTGTATTAATAAAGAAATATTGCAGCTGAAAAGGTTCAAATAAATATAAACTATACGACAATGTTTATCTACGATGACTCAAACGATATTGCGAATACCCTAAAGTAGATCCATCAAACCGATTCTCCATATTTAAAAGCCGCAATCAACACAAATTTAAATAGAAATACGAAGATGAGGGACTATCGAAAAGAAACGGGTTGCGTCAAGGATGAATTTCATATGCCAAGAAGTTTTCCCAATATGGTTACATATTTTCTAATTTGTCATAGACATTTTTTAAGACCCAAATGGACATTTCTATCACCATTAAATGTTATATAGTAAGATACACTTTCAAGTTAAAATTAATTATCAGTCCATAGAGTCCAAATCTACGTTTTGGGCATGAGACGTGTGTCAGCGAGGTTTGTTCCGAAATTGCTAAATTTTGACCAAAAGAACCGTCGCATGAGCATCTCTCAAGAGCTGTTGAATGACGTCAACGTCAACCCAGATTTACTCAAAAGGGTCATAACTGGTGACGAATCATGAGTATATGGTTATGATATCGAAACCAAAGCCCAATCGTCCTAATGAAAGCGACCACAAGAGCCAAGACCGAAAAAAAAATCGCCGAGCACGCAAAACACTTATAACCTTTACGCCTCTCACAACCAAACAAAAAATGCTACTCACTTGAAATATGGTACAGATGTTCGGGAAGAGGGTACCAACACAACAAAACCAAAAAAAAATCGATAATCGAAAATACGTTGCCCGCGAAATTTGAAACCTTACTTTTTGAACACAAATTACTTTTGTAATCTTATAACCACAAAAAAATTATCCCAAACCTAAGCGAGTGACTTGAGTGTAACATTAACAAATTTTTCACCCCTATTTTTGCACTTTTTTTTAGCGAAAAAAAAAACCAGTTGGGTCTTAAGCGATATCCAAGTGCATCATAAGACTGCTGACAAAGTCATGGGCTGCTGCTGTAATTGTTGTTGTTGTTGATAATGTTGTCGTTAATGGTTATGTTGTTGTTATTGTTGTTTTATTCTGTAAAAGTCTTGTTCTTGCCACAGTTACCGTTACCATTAGCCTGGTTATTAGCTTGCGCTGCCTTACACTTTGAAGCACTCACAAAAAAGCTGAGGAATTGTGCGAACTTTAAGTGCGCTACAATAGCAGCTTTATAATTCGAGGGCAGAATGAAAGGTTTTCGGTCAAGCCAAGTAGAAATAAAAATCATCTCAACATCGGCATATTCATTTTTTAATTACTTAACATCAAAATCAAATTTGGTTGTCAAATACTCATTCTACAATTTTTGGGCGATTTTATTTTTTATACAAAAATGAGTAGTTTGAAATTTGCGTTTGGTATATAGATTTGTAAAGTTTTGTTGGAAACTATACGAATAATTTTAACAATCAAACCAATAGATGTCCTACCGTATAATATATTATATATTGCTTAATATAGTTATCGAATTTATGCATTATTACTGTCGCTGACTTAAGATAACTACGAGTTCTGTCAACTGATTCTATTGGCCAGCATAGATGTGCAAGTCTCATATTAGCCAACAAGGTAATGGCAACGACTTTTTAGGTAACCATACTGATCACCTTCAACAGGGCTGAAAAAAAATCAGGTAATATAATTCCTCAGCGCATTTTCTATAGGAGAATGCAACAGCATTCAAGAGTATGTATAGTTGCCATGGCAAAATTTAATGGTTCGCTTTTTAAAACTCTACATTCTCTGGATTTGTTCTCCATAATATTTTCCACACCTAAACAAACAAATGAAACGAATGTGTAATTGGGTGACCTTGACAACCACTCAGCATTTGAGAAAACAAAGTCAAGCAAATAAAAATATGCAATTTATTTTTATTTATTAGGTTATTAGAGCGGTATAGTATATAATAGTAATAAATCAATATTTTTATACAATATAATGGGCAATCATTTTCTCTCTCTATGAAAATTTGCAGGTTCTGGAAAAATACGGCTAAAAACTTTTATGTTAGCATTCTTTGATATTAAGCAGGGATCGCAAATAAGAGTTATGGTTATGAAAAAAATCAAAGCGAAAAAAGTGGCTTATATGAAAGTCCATGCATCAATTTATATTTTTTTTAAAGGACCTTTCGAAAAAGGGATAAGTTTTTATTTTTAATTTATATCAAAAAATCAAATTTTAACTCTTATTTTTAATATAAAAAATAAAAAACAAAAATAAAAATTATTGACCAATTTTTATTTAAAAATTGAAAATAAGAGTTACACTGCAATTTGTATAAGAAAAATCAAAAATAAAAATTATTGAGCAATTTTTATTTAATATTATTTGCCCAGTAATTTTTATTTTTGATTTTTATTTTTTAAATTAAAAATAAGAGTTAAAATTTGATTTGAATGAAAAATCAAAAAATAATAATTATTTCATGATCTTTATTTTAAATACTTTAAGAATTACGGTCCCTGATATTTAGACAGCATTTTGTCGTCTCTATTAGGATATGCTCTTACTTCGACTTATATTCTTTTATGGTAAACATTTTCATTATATTAGCTAAATTATTAAATTACTAAAATTTATTGATAATTCGTGATTGAATATGATATCAAATATCTTTTTTTGAACCAATTTTTTTCAATGAAAGGAAAAAAGAAATTTCGGAGCACTTTTCAACATTAAATAAGAATGATTACATTTTAGATAAAAAGGGCAACTCCCATAATTCCGGAAGCTATATTTTTTTAGTGCTGACATCTCCTATTGTTTTCATAGTAGCTTGCAATATTGGCAGGATTGTTTAAAATTTTTTGGACAAGTTTTAAAAGTATTAGGAATCAGCATGGCAAACTCATGCCTGACTGAAAAGTTTTTTAATAAACATACACAAAACACAGGATCATACACATAGTTTCGTTATTAAATTTTACACACTTTTATTTTTCTCCCTAATTTTTTAATCCTGTACAGTATGGTACAAAGGGTATATTAAGTTTGTACAAGCCGAAAATGTATGTAACACATAGAAATAGTCGTCGGAGACACCCCAAAGTTACCTAAAATGTGATCAGGGTGAATAGAGAAGTCGATATACCAATGTCCGTCTGTCCGTTTGTACGCCTAGATCCCAGAGATGGTAAGAGCCAGAGTAACCAGACTTTCACATTAGATCCCATATTATTCCATAGGAGACAAGTTTATTTTATTTTTTTTATATCGGGGCTAAATTATATAGCTTCCATAGGGGTGTTTCAGACGACATCGAAAAAAAATACAAGTTTTAGATGAATAATTCGTTTGTTTATAAAGATATCGTAGCCAAATTTGGCTTTCAAAAGTTTTTTACAGTTTCGAAACACTGTACCAAATTTAATCAAAATCGGTTGACTATATAATATAGCTCCAATAGGACCGATCGGCCAAAATAACTTTTTATATACAAAATTCGCTTTATTTAATTTTTTAATAGAGAAATCGTAACCAGATTTGGCATTCAGAAGCTTTTTAGAGTACACAAGCATTGTACCAAATTTGAACAAATTCGGTTGACTATATCATATAGCTCCTATAGGGCCGATCTTCCAAAAAATCTATTTTTGAACAAAATTTTTATGTTTCGTTTGTTTGTGAAGATATTGAATTTAAATTTGGTATTCGTCAGATTTTTATAGGTTAAGCATTGTATCAAATTTGATCAAAATTGGAAGACTATATCATATAGCTCCAATAGGACGAATCGATCCAAAAAAACTTTTTTATACAAAGTTCGTTGTGTTTCGTTTGTTTGTAAAGATACATATTTGAACTAAATTCGGCATTCAGATCTTTTTAAGGTATTAGAGTACTGTCCCAAAAATGATCGAAATCGGTTGACTATATCATATAGGTCCAATAGGAACGATCGGTCAAAAAAAAATATTTGCTTAAAAATTCTTGTTTTTGGTTTGTTATGAAAGAGCCGGATTTTATTGAAAGTTGGTAGTACAGGGTATCCTTAAGTCATCCACGCCCGACTTTACGTACGCCATTTTTAATTAAGTCATTAATTAGCTTTTTAAATTTTTGTTTTCCTTTTTTTTACATTGTTCCTCGAAATCGATTTCATTCACAAAACAAAGACCATACAAAAAAATGTCTTTAAAAAAAATTGTGATGACATATTTAAGGAACATAATTAAAAAAGATTAGAAAATGTATTTGTACTTTTGCCGACAAGTTCAAGAAAATTTTGTAGTTTGGTCACAATGTAAGAAAAACTAAAAATACTATTTTTTGTTAAATTAAACCGTACCGCGTGAAGTTTAAAAACTGAAATTTTGCGAACATTGTGAGTTTTTACACTAAATCCTTTTAGTTAAAATACAATATAAGAATGAGCTTTAGTTAAAAAACTCATTTGGGAGCAGCCATCATCGTCATTACTTCCTTTATCTCCCACTGGAGCATAGGGCCTTAAAATTTGGGTGCAGTGGGCAATAGAAAACAGATGCAAAGAGTTTCCAATTCAAGTGCCAAGGATTGTGATTAGGGGCGAAAATATTTATAATTTGTATACATATATGCATATATATATATTTTTTTGTAATTTTTTGCTTATTCGCTTATCATGTCGCATTGTTATGGCACAGCCAGTTTGGGTATGTCCTTCTGTTCGCCTGTATGGACATCAACATTTCGAACACTACAAATGCTAAGGGCTCAAAATTATATTTTAGCTCCCCTACCAAAATATTTTCGATGTAAGTCATAATTTATAAGTTGTAGCTAAAAAAATATCAAAATCGCTCGATAACGAAGAGCACCATGATTTTATTAATTTTTTTAAGTTTCTGCGTATCTGGTAGGGTTACCAAATCCCCAACCCTTGCAATTGGTTTATCGTGGATTCTGCATACTCCTTAGCAAGTGCACTAAAAATTTGTTACATGCTTTCGATCGAAATTTATATACTTTATTTAGATTTGAAGATACATTTTAGAAAACTTGGAAAACTTTATAGCATATTAGCCGGCCTCCGCTGCGTCGCGGCACGCTCGCTTCGCTCGCTCGTCTAGATCTGGAATCTTTCCGATTGGACAACATCGTACTATTGATCGATGAGTGGATTAATTTCATCATAAAATTTTCAACCACTCGCCATCTTTAGATTTTAACCAATTTTGATGGAGATTTGGTAGTTTTCTTCTCGGCATTGTAAGCAGTATCTGATATTAATGTTTTAGTGCACTAATAATGTTAACCTATAATGGCGACAGAATGTCTTTTTTTTTATTTTTTCACGTTCACTCAAGACAAACCACAGATTGAAAAATATTGCGTAACGCGCCGTCTGCGAAAGCCGCGAATTTTGAAATATTTTTACATAGCCTATTCTCGTCCTAGGAGGCTTCAGAACATTTTAAAAAAAGTCCCATTAAAATCGGACAAAGGGTTTGGCGTCCAACCTCATACAAACAGACATACACTTTTTTTATACATAAGATATTAGTTAATCTGACAATGTACACAAAGTCAACCTAAATTTAAAAAAAATGTATTGGAAAATCAGATTGTCCTTTTTAGTATTTTCGTCGCAATTTGGTAATATTTTTACATAGCCTATTCTCGTCTTAGGAGGCTTCTGAACATTTTAAAAAAGTCCCATTAAAATCGGACAAAGGGTTTGGCGTCCAACCTCATACAAACAGACATACACTTTTTTTATATATAAAATGGTATGATTCCATTTTACCAATGACAATTTCCCGCACGAAATATTTATGTAAGGACGCTATGTTAGAGTTAAACTTTATGTTAAAAACATGTTTTAAAAAATATTTGTTCTTAGCCCAATTTCTTTTCGAGCTGCCCTCGTAAGTGATTTATCGAACTTTTTCCATTAGTATGCGCTGCTTTCTCGGTTGCAACTTCTCTATAAGGCTTATTGGTAATTTTAAGCGTCTTTTTTTTTGTTTCGTTAGGCAATTTAAACGTCAACCTGGCTGACTCCGAGTGCGCCCAAAGCAGCTTGGGCTGGGCAACAATTGGTTTCCACAATTTTGTTGTAGTTGTCGTTATAGTTGTTGTATCTGTGTTGCATCTGTTGGCAAATTAAATAGGTAGCTCTACACTTACCTTGTAATCAGTCACTAAGCTAACGGCAACCTAAAAACGAAAGCAACAACAACGACAACGACACGGCGGAAATTAATGTTGAGAGGTGCAGACCTTGAGATTCCCTGTACATATTTGTATTTGTAACTGCCATTGAAATTGTAAAAAATTTACCATCTTAAAAATATTCACGCCTGGAAGAGAGCGTTGCGAAAGAAAAAAAAGGACATCCGTCCAAATCACAAGTTTAAATATTCGAGCTCTTATAATCTCCAAGACGTAGGATTTATGCAGAAATACAAAAGACAAGACTGACGGATACCTCTATGTCAATATCTTTTGTGCTCCTACATATACTTTCTGCTGAAACTAATATACCCCTTAAGATAAAGGGTACACCAACAACGACATGTCAGTTGCAACAAGCCAAATGACAATGTGGAGCCGTTGAGGCTGAGCGCGTTGGAACTTTGTTCGTTCAACAAAATGTCTCTCCTCGAATTTGTGACAGTTATACTTTGACAACAACAATAAAAGCAACAGCAATTACAACAACCATGAAAAAAAAACACTTAGAATGAAAGTTTATTATAATAGTTACCATCGTACCAACCTCTCCCTCCCTGGAGCCCAACTCCAAGCCAAAGGGCCGCAATATATATTGTTTTTTATTATTTATTTATATGCTTATTATTAACACTCTGATTTTATTTCAAAGCTCATCAGCTTGGTTTAGGGTCTAATCTTTATATTGCTGCACATTTTCCACTTTTTTCTATTTTTATTTTTTAATATTTTGTTGAACGCTCCAAATGCTTTTCATAATTTTTAACAATTCCAAATTGCAATTAAAATAATTATCATTGGTCTGTCTGTCGTCTATTAGATGTCTAATGTTTAGTAGGTTTCGGTTGGTTTGTCAAATTGCTTGGACAGGCCAGAAACATTTTTTCACACTTTCGTTGCCGCATTTGTCACACAAATCATTCATAGCATATTGCAGCAAGTTGTCCAAGTCCATTGTGTCCATCTTCTTTTTTTGCCGCTTTCGGCTTTCGAATCGTTTAGTCTGGAACACCTTTGTCTGTTGTATTATTACTATTATATTTTTCCTACGATGGCAGACATTGTTAGTCTAGTTTTTGCTTAGATATCTTGGAGAGCATTACAATTCTTGCCCTTCACCTTTGTTTACAATGCCACAACTTTACCTTCTGGCCAGCATCTGGCCGAGCACCTTTGAATATACATAAAAATGTCAAAAGCTTCATAAATTGAGAGATTAGTGTCGCCAACGTTTGTCGTCAGCGACAATTTGAAATATACAAACAATTTTTATGATTGGTTACAGTTTTGGTGGCTCCTTAATTTGTATATTCTTTTTGGCAGGGCAACTTAAGGTGTTGCAAGCAATGTTTTGTGAGTTACTATAATCATCATTGGGGTCTCTCTTAAATAGAGAGCACGGCTCAGATTATTATTATACTAGTAATGGTTCAACATGATGCAATAAATTAACCAGGTGCCGCAAAGAAGTGTGCACATTGAGTTGCTCAAAAAACTGGTTCAATTTTGTGCGGTAGCAATTTGCACCAATTTTTAATAAACTTCATACAAATGTGTATACGTTGAAAAATATCGAGACCAAATTAATATCTGTTCTATTTGGTTTAAGACTAAGCATTTGTGGTGCAGTTTGATAAAAATTGGCGTACTATTTTATATGGCTACCATACAAATAATAATAATAATAATAAATTTAATAAAAGAATCACACTGAGACAATTTAAGAAGACGTCTACCGTTGCTTCCATAAGCTTTCATTATTACAATCCCAGGATATGTTACAACTATTATTATTAGAGCCCCTTAACATGAGCCTACTTATTACGAACTCAGTAGTTCATAATTAATGTATATATCAATTTTAACTTAAAAACGTTTTCGCAAAATATTTTTTACATGAAAAAAGATTTATGTATTAAAAGTTATCTTTTTATGTCAAATTTAAATTTTATAAATTTTTGTTTTTATTTTTATTAAAACCGACCAAAAACCTCGAAGTTTTGCTTAAAAGCTTATGTGAGGCTAATAAAAAACGAAACGTTGACATTTTCCCAAGACATCCCATACATTGTCTAAAAATTGTCGGAGGTTTTTTAGGGGCTATGATTTACATTTTATTCATTTTATAGGCTGCTACATACATACATTATTAATAAAGAGAAAATTATTGAGGCTTGAAGTTGCAAAAAGTAATAAATTGGATTTGAATTATATTATAGAAGCTTCGTTTTGAATTAAGTATAATTGACAGTAGGTGAATCCAAAAATTGATCATCCTTGTTTGTAATGCCTTTATTTCCAATAGTAAGAGAATACGAGATAAAAGTTTTTATTTCGTAACAAAATGTGTTACAAAATGTGTAGCAAAGCTTATGTACCTTACCAAGACAAAAAGGTATAACCAACTGTTTTGTGTTACTTTTATACAAAGTCAAGCTCATTCATTGTAATTGTAACAAAAGTTGTGCCGAAAGTGAAACTTCTGAGGTTGCAATGCAAAGAAAATAAAAAAGCCAATGGGAAAAATCATCCAAAATATAGACGCAATAAAGAAGTCATGATTTAATAAATCAGCACAATGATGTCGAAATGCAATAGAGGCTTTCGAAAGTGTTTGTCACAGGCCTAAGACGATTAGTTAATGTATTGTATTATAAAAGCAATAAAATGCATTTTATGAATTATTATTATTATATCTATAGATATTAAGACTAAGATGATGTGGTATGTTTAATTCAGGTATAGTTTAATGGTATTGAAAGGGAAATGCTTTACTATTTGTATTTTTGTGTTCATTTGAAATTGACATAATTTGGTCACACTAAGCATATAACAACGAATTAAAACTTGCATCGAATGTGCATTGTTCCAAAAGAAAATTCAGTTTGAATTGACTATTCTAAACAAAAACGTAGCTTTCTATGCTTGTCAGGATGTTTGACCCCAAAGAATAATGCACTTTATATGCTCTCAGCGATCGTTCAATAGGTTTGATAGTCGTTGCCTAGCCGGCAACATGCGCAAAGGTGTCCGTTATTGCTGAAACATGAGAATTCTATTTCTACAACCGGCTATCGATTTTGGTCGTGGAAATTATCCAACGAAAGCGGTTTCTGCCCTGTGCTAGCTGGCGCCAATTGCTACTCTCAAGTTACGAAGATCCTCCGTTGCCTGATCATCCCATCGCAGAGGTTGGCGTCTATCCCTGTCGTCGTCGACTTTCCAATGATTTCCGCTCGAATACCTTTCTGGCTCCAGTGAATTGTGCAAAATGGCCTAACCAGCGCACACTTTGTAGTTGTATGCGCTGGACTAGGTCAGTGTCTGCGTATAGCTAATACAGCTCGAAGGTCTTTCAAATACAGAATTCATATTTTATTTTTCCCAACCTTTTCCGATCTGAACAGTAATTTTTTCTCGAAAGCCCTTAAAATCGCTTAACCAGATGCGGGCAACGTCAATACTTCAGCGCCATAGAGAAGCTCGGGTATGATGTGGGATTTGTAAAGGGTTATTTTAGTGTGTCAACATTCTCTACTCTTGCATTCCTTACTCAACCCAAACTAACCCCGGTAAGCCAGATTAATCCTTCGACGAATTTCCATGGTTTTATACCGACTTACAGTAAAAATTTTCTGATATTAGTTTCTGTATTGACATCGATACGGAGCAGGCCAACTTAGCCTCATTAAGTTTGTCTCCTTTTTTGGACTCTTTAATAATATCCTCTCGGCATTTTTTGAATGTCACTTAATTTGCACAAAACTTCCTGGAGCCCAACTATTCGATTAAAATGCAAATAAATGATTTTCACATTAATGTTACCAAAGATTTTAGTTGAAGTAACATAGGTGGCTGAACGATTCGATTTTTCATAAAAATTTCATCAACGATGATATCCATCCCTCTTTAAAAATGTCATCAAAAACTGTGAGCTTATGTTTCACTAGCCCAGGTAAAAATTGGTCGTATATTATTATATTTTTCCCTCATAAATGTCATCGGTGGAGCTTAAAATTTAGGTACCAAACCTGGTTTCAGTTTTGCTTCCTGCTCTTGTATTGGTTTATCCTTTACCATTTTGTATATAGAATAGATTGGGGCCAATCAAGAACTGCAACTTATTTTGCTTCCAGAGGAAATAGTGTGTCTCTATTTACCTTAATTTATCGAAATTTTGTATAAAGTAAAACTGTTATAATAAATCAGCTGTGTTTTTTTTTTGTTTAAAAATATCAACTTTAAGAAGTGTTGAGTAAAACAAATATAAAACTCGAATTACCGTCAATTTCTATATTATATATTGCACTACATGATTGAATTTTATTTGCATTCAAATTCATATGAACACATATTTAATACACAGAGGTCCATAATTGTAGCCAATAAATATTAATAAAAATAATATTAATATTAATTAATGAGAAACTGCTTAGGCAAGCTATTTTGTCATACGTTAAAAACGTCGCGCAATTACCGCTTCCAAAATAAGTTGCTCCACATTAATTTTGTTTGTGGCGGCAAACAAAATAAATAGCTTTAATTGCTGCTGGCGCTATCTAGTGCAAAGTACTGGCGCCATCTTGTGTAAACTGCACATTTTTCTATCAAAGAAATGGACATCACTGTGAAGTGTTGATTTGTTGGTCACTTTTTCTTACCTGCGTAGACCCCTAAAGGCTTAAGTTAAGGTCAGGAAGCATTGGCTTTGTAAAAGAATTTTAGGTGGCACGAGTAATCTTAATTTTAATTCATTATAGTCATCATCATCATCGTATGGCCATTACAACCCGCTCTTGGGTTACGGCTGACCTCAGCAGCTCTCGCCAGGCGCCTCTGCTTTGCGCGCGCCTTCTACAATTAGAAATACCAAGGGAGGTTAGGTTCTCCTCTACTTGATCTCTCCATCGGAGTCGTGGTGGTCCCCTTCGTCGTCCTTCGTAGGCTTTCGCTTCGAATTCCTTTTTCGCTGGAGCATCGTTATCCATACGTACGACATGGCCGAGCCAGCGCAGACGTTGTATTGTGATGCGCTGGACAACGTCCATGTCGTCGTAGAGCTGGTACAGCTCGTGGTTCATCCGTATGCGATAGCCGTCTTCAAAACGTACGGGACCGAAGATTTTGGGTAGAATTTTCCTCTCAAACACCCCAAGAGCAGCTGCATCTGTCCGTGACACAACCCATGCTTCTGCGCCGTATAAGAGCACGGGCAAGATGAGCGTCTGGTAGACTGTTACTTTTGTCGTTCGAGAGAGGTCTCTGCTGCACATCTGCTTACTGAGACCATAGTAGCACCTATTGGCAAATGTAATTCTCCGCTTTATCTCCAGGCTGATGCCATTTTCTGTGTTAACGGCGGTGCTAAGGTACGTGAATCCCTTGACCACTTCAAAAGTATAGCGGCCCGCTACAACATGCGAGCCCAGACGCCGAGCGTTCCTGTTCGTAGACAGCATATACTTCGTCTTGCCCTCGTTAACCGCTAGACCCACTTTCGCTGACTCCTTTTCTATTGCGGAAAATGCAGCAGTAACATCTCGCTTACAACGCCCGATGATATCGATATCATCCGCGTATGCAAGAAGCTGGACACTCTTGTAAAAAATAGTGCCATTGCGATGTACACCGGCCTTCCGCAGTACCCCTTCCATCACGAAATTAAAGAGGTCGCATGATAGAGGATCGCCTTGTCTGAAACCTCGAACAGTATTGAAAGGTTCGGAGAGGTCTGTTACTTAACAGAGCTGATGGTGCCGCTCAATGTCATTATGCAAAGACGAATCAGCTTTGCAGGAATACCGAACTCAGACATGGTGGTGTATAGGCGATCCCTTATCGGGCTATCGAACGCAGCTTTGTAATCGATAAAAAGATGATGAGTATCGATCTGTTTTTCGTGGGTTTTTTCCAGGATTTGACGTAGCGTGAAGATCTGGTCTGTGGTGGACTTACCAGGTCTGAAACCGCACTGATAGGGTCCGATCAGTGTGTTGGCATATGGCTTCAGTCTTTCACATAGTACGCTCGACAGGATCTTGTATGAGATGGCAATAAGACTGATTCCCCGGTAGTTGGCGCATATCGTCGGGTCACCTTTCTTCAATATAGGACAAAGGACACTGAGCTTCCAATCGTCGGGCATGCTTTCCGCTAGCCATATTTTGCATAGAAGCTGATGCATGCACTCTATCAGCACGTCGCCACCAGCCTTAAACAACTCAGCAGGCAGTCCATCAGCACCGGCTGCTTTGTTGTTTTTGAGCCGCATTATTGCAATTCGGGCTTCCTCATGGCTAGGCGGTGGGACACACATATTGTCGTTGGTATCAGGTTGTTTTCCTATAGTAACAGTTACTTTAATTTTACAATGTAGTAAAATAAAAGATGCTCGTTTTTTTAGATCACTATGACCTTTATTCCTTAAGTGCATTATCGGTTTTTTTTAAAATAAAATTTTAAATTTTAACTAAAAAGTAATTTTCTTTTCGTGGTAGTTTGTGTATCTTATTAGAAAGGAGTTGGCAGGGATTAGTGATAGTAACATTTTATTGCAAAAAGTATTGCTTTTCAATAAACTGATTTACGTCGAAGCAACCTTTTGAATTAGAGGAACAAATTTTAAATAGATTTTTTAACGATATGCACCGATTCACATTCAAAAATTAAAATTACAAGTGTCTTAGGAAAATGTGACAAAAGAAAGTTCGGATAAGTATTTCTCAATTTATGCCTCGAAGTGCGAAGAGTTGGAATTGCTATTAAACTGATTCAATTCTCTCTTGATAAAGACGGTATTCGGGACTTCGAAAAATTAACAGTATTCCAAAATTATACGTACGAAAGAAATATAGAGAAGTTTGGTAGTATAAGCGTTGTTAAACTCTTTAGATCAACGAAACGTTAAACAATATATTGTACTTACACTCGGGATACGTACAAAAGTAGAGAAGTCTATAGAGTAAGTAGCTAAATGAGGCATTAATCGACAAAATGTCATAAGATTAAATTTTGTCTTTTATGAAAAAGATTTGGTTAACATTACACCAATATTGCATGATAACCAAATTTGGTAATCAAATGTCTTTTGTAGTTCCTAAGCAATATACCTGATTTAAATTTTAGGCGGTGCTACAGTTTATTCCAACATATGCCATCTTTTATAATTGGAACCTTCCATGTTAAAAAATAAATAAATAAACAAATAAATTAACTCTATAGCACTAGCTTTTACGGCTTTTAAGTTTAACAAAAATTACAAAAAAAAAAACGAAAGGTTTTACTAAAAGAGAAGATTTCTTAACTCGTGCTATTTAAATAATAGACTTATCAGCTTAGTTATACCATTCATAAGATCTCAGTGCAGTGTTGGTCACATCTAAGACCCAGCTGAAAAGCATAATTAAAACTTAAAAGATAAGCATATATCATTCCAAAACCATGCAACTAATAATTTTACAATTAATTTTTATACTGAAGACTCGAGTGAACGCACATCGTATACCGTTAAACGAATTTACAAGATGACAAAACCCCTTTAAGACTTCTCAACTGTTATCTCTTTAGCTGCGACAATTGACCTGGCAGGTTTATATGTAAAAGCATCCAAACATTCAACAAGTGATTAAGCAGTTAGCTTGTCAAGCAAAACCCACATAACTCCTTCCACTATACTTGCTCCAGCTCTCTTGCTTTATAAGGCCGAAGCCACTGTGACGTCAACGAAAGAGAGACTCAACAGGCTCTCAAGCTTAGAGGCGTCACGATGTTGCAAGTGTTGCAGTTGTTGCAGATTTTGTTGTCGTCCCCACCCCAAATGGACTCAAGCAACTTTAGTTGCCACTTTTAAAGTTCATTGAGCCAGCTTTAAGACCGACATGACCATGCGTCTATCTTGTTTATTTATATGCAAATTTCTTTGATCGTTTTACAGTCTCCAAGAGACTATGTCCAATAGTTATCAAGATCGTTCGATTAACCAAAACGGCAATTTATTTTAGTTCTACTAGATACAATCGGAAGCATTAATTGTCTGTTTTCGACAGTAGCATTGTACCAAAGACTTCTGGCTCCATGCCATGAGGTAGGTATTGACTTGCTTTTCATGTAACCCTATATTCAGGCCCCAAAAATTTCAGGAATAAGCTACCGTAATGCCAGGATTGCTCAACAAAGGATTTTTTAAGTAGTTAATGCATAGATAATGAATGCATTTGAAATCGAACCTCCCTGCAAAATTTCAATGTTTCCATTTAATCTGCATTCATTCCCAAACAGATTTGCCTTGTAACAGCTATTGTTTTCAATTTTTTAGTTTTATAATAATTATATCAAAATTTAGTTTTTGTCTTGAAGCAGTTTAATTTTTTCTGTTGCCGCAAGTTGCATGTGGAATGTGGCACTTATGCAAAGTTGTTTTATATATTTTGTAATTGGCATTGGTTTGTAATTTCAAGCAAGTATTGGTTATTGCCTTCAATTTACGTGCGATGCACAACAATATCTATAGGGTGATCTTTTCAGCGTTTGGTTTTCAATATGTATAAAACTGTGAATTAAACGGGCACCATAGGATAGCCAGCAGCTACTTTTTTCTGTGCCTAACTTTGTTTTGAATCCTTGTGGATTCATCATATTTACGTGCTGAAGTAATTAAGTAAGTTGAAATAGGGTCGGTGGTGAATATCGAAACATAGAACAGAAAAACCATTAAACTTCAGCTTATATTAGGTCGTTCACTAAGTAATTTCGTTTTTTTTAGTGCAATTAAAACACGATTTTTTTATTGACTGTTTCAAGTGGTTTTTCACGTCTGACTTAAGGTAAAGGTTTTCCCAGCTAAAAAAATTTGCAGAGACCGGAACAAGTAATAGTCCGAAGGTGCTAAGTCTGGAGAATATGGTGGGTGCATCCCATTCAAGCTGCAAAAGCTTTTGGCGATTCATCAAACTTGTTCGAGATCTCGTATTATGCTAGTGGAACACTGCACCTTTTCTATTGATCAATTCTGGCCTCTTCTGCTTGAGTGCATCACTCAATTTGTCCAGCTGATCACAATACACTTCAGAATTAATCGTAATCGTTTTATTTTATCCACATCGGCTTCAAGTGGCCTTTCTGGACGTGGTGCATCCTCAAGATAAAGACGGAACGAAATTTTGCAAGCTAATTTTGGTATTGGCGTTCGGTCAACACATCTACTCCTTACACATCGCATAATTTTCGGCTTGCATGAAATGATTTTTTACCCTTTTGATAGTAAACAGTAAAATTTGCCGAAAATGTTGTTTTCGAGCTTTCATCTTCGATTTGACGAATCAAAAACTATTCCATAAAATTTAACAAAATGTTTTTACAAAAAAGCGTTACTATATCAGCTATTCAAATATATAATATAAAGGTAAAGCGGTTTTGAAGTTGGCTGCGAAAAAAATTCAATAAGAACAGCTGTTTTCATCAAACGAAATTACTTAGTGAACGACCTAATAAATTAATTTTCTTTTGTTTTTATTGTTTTTTTTTTATATCAGTAAATTCAACTTTAACGTCTTTCTTAAATTTAAAGACACCAATAAAAGCATTGGGTGCCTTGAAGACCTCATAACCAGATTACCCTGAGCCATTTTATAATGTTTATATGATGCTTCCAATAATAGTTTAACTTCGGTGTGGAAGATTCCATTATCATGAATTATATTTAGCCCCGAAGAGATATAATTTAGATTTTTTTTTACCCTGTGAAGATAACGTAACGTCTAAGCAACGTATGTTGTTGTTTTCTTGTTTTGAATAAAATAGAGACAGACTTTAATAAAATCGTTCTTTTGGTTCATTTTTATCCATTAGCATCACTTATCATGATATGCTCCAATGGGAGATATGGAAATGCCACTTATCATCGTATTATTTAAATAAAAATAGTGTAAAATTTCAATATCATTCAAAAACTAACGAAAATGTTTAAATTGTTGATCGTGAACTTTTATACATATATGTAGATTCTAAACCTAAAAGAAAAAAATGTGGTTGCTTTTACATTACTATTAAAGAGTTTGGCAAAAAAAAAAAATGGCGGACGTTAAGTCGGGCGCGGACGACTTTAGGATACCCTGTACCACTAGCTTGTAATAAAGTCCGATTTCTTCACAAAAAACCAAAAACAGAAGAATTTTTAAGCAAAAATTTTTTTTTTGACCGATCGTTCCTATGGGAGCTATATGATATAGTCAACCGATTTCAATAAAATTTGACACAGTGCTTCAATACCTTAAAAAAGATCTGAATGCCAAATTTATTTCAAATATCTTTACAAACAAACAAAACACATCGAATTTTGTATAAAAAACGTGTTTTTGGACCGATTGGTCCTATGGGAGCAATATGTTCTAGTCAAACGATTTGGATTAAATTTGGTACAGTGCTTATGAACTATAAAATACTCACGAATGTCAAATTTGGTCCCAATATCTTAACAAACAAACGAAACACAACAAATTTTGTTAAAAAATCGATTTTTTGGAAGATCGGACCTATAGGAGCTATATGATATAGTCAACCGATTTTGTTCAAATTTGGCACATTGCTTAAGTGGTCTAAAAGTTCAAAACGCCAAATCTGGTTAGGATATCTTTATTTAAAAACGAAATATAGCGAATTTTTCTTTAAAAAAGTTATTTTGGCCGATCGGTCCTATGGGAGCTTCATGATATAGTCGACCGATTTCGATCAAATTTGGTACAGTGATTGGGAACTATAAAAAACTTTCGAATACCAAATTGCTACGGATATCTTCATAAACAAAGGAATTATTCGTCTAAAACGCTTTTTTGTCGAGGTCGTCTCAAACACCCCCATGGGAGCTATATAATTTATCCCCGATATCAAAAAAATAAATTAAACTTGCCTCCTATGGAATAATATGGATCTAATGTGAAAGTTTGGTAACTCTAGCTCTTACCATCTCTGAGATCTAGGCGTTCACACGGACGGACGGACGGACGGACGGACAGACGGACAGACGGACATGGGTATATCGACTTCTCTATTCACCCTGATCATATTTTAGGAACTTTGGGGTGTCTCCGTCGTCTCCTTCATATGTTACATACATTTTCGGCTTGCACAAACTTAATATACCCTTGGTACCATACGGTACAGGGTATAATCACATAAACCGTTACTGCAAGAATTTTTAAGTAGATTTTAAAGATAAAAGACGGATTGACTCTGTCATGTAATAATAGAAGAAGTGATTGAAGATCAAAATTTAGAAACCCTCCTTTGGTAAAACTTATTACCCACCACTGGTATTGCGTCGTATTTTTTTTTAGTTGCATGCTATAGATTATGGCTATTTTTGCATAATTCTTCTACTACTTCTTTTACCTAAAGCTCATATATTGATGAAGTTGTATATGTCTAGCACGGACGAACGGACGTCGATGTCGAGAATTTTGGTAATAAAAACTTATTATTCCCTGTATTAAATTTTAGCACAAATGCACAAACGCAAAAAGTCACCCTATACACCACATACGTGTATTAATGGCATATTTCAGCTCCTGCTGACCAAACCAAATCTCGGAACTGCATTTGGTCACGGCTTGTTTTCTGCTCCCCATTTGACTTTTACTTTTTTTTTCATCTATTTCTTTTTATATTTCTCTTATTTTTCTCTTATTTGGTTGTTTGTAAATGCGCTTAAACACATGTGTAAGCCATTGTTTGAGGTTATGTTTGAGCATTACATGATGTGGATGGATGGACAGCTTTTCGGTAATAATTGAATTGAAAAGTGCCAACGAAAGTAAACATTAAATGATAGTAAACTACTTAAAAGTGACAGAAGCTTAAACTCCCATCAGCCATGGTCAGTTTCATATACTATATGTAACATACATATATACATATAATACTATATATAATAGTTTAGACGAGTCTGCTCGTCTTTTATGTTTGCTCAGGGCTCTCTTGCATGGCGTTGAAAATCTTTTTAATGACATAATTACTTAAAGTAGTAAATCTTGGGCAGTCGTGCGAAAGCGGTTGATGGTCCAATGGAAGAGAGATGGAGATGGAGATGGCGATGGCATGGGTATGTAGGGTAAGCTGGCATACATATGATCGTCGGTTCAAGCACGGCTTATTTGCATTTTGCAACAATTGGCAATGGATAAGGCCCACAAGTAGCCCGGGTCTCCAGTCTAAAAATAAAATGATCGATTTGCTCTGACTTTCACTCTGACGCTTCGATGGATTAGCTAAGGTGACTCTTATGCATTATGGATCACGGCATGCAACATTAGCTGCAGCCGCCGGAGTTCATGTCTGGAGCATTGCGTTATAAGAGTATATACATATACATATGCATATACTATATATATGTACCATATAGTATGACATGACATGACGCCGTAACATGTTGCCCAGTCCGGCAGTGCATCGTAGTTGCATTGTCTGGAAAAGCGCAAACAAACTACGAGTATATACAATCGTACGTGGGTATGTGTTTATATAATATAAACATTTTTCATTAATTGCTTAATTTTAAGATTAAATTTTTTTGTTTGGGAAAACATGATAAAAAGACGTTTGGTTAATTAATTATGAGTTGTGCTACCAGCGAACTTTTTGACTGCGTGAACAAAGTAATGAAATACAATAAATCAAAAGATTCAGATACAAAAATTAACCATGCAAATCCAAAAAAATACAATTTTGAATAATGTTACATTGAGCATATTTAATGCAGTTAATTAAATTGGTTAAAGAGATTTGGAGAGTCAGTCCAGTTTTCGGATACATAACTTGGAAAATTTCAAAATCCTGACGTGATGGGCCAATTACTGGATTTGGATTCTACGCAGCAAATTACATCGGAAATGAACCTTAGATTTTTTAAAACCAAACCATGCTGGCATGTGTTGTCTATATATATTAAAATGAAATGCTGTACGTTTATGATCGCATAACTCTGAAACGGCTGGACGAATTTGCCTATTCTTTTTTATTTTGTTTGTTATAGTGTGTTTCTATAGCACAAAAAGCTTTGAGTAATTTATAAGGAGGGGGTTGCCACCCCTAACATTTTTTTTAGTTTTTCCACAAATTTATTACAAAATTTTTTGTTTTTGTGTGGCATTGAACGCGTTGAAGAAATTCAAATATGATTTTTGCGTGTGCTAGAAGTTTTCAATACGGAGGCTTTAAGCCTATTGCCATGTGATTATGTGTATTAGTTCGTGAGATACATGTATTTTTGTTAATATCGTGAATATAGCATAGTAGAAAATTGTTCAACACCGGGTATTGGACATTTAGTGCAGACAGAAGCGTAGTTGCAAAGGGGTTGAAATGTAGTTTCTGTGGGACATGAATTTATTAGAGATGCTCTCTTAAGAATAGTTAAGTTCATCCATACAGCTTTTTAGAGAGTCATGAAAGTCAACTAATCCAAAAATCTTATGATTGTCTAGAGAAGAATCTTACGATGTTTATACACTTTAAGAGTATTCAAAAAGATTTGGCAAGACAACATCAGCCGGGCCCACTAACTACTAATAAATATTATTTTTAAGTACAATAAAGTCATTTCTGTTATACTCATTTTCTTTTCATCAAGATTTTCACAGTAACTTAGCTGAACTAAAAAACAAATTTTACTAAAAAAAATTTTAAATTAAAATTTTGGTAACTTTGCAACAGGTTTTTTAATTATCTTGCAAAATTTTAAAAATAATTTAAATATTTTATTTTGAATATTACTAAAAAAGCCATATACAAAAAGTTTTATGCACAATATGGAAAATTTCCGATTTTCTAGTCCAAGTCAAGACGTCACTTTATATAGAGCGGCATAATAATCAGGCTAATAATAATTTGTGCAAGCTTAAGAAAACAAATATATTTTTTTAGGGTATAGATGTTAGCTTACATGTGCTTAAATCTTTAAGGCCTTTCAAGCAAGTTCAAATCTGAACCAACTTAGATTTGTTTTTAGGGCAATTTTCATAAATAAATCGTCTCACTTAAGATTCCCATTATTAAAGCTAGATTTCCTATTATAATTATTCTTTGGCATAATCAAAATCAAACTTTTGAATATTTCAAGTGTGAGTCTTAAGTCTTTCGTATTAGTTAAGCATTTACAATAAAAAGGCTTTTAAATTCTATAGAATTTGACTTTTTTTAGTCTTCAGTATTACAAATTCGTAATATCATATCTTAATACTATAAAGACTCGTTTTCTAGGCTAATTCTTAGCCGACGATGAAAGTACATAGTTCAGTGACAAATTAGTGTAAGTCAAGTCAACCTTATAATGTATATTGTTGAGAGCATTAACTGAAATCTTGTAAAGATTTAAACTTGGCTTTACAACAATAGTAATACTTTTAGAAAAGTTAAAAGAAATAAAAATACAAGCCCAGTAGAAAATGGAACTTTTTCACTTTCAAAAAGGCTTAAAACTTTTGGCTTACAAAAATATTCTACTAAAGAATATTAACTAAGGCTGATGTTCACTTGTACTGGATGTGGCAAAGGAAAAACGAAGTTAACGCTCCCATACATAAACTGCGCTTGCGGCAAGATTACATCAGTTCCACTTTCTCTAGTAGGTTCTTTCAAAAGAGACTAAGTAAATCAGAAAAATATTGTGCAGTCAAATAAATACTCGACTGTGGGATACGCTACTCTCTCTCTCTCTCGCAAAATATATATTGCTTATTTACTGTATAAAAAAAGTTTCCTGATATATATGTGTGTCGAGAATTAAGTCAAAAAATGGAATACGACTTTAAATCATCCTGGACCATCATAACATAAAATAAATAATACCTATAATAACAAACACAAAGGGTTCCTCACAGAGAGTTGGGGCACTGCGACCAAAAGGTCTTTTGTACCATACCCTTAAGTTAAAGCAAAAGACTTTCCGCTTGACGAAGCCCCTGAAGGGAGAACCAGTATCTCCGGCGGCCCATTTGTTTACCATGGTTTTGATTGTGAACCAACCAATACCACAAAACGGCACAGGAGATGTAGTCAGAGTGGAGGCACCCTGTCGTGCTAGATCGGCAGCGATCGTGTTACCATCCACTCCCGAGTGTCCAGACACCCAACATAGCACGACTTTGTTCCGGGCGGACAGGGTTTGCAGGTAGTTATGGCATTCTTTAAGGAAGAGGATGCTCCAGGATGCCAATGCCCTATTAGCAGCTTGGCTATCTGAAAAAATGCATATGTTTGCGCCCCTAGTTCCCTTGAGAAGGATACTAAGGACGCAGATCTCTATGGCATGAATCTTGAAAGATGCTGGGCCAGATGCCCATTGCTGTAAAGATTCTGGTGTTGGGTCCAACGATTCCAACACGTACACCCTGCTCAGTTTTGGACCTATCCGTGAACCATTGTTGCCATCGGGGGTTTCCACAGGGGCTGCCATCATCCCAAGCCTCCCGACTAGGGAGCAGAGATCTAAATTTCTTATTGTGAAAAAGTTCCGTGATCATACGATCTGATCTATAGCAGATCGATACGTCAGGAAAGGAATACATAAGTGCGGCATGACCAGTGTCACTTGCTAAGAGTCCAGATGCGATCTGGATACGTAGTAGACTCTGCATGGCTGACTTTTTGATGAAAATATGCTGTGGTGTGAGTCCAAGGAATGACTCCATGACAGCTGTCGGACAGGTACGCATCGCTCCCGAAAGAGATATGCATACTAGTCTTTGAAGCTTGCTGCATTTATTGGGGGCCACAGTTTGCTGCGTCTTGGGCCACCACACAAGGACTGCATATGTGACGATAGGCCGTACCATCATACGGTATATCCATTTTATAATACGAGGGCTGAAGCCCCATGTGGTGCCAAAGAATTTTCTACAGGCCCGCATGGCTCGAGTAGCTTTCGAAATAACAAACATACAATTATTCACTAAAAAACTGGACTATATGATAAAGGTAAACCGATTATGGTAGAATTTCGCATAGTTTGCAAAAAAATTTGGCAGTACAAATTTTCTGTTAAGAATTTTAAATACTTCGATCGCATCGAAAAAGATCGATTGGATTTTGTTTTTTTATCAGGGCAACATCATTTTAATATATTACTGAATTAATAATTGAAATTTTAGAACCTAGTGTAACCAAAAAAAAATTATCCAATTGTTTCCACTTCACGCTATTGCTCGAAGTTCGCTAACAGATTTCTTCGATTCCTTCCTTATTGATCTCGCCATGTACTTTTTCCTTCTTAAATTATTATATGAAAATAAATTTGCTTGCATTTTCGACTTAATACATTTTTGACATACATATAGATAGCCAAACCTTTTAACACTCTCTCAACATAGCCAAAAAGTCTTCAAAAATGTGGTGGCTTTTTGAGGTAATTTCAGAAATTGGTTATGGATATAGTTTTGACTTATGGATACGTTCTTTTTTTTGCGAGCCTTGGAAGTTGTCTTCGATCTTAGAATTAATTTTTAGGATTAGTATAGTGAAACAGGCGCATAATAATCGGGTATAGTGTATTTAGACACTGGTAAGATAGCAAACATTTTGTGTCTCTTGCTCTTGAAGTGTTTACAGAAGAGGACTAAATCACCAACCAAATTGATACGAAGAACATAAGATCGACCAACTCTCCCCGTGGTACATAGCACATAACTATTATTTGCATGCAGAGCATTATAAGGGAAAATTCGTTAAAAAGCAAATCAAAACATTAATGCACCCTGAAGACCCAAACTGAAAAAAGTAAATTTATTATTTATTATTATAGTTTTTTCTTTTGTGTATTATTGATGTATACTTACAAGCTGTTGATAGTATAAATATTTTTCTCGCTGCACAAATGTCAAAAATAAAAATAAATATTTTGGATGTATTAATTTTGTATGTCATGACGTAACCGTAACTGTATGTTTTGGTATGAGGCTAACAATACTCGTATATTGAAAAATGAATGCTACGAATGATCAAGCGGATGCATCATTAGCTTTTTACCATTGTGAGCTTCTTCTCATTTTATGCAGCCACAGGCAATATGTGTCAAATACGCGTATACGTAATATTATTGGCTTGACCAAACGAATAATATGAATGAAATACAATTATTACGCCGAAAAGCTTTGCGTTCCAATTGGCTTCGTTTGAAAATTTTAAATGCAGACTCTGACTTGACTTGACTTGACCTTATTTTATTCTATTAGTTTTTGTTTGAGAAAATAATCTCTAGTGTGTGCCTGCCTAGCGGCGAATGTTGCCAATAATAATATCATCATGTCCAGCGAATAAAAGATTGATATTATAATTAGGCCTTACTAACGGTAGTTAACAATTGGTAACCACAAAGCCACAAAACGAAGCAAGAATCCAAGCACTACCTGCACTTAATGATTCGCTTTCGGGCAGTAGCCTGCGGACCCACAGAAGAAGAAGAACTTCATTTTTTTTTTGACGTGCGTCGGTCATCACTGCTTTCCACCATTTTTCTACCATGCTTGTGGGTTGTGGTTTGTCATCCACAGGCAATAAACATACTGATTTTGAACGGTCTTATACTCGTATTTTTAAGCATACTACAATGTATTAAAGATATTCTTTATGACTCTTAAATTTGTGTTAGTGTTATGGAAATAATGGAAATTTTTGTAAAAAGTACAAAAAGTCCATATTTCTGAAAACCTAAAGTCTTAGATGGATAATTCGTTTGTTTATGAAGATATCACAGCCAAATTTAGTGTTTATTTTTAAATTTGAAAAAAGTCGGATGACTATTTCATATAGCACAGATACTAATTTTTTTCCGTAATCGATCGAGCTTTACGAGCCATGAATAAAACTCTATGAAACAATCTTTTAATATTTTTAAGCTTACGTTCGAATTAGAATTATTTTCAAAACTTTGCCAATAATTACGAAAAATTTTATATTAATGCGTATGTTAAATAGCATCCAAGTCGAAAATTTCTCAAAAATAGGTCCAACTTTAAAGTTTAAAAAATACTAAAATAAATAAAATGAATCTGATTTAAAAAATCTTAAGGCCTTATTTAATATTCCTATATGATTAAACTTGTTATGAATTACAAGCATACAACAGTTAAATTGTCAATCTTCACTTTGGTGCTGGTCTTATGATACTTAATGTAAGACTCCAAATTTAAATATGTACGTTTATGTCATTGATGCAAAATAATTCCGTTTCTATGGAAGACTTTTAAATAAGTTAGAGCATTCACGCTTTGTGTTGAGTTGTGGAGCTGAAAATTTATTGAAAATGTCATCACATTAAAATTCAAAAGCTGGAATTGAAAATGCCAAGACAGAACATAAAATATATTTTAATTAAACCTGTAGCAAAAGTATACATAGCTACTTAGATACATTTTTATTATTTTATTGCTGCGAAAATTTAATAATTGCAGAAAAACCAAATTTGAGTTTGTGGTTCTTCTTTCATAAAAATTCTAAATCTTGAATTAAAATTGACGAGTTAGAGCGTAAAATCTATATTAATTGAAGCTGTAGCCCAAATGACTTTGAATGAAATCAATTAAATTAAAAATTAAATTTTATTTAATACTGTGACTATGAGATTGCGCGGCGACGCTCAAATTTATGAAGTTCTAGATAATTATGCAGAGGAGATGAATGCAATATTATTCTTGCGTCAGGGCGAACATTCCCACATTCCGAAGTCAATTGATTGGCGCCAGAAAGTGCCCTGTCCCGATTTGTTCAAATGCTGAGTGTAACTCCACAACAGTTCCAGCATATATTAAGCCTAGTACAGTCCCAGCATTTTCCATTTCGAATCTTATTTTAGTAACTAGTAATTGTGTCTAATTCACCTAATTTCACACAAAAAAGGCACAACCTTTTTTTACTTGCGTGAACAAAATTTAATTATATTACATTTTTTTTTTTTAGCAAGTATGTGGTAACTCGTTGATTTTCATTTCACGAAATGGCTAAAAATTACAAATTTTACTGTGCTGATAAGGCAGCGAATTCCCGTATTGTGCCTCACTTTCTGGGTCTGGGTTGAGGAAAAGTTGAGTTGAAAGTTGAAACGCAGGGTTAATTTACAGCATGTGTTCTACTCAAAACGTGAATACCCTCAGTACCCTATTCTACAAAATTTTTTTAAATTCCATTTGTGAGGAGTTTTTTTCAAAAAAGATTCTTTATTACAAATGGCGTACATTGAAATTAGGCTAAAATTAATTGAGTGACTATATTTCTGGGTACTTTTCAAATTTTTGCATTATAAGTTATTTTGAATCTAAACCAAGATTTTGAAATCGTTACGAATCATGTTTGTGGCACCATGATTTCGAATTGTAAAGATATGTGGCAACCCAGTTCATATATAACAAAATCAGTAGATAACTGAAAAAAAACGTTTCCAATTGTCTATTTAGTTTTAGTTGGAAATATTTATCGCCAGCACTAAGTGGTGCTTAAGAAGGTCCAAGCGCTGCAAAATTTAATTTTGAAATTTACTGATTAAGCTGATATTTTTTAACTTTTCGATAGGTAATCGAAAATAATACCATAATGCCAGCATATAATAGCTGAATACCAAAATTATTGTAAATTCTATAAATGTTACTAACTAGATTTAAGAATTGAACTAACTTAGTATAGTTATGCTTAGTAATTAGAGTTGGGTAAACCTAGTTCATTTCACTGAACAAGTTCAATCGTTTTTTTTTTCAGTGAACGGAGTCGTTCTTTTCTTTCAGTTGTTCATTTTTATGCCGGTTTTTCTTTCTTAATCATACTATTGTATATTTTGAAAAAAATTAAATTGAAATTAAATTTAACTGTCTAAAAAAACATGGTTTATTTTTTTTTTGATTAATTTAAATTTATTTATTTTTACTGTTAACCAAAAAAAAAAAGTTATTTAAAGCATGATTTGGTTGACAAGAGTCGATATAAATATGAATTTCGGTCTAACTGTGCGTCCGTTTGAATGCGTAGATTTCAGAGATGGTAGGAGCTAATGAAATCAAACAATCGATTAAGATCCATTATAAAACTTTTTTTTATAAAAATATTGTTGCCAAATCCGGCAAACAAAAGATTTTGCAAATTTTTATCGAAATCGTTTCGTTTTTCTTTCTTTCTTATGATGGTACAGGGTATCAAAATGTCGTCCGCACCCGAGTTTAACCTCCTACAATACTATTTTTGATCTTAATTATAATGTCTGTTAAACTAGTTCACGTAGGTAAAGATCTCAGCAGCAATATGCAGAAATACATTATTTCCTGAAAAACGAATACAGGGTATTACACAGTATCACAATTATTATTTATTAATTATAATGTTTGTAAGATATGATATCATATAATATGATACAGAGCAAGGATGTATAAATAATATTCGAAGTTCACTGAAGTAGTTCATTATGTAGCTAGTTATATGCCTTCATTATTCTGTCACACTTCTTTAATGTGTTGCTCTATAAATTTTCTTCTTTTCGCTTGAAAACTAACTAACTAATAACATATCTTGTTATGTTGCATAGCTAGTATGTCCTCAGTTCAATACAAAACGGTTTGCTCATGAGAAAAACAAGGGCATTAACCTCATGCCGCAGTTTTGCTTCTTGCAAATATTTTTACTCTCAGGACTAAGTTTTGCACTCCTACACTGCACCACGGTACCACCTGAATGACCTCAACATCGTTGTCTAAAAGCTTTTAACAATTCCTCCTAATACCATGTCAATGCGAATAATTGAATTCATGCAACTTCGCCCAGTATGGCTGATAGTAATGGGCATAAGAGTAAGAGTTCCTTTGGAAACCACATTCCGCAGAGTCCAATTGGGCTTACTTGGATTACAAATTTTAATTAGATGCTGCAAATTGCGCATTGAACTCGACCGTGAGCAGTTCAAACAACTGAAAGCTTAACATTAAAGCGAATTGGCCCCGACCAGAGAGTTGCAAGCATTCGGGTCGCTGCTTGCAACAAAATGCTGCAGCAAACAGAGTGCAAACACTCTCACGCACACGGTTGCATTTGCCATTTAAGTGCAAGTGAGCATGCTACAGTTTAAAGTCTTGCGGCGCTGCAATTTCAGGCAATACCCCCGAGGCCTTTGGGGGCCTTGGTCACGGCTAATGGAAAAGCAATAACAATGACAAACGCTGCTGCCAGTTGAATGCACTCCATCCGGAATTGCCAGATTTGAAATGGTTTATATATTGGTAATGCTATCTTTGAAACAAATGCTAAAGGCTATCCATGGATGGTTTTGGTTTAGCTTTTGGCCCAAATCAACTGTACCAAACTTTAAGAGTTTATTAGATTAGTGCAGTAAGTGAGGTTTTGAATACCCTATAAGCCATTTACAGTTGGAAAATAAAAAGTAAAAAAAAATATATATATTCAGTTTTTCCAAATTTACAAAAAAAAAAATGTGTATGCGCCTCTCTTTAAAAGAAAATTTTGGTTATTTTTAGTATTTATTTTAGGTAGTAGTAGATTTAAATAGTGCTTGAAAGCAATAACATAATTAAGCCTATATAAGCTAACAATGTCAACTCGAACCGTTTTGTTAGTTACAATGTTGCTCTTGTATTATAATTACCGTTCAGTTCGGTTCAGGCCTCAATTAGACATTAATTCATACCTGAATTTTCAGTACCAGCCATGAATCCACGCATTAATTTGTCAGTGAATTTAACAAATGCATGTCCTAGGCTTTCAGGCCTGAACCAAAGCAGTAACAATAAGCTATGAAACCAGTGCTAATTCCCTTGGACATGCCTGAAATCTGGGGTGAATTTAAGGACTGGACGACCGAACTGCGGAGTAATCACTTATTTTAAAAATAATTGGTTTATTAATAATTGGTCGATTTAATATATATAAAAAAAATACGAATATCCTTAAAAACAAAAATAAACTCCGATCTTTAAAATATGGAAACTTATTCTTTAATATTTGTGAAAACAAATAGGGTAGATTGTAATAAAATTGCTTAACTTGTTAATTTCTACAGATAATAGGTACATAATATATTTAATATGAAATATGATTTATATGATAATATAGAAATATTTAAACTAAAAAAATATAATTTTTTTTTCAATTTAATTGTATGCAGTTTACCATAATTTAAAATTATGCAAGTTTCAAATGTTCCATTTCTTTTTTGGCTGATTTTGTTAATTTTTTATGAGCATAATCCTTTCAAGTTTTAAATAAAAAAGTTTAGTATATTTAATTAATCTAGCCATCTATTAAACAGTAGCCAAGATAATGGTAAGCAATTCGGTTTGAAAAGCCTTTGTTTCGCCTTGCATTAAATATCCTGGGGATAGAGACTATAATTATGCGAATGACAAAAGATATTGCTTAAGTGGTTTTTCAAACACCTGGGGTATTTATCTTTTTCTCAAAGTCCAGTCCAAAAACGCAGCCTAACAATATGAATAGTAGAGTTTGTGTCTGTTTATTTCAGCATTTTTAAAGCCATCCCTAAATCCTCGCAATGCTTTTCCTGTGCTTACACCAAATTAATACAAATAGATGGAAAAAGTATTGTGAAAATAAAAATCGAACAGAGTGTATTAAATTTGAGGTGTCCCGCTTGTAACCAGCGCACTAGTTTTTTTTTTTTTTGCTTAATTTTGAAAGGCAGAGCATAAAGCAAGAAAGGTAATAAGCAAGAGAAGACACACAGACATACACACTTATCTATATACACTATATGCATGCATGTACAAACGTATGCGATGTATAAATGTACATAATTGTATGTACATATATACTATATGCTCACATGCATGGGAGAAAGAAACAAACTAATATTTTCACTTTTTTTTACACCAATCGATGATATGACGGCTCTTATTGTTTTTGGTGCAAGTATTGTTTAACCTGCGAATCTCACACTCTTGTCTCTTTGGAATAAATCCAAAAAAGTTAAGCTATGCGTACAAAAATTCTATATTATCTATTAATATTAATATAAAGACAATGCGAATCTCGCACTCTTGTCTCTTTGGAATAAATCCAAAAAAGTTAAGCTATGTGTACAAAAATTCTATATTATCTATTAATATTAATATAAAGACAGCCCTGAAATTTTGATAAACCCAAAAGTCAACTGTTAATTAACGGAAATAAAAAACTTGGCCTTACCAATAATTTAAGATAGCAAAACTTGTGTTTGGGAAACATTTTAAGGGATAAGCCGTTTTTTAGAATTTAAGGCCGAAAAATTACGTCTAAACATTTTTGACAAATGGACGCAGATAACAAACAAATTAGTGTTGTCTAATGATTTTAAAAATTTTCATAAGGGTGCAGACAACGTTTTCATATAAATTGTGTGCAATTCATATCGTCTTACTTACAAAAATTAATGAAAAAATAAGAAACTAACGTCAACTCATTGTTTTTTATTAGATTGATATACTGACATTATATAATATATTAGATATTATATAATACATGAAAACGTTTGTTTCGCGTGAAAACAAATCATTGCTACCTGCATTTATTGAACTACAATAGTCGAGCATTTTTAAAATCGTAATAACTAACTGGGGCACACATATGAATTTTATGACCTCATGCAATTCAATAAAATAGTCATAAAAAAACAAGCTATGGGAGGATAATAAAAAAAAAGGATTTTGTATGCTGAAACATTGCCCTAATATAAAATATAGGTCTCATATCTGGAGAAAACAAATTATTTTTGTAGACTAGTGTTATTGATGTTTTCAACAAAGTAAATAGATTTCTCCCTTCATAATAGTTGATGCTCTAAGCCCACTAATAAAAATATTGATATTTTAATATTAAAAAGCTTTTTTAAAAAATTTTCATAATTTGCCCATTTTACCAGCCTGTCAACATGGCAGCGAGATGTTAGATATTTTCAGTATAAATCGCAATTTGACATCTTAAAAATCCCACGCGTTCCCCTAAGATGTGCTCAATGTGAATAGGCAATAGGCTATATACAACACTGTATAGATCGGATAAATAGGTTTTTATTGACAATGCTATCAAATGCAATATATTATTATTATATAAAAGAATTCTTAGACATTTTACCCAATGGGCTTAGGGTTTATTTATGTATTGTATACCAATCCGATCTGCCACAATTTCAATTCCAATATATTTGCCCTTCTGGAAAATAGCAATAACATTTACAATCTTCAAGAACACCTAAGACAATGCTTCTATTTGAGATTAGAATAAGACCAAAAACCTCTTAACCAATTCTGTTAGTGGATTAGGATTCAGCATATTGAAATACATTAGGAAACACATGCCTCGTCTCCTGATCAGAACATTTTCTTTTGTGTCTGTGTAATCAAGGTAGAGCCACCAATCTCATATAAAAAAAAACATCAAATCTTTGCAAATTTTTCTATGGTCACAAAAGATTTCCTTAAATACACCTTTGCCCTTTATTGAAAGTTTAAAGTAGGTACTCTATTGCCTCATACATGTTTCGTTAATCTAATTTTTTTTTACATATATTCTCATTTTTTTACAATAACAAACAGCAAAAAACCAATATTTAAAAATCTGGATTTTTAGAACACTACATTTAATGCCTGTAGCATTACTTACAACAACGTAGTACGTACAACCAAAGAATATAGAACTACATAGAATGCGCATCTCATACAAAAAAAAATGTATAGGGGGCATTGACATCATAGTTCTATATTCTTTGGTACAACGTAGACAACAAAAGCAAAATTTTCATTAAACAGATGCGTATAGTCTTTAATTTTTTATCAAATTCCATATGAAATCTTAATTAAAGAAATTTCACGGATCTTGTGTAAACAACATGTGCAAAAAACATATGTAGCATGGATGAGATGCCAGAGATCCTCCAAGGAGTGATATAAATATGACTATTTGGCCGTCTCTTCTGGGACATTTACATATTAATATAACCATAGTTGAGATTTTGGCTTCATACAGGTGTAGGCACAAAGTGCCCTAAGGTTATCTCATAATATGATTTTACACAATATCTTAACATCGGCCCACATTTAACCATATTCAAATGGACCATCCATTGTTTAATTCACATTTGTCATCAATGACCCACCTAAAAATTTTTACTTGTCAAACAATTTCAAAAAGCCATATTAATTGTACATACTTATCCTAGAAAGCAATATTGAAATATGCACTACGTATGTCTAACGATAAGGGTTCAGTCCTGGAGCAACTCTGTTCACCGCCATCACAGATTTCCGTATAGCTATATGTAAAATTTTTTCGATGTCCGCACTGCCACAGCTACGACCTTGATGACAACCTCAACAAATAAATTCTCCATTTCATACTACTACAACAATAATTTCGTGCCATAAAAATTTGATGTTTCACAAAACGGAGCACAATGGATTCATCTCGAGCTTCACATCAGTTTTTCATTACACTAGTGCCTTATATACGCATCAATGCAGCTGCGCTCTAGACACAGTCAAGTAGGCCCAGTAAAAAGCGTCTTTAAACAAAAATATCAGAGCCTATTAGACTTGGCCAAACTTGGATTCCTGCTCAATACCTGGCAAATTAAGCAGCAAGCAAATTAGTCTGAGCACTACAAATATGGAATATACACTTCTCTTAAGTGACAAAAATCCAGACATTTTTCTTTAAATTAATATCATTTATTTTAAACAACACTGAATAATACACAATACAATTTGGTTATAGCGTTACCCTTATTAAGGTAATCCATGTGAATAAAAGAAAAATTGCATGGCTTTGTTGGCCGAGAAACCATCGACCTTTACCTTCTTTAAGTGTTATTGGTATTACATCAAGACAAAAAAAAATTAAATCTACATACTCATATATGGTATTGTATATCACAAAAATTTCATTAGCCTCAGTCTTAGGTATAGAGGGATGCAAAAAAGTTTCCGGAAAATTTCCATTCTATTTAAAATTTTATTTTTTTTTTAAATTTTTCAATATTTTGAGTTTCTGTATGTTGGTAAGACTGTACTAAATGACTATGCCAAAAATGATCATGATTTGTCAACCACTTTGTATACGGCAGCTGTTAATACCAGTCTATCTCATTAGTGCTCGTCGAAGTTTACAATGCAAAAATACGATTATGAACGCATTTAAGGCAAACAATGAGAAATTCCGGAAACTTTTTTGTCACAATGTGGAAGATCCTTGGCCTAAGGGTAGAAAGCCTTAGTTGGCAAGAAGCAACAGCTCTTGAATTAATCTTGGAGCCTGATTGGAGTAGTTTTGTTTTTTAAAGCGATTTTTCAAAAGTATTTTAAATTCGCTTGCAATTAGTTCGCGTAGTTTTAAAAAGTCAGCTCCCACTTGTTTATCCAGTTGAACAGTAATCCAGTCGTCCAAGGTAATCTGTGCAAACTCTTCTTCCAGCTCCAAAACGCTTTTTTTTCCGTACTTCAATGCAACTATTAACGGGTTAATACAAGACAGATACCCAGCCACAGGCTGTAGGGATAAAGTGGATAAAGACTTTTCGATATATAAAACCCATTTATGTGTCGGAGCGACGATATTCGTCAAAAAGGAGTTTTTGGATATTTGCATTATGGAGTCATTTTCGCCTAGCAAGCGCTTTTTGTCAAAGTAAGCTGTCTTGTTATAAAATCCTGCCATTAGTGCAATGTGTATCATGTTGGCATCTCCATCGTACTCGGTCATACTTGGCACTATATTAAAATGACGACTCATTGTTTTGCGTATGTTTTTAACAGCCGCAATAAACATGCTCATATTATTAAAACTCAAGCACTCATCTTCGCAAAACTTTGCGGCCAGCTTTCGGTTATGGTATACTCCATTAAATTCGTTGTATAGTATAAGGATGCCAAGAACATCGCTGTTATAAATTAAGCCATTTTGAGAACGTTTTGATTTTTGCAGATGTCGGTTGTTTTTCTCCTTAGAAATGACAAAGGGGTCGTGTATGGAGAAAAACGATACAATAATACTCATGGAGTTGAAACAGCCGTAATATAGTGAGTATACTAAGCATTTGCCAAATTGAACATCTACCGGCAACATTGCAACGATTTTTCCCAGCTCAGTAATGGTCTCCACTGGTGCGTCGTTGTCGGCTAATAAATTAAACTGCTTCAGATTTTTACATGCTTTCTGAATTGCAGCTTCAGTTGGTGGTTGCAGGGCTTTAAGAAGAGTACAAGCGATTGGCTCATCCGGTGCAAAAATCTTTATCTGTAGACAAGTATCGTCGAGTGAAGAACGCAAGATTTCCGGCACAGTATACTCATCCATTTGATCGAATTCCTTTGTTGAGTAGAGACGGTAACAAATGCCTTCTTGGCAGCGACCTGCACGTCCGGTACGTTGTCTAGCATCTGCCTTGGAAATCCATTGACAGGCCAGCTGGGACGCATCCACACTGGGCTCATAAGTCGTTATTTTACTCTTGCCTGTATCAATTACATATATAAGGTCTGGTATGGTAATGGAAGTTTGTCCTATGTTTGTTGACAAAATAACTTTTAGCTTAATGTCTGGGTACACTCTGAAAACTGAGTCGTCTCCATTTTCCATTTGACTGTGCAGCATTAGTACGAGTATTGGCTCTTGCATTAATGCATCGTTAAGGCGATCAGCGATATTAACAATGTCAAAATACCCAGGTAAATATACAATTACTGCACCTTTTTGTCCCTTCTTGAGCAGCAAATCTAATATAGACACAATAAGGCTGTAGTCGATAGCCAAAGGCGAGTTGCATACGCGATATGCCGACAGAATATCACTATCAAATTCAAGCCTAAATGTCATCTCTGGTGTTGTATAGCCGGTCATAGTCAAAATCTCTTCAAGCTGGTATATTTGCACGTTGAAACTACGTTCGCCAACATCAAGAACAGGTGCATTGTTGAAGTATTTAGAAAGTGCTAGTAAGTCCATTGTTGCCGACATAAGTATGACTTTAAGGTTCTTGTTTTTAGTTAACGCCATTTTGACAGCTAACAAAATAAAATCTGTATCCAAATCTCGCTCGTGCACTTCATCTATTATCAGATGTGTGGTTTTGCGGAAGTACTCGTCTTTGTTGCAGGTTAGTAGGCGTCGAAAGTAGCCGCTGGTAGTCATCATGCATACAGTATTCTTGCTGTAATTTTCTGTGTACGCAAACAGTTAATTCAATTGAAAAGTAATATATTGCACAGATTTACTTACTTTCCATGTGTATTTGGTAGCCTATAGTTTCACCTAAGGCTTCACCACGCTCCTTGGCAATGCGCGCTGCGACATTAATAGCTGCAATACGGCGTGGCTGTGTAACCATTATACGTACGTGCTTGTCGTTTGATGTTGCATTCTCCAATAGGTACTGAGGTACCTGAGTTGACTTGCCAGAGCCGGTTGCGCTCTTAAGGATCAGAACCTCCAAATTTGGATATTTAATGTAAAGCATTTAAATTAACAAATCATATATGTACATATATATCGTATATATTAATAATCGTATATTTACTTGGTTGTTTTCCAATAAATGCAAAATTTCGGAGCGGGTTGAATAAATTGGTAGTGAATCACGTTCTCGCTTAAGCTGCGGAGAAATTCGTAGAGGAGGAGGCGGTACAAGCGACTCTGGTACGTTCTTAACATATTGTTTGTACTGTATTCCTTTACGCGTATGCAGAAAAAATTCGGTGACAGATATGAAGCGCGCGATATTTTGTGCATTGTTTTTCATAAACTCTGCTAAAATAACAGACTCTTCCAAATGAATAAATGCGATGGAAGAGCTCTTAATGCGGCTTATGGTAAGCACACGCCGTTCGCTGCTTCCATGGCTGCGTGATTTCAGTCCTAGCTTGACAGCATACTTATGAAGGAAGGCCCGCGCTGGCGAAGACAGCCCACTCAGCTTTATTTCGCTTTCCTTACTTATAATAAAGACGTCAATTTGAGCGCGTAGTGTCCGGCGCTCGTCCGCTGATATATTTCCATTATCCAACGTAGGCATTTTTTATCTAAAAAGTAAAGTGTAAATTAACTTTGCAGCTGCGAAGTAGTGGGTTTCATGCTGTGATAAATTTTTGAAAGAATAAAATACATACATGTTTGAGCATAAAAACAAAAATTTATAGCCAGTTTGGTCACTTACTATTTGCACTAACTAAAACACACAATTATAGCACTAAACACAGCAACTTTTATTTAACTTTTTTTAAATAAAAGGCAACTATTAAAGAAGACAAGTTGACTGGTTTAATACTGGAAGTAAAGTATGAGGAAATTATCGATAGCCTATCGATATGGTTTTAATGTGTTATGTGCTGTTATGTTTGATTTCACAAGAAATTGACATTGACTATTTACATATTTTCCGAAATGGCTTTGTATAGAACTCACAATTATTTGTATTTGTGTGCTTTGCAATAAAAAAGGGATTTAATTTATTTGTACGTCGTATGCCCATATCTTGCCAAAAATATCACCGGTGTTTTATCGATGTGTTGCTGATTTAGCATCTTCTCATTAATCGAGCTGTACATTTTGCACACAAAATAAATTATGTATGTATCAGGGGTGCCACAGAAAACATTTCAATTCCAATTCTTGGTGCCACAGACATGGCTAACAAGGGTTTTAAAAAAACCAATTCGATTCAATTTCGATACAATTCCAATTCTTGGTGCCACATACATGACTATGAGCGGTTTTAAAACCGTTGTTAGCCATGTCTGTGGCACCAAGAATTGCAATTGCATCGAAATTGAATCGAATTGGTTTTCTGTGGGTATATTTACATTTATTGCAAAAACATTTGCGGCGGCAATTTCAGCTTTGACGCGACCGGCATACTCAAACATAATTCGATAATACATTATGCCTATGCACTATATGACCTTCTGTACAATTTGCCACCTAAAATTTAGTTTTTGATTTTTCGTGCGACCGTTGTATGATTTCATACGAAGGCACCACAAACAATGCAATGGCAATACATCTCGCTCAATTAAAAACCGTGTTGTACGACTCGTCATATAATGTATGCCTCGTCCGCAATCATCGCGTTTAAAGTAGCGGAGGTTCAATTGCATTGTATTATTTCTTATAATACTATTTTTGCAAGATTGAAGCTTAACATTTAAAGCTTGTTAAAAATACTTTTTCACTATTGCGAAACAAAAGCGTCCCATGCTAATGCTATGTACATACAAACATCCTATTATCAACATTTTGAAACAAGGCATTGACTACGGAATACTTTTAATTATTTTTTATTTGACAGAATGCAAATAAAAATACATAAAAAAAAACATATTTAGCCTAGCTATGTATATATGTAGGTAAAATGATACAATCTTCATACAAACTGACTGCATACATTCATGATACCTATGGATTAACTTAGTTACTTGTAGCATTTTTGATGGAATTTAAAAAATTTTTCACAATTCAATGCTTGTAAAATATATATACATATGTGTGTACTATTAAGATACATTGTTTTGCGTCGATATCTGTAATTTCTCAATTTTTTCTTCGCTGGAGCTGTAGTCATCCGCATCTAAATCAGAGTCTTCACTATTCTCATTATCATTGTCGTCCTCATCATAATCATCATCTTCTCCAGCCAAATTAAGCTGCTTTATCTTCTTCAGAAGCTCATCCCGTGTATGAGCTACACGCCGTTCTGATTCACGTGCTTGCAATGACTCTTCGTCGTCTAACACTGGTCCCGGCTTACGGCCCTTGGCCATGAAACGCAAAAACGCGCGGCGTTTACGTTCGGAAAAGGATTTAATCAGGCGGTCCATTTCCACTTGCAACTGCTGTTCCTCCTCTGGCGTTGGACCAGGGGCTTCGATATTCACTTCGTTCGCGCTCTTTAGACATTTCGCACAAACTTGGTCTTTTACAGCGCAATCGCGACATATTACATGATATGCCTTGCGTACATTTCGCTGCTGGCATCGTGCACATGTCTTAGCCTGTGAAAGAGGCTTATACTTCTTGTATTTGATCTTCCATTCAATAACTTCCTTGCAGCGTTGACAAACTGTGGAAACGTGCAACTGGTTTAACATTATTTGCTGCGGAGTTTTGTCATGGAGATCATTTTTAAAGACATAGGTGTTCTTGTGTTTTTGGGCACGTGTGCGCTTTACATTACCGCGTTGACTGCTCATTTTTGGGAGCTGCGTAAAGGAATGTACATAACGATATTATTGTTCAAGGTGCTATTAACTATTACGCATACCTCGACAATGTATAGCTACCAGCAAGTTGTTAATTTAAATGAAACTTTGAATTTGGTTGCAATTGTAAAACAATTGTCGATTTTGTTGTGTACAAAAATAAAGCATGGCCGAACAAACATATGTTTGCTGGCGTGCAAAAGCAAACTGCTATACTTTTTCTTGACTTATCGCTTTACCACGCTCAAAAGCTGCTTGCTATACCAGCTAACTGCTATCGATTGCCACCATTGATGGTGTAACTATTGCAACACTTAATAAAAAAAATTTTACTTCAAAATATGCAATAAGCTATTGGTAAATATTTGTCATGTAAAATTATGAAGCACGCCCAAACATACGTTAGCAGTCATAAAAGAGCTACCTGCTATATTTAACCTATCGCATTAGCCAATTTGCGATCAAAAGCTGCTTGCTATGTTTGGCTGACTTTTATCGATTAGTATTTATCATCTTTTGTGCAACCCGCCATATATTTGTCGAAAATTAAATTGAGACGACTTAGAAAAAAATAAGTAGTTGCGAATTTTCGAGAACTATTTCATTACAACAATGCGTTTTATATATTTTAGAACTCTGTCAGCATACAACGTGCACATGTTGCGATGCGCGATCTCAAACAGCGCCTCCTCGATCTACTGCGCTCCGGCGGAATTTCTGTTCGCGACAATAGCTCCAATAATCACAGCGACCACTCCACCGACACATTCATTCAACATCATCCTCAATTGCAGCCTCTACAAAAGCCAAAAAAGCTACACGAATACACTGCAGCCGACTGTAATGCCGCATTCTTGCGTAAATATGATTTTAGCCACAAAAGAGAGCGGGAAGGAGAGCGCGAGCCCAGTAACACCGTCGCTGCCGGCGCCAATGTCATATATTTCAATGAAAATCTTTCAATGACCAGCAAATACAATATGCATCAAATTCCACTTTCACGCTATCCCTCCTGCCCGCTAAGCAATTTCGGCATGAAGTCCCATATGAACGGCGAGGAGGGCAGCGCAGCGAGCAGTTTTGCAGACGACACCGAAAGCGATCAATACAAATACTGTTCCGATGAGGAACAAAGCAACAACACGCTTATATTTAGACACCAGCAACATGTCAATGAATTAGATGCTACACTCGAAGACATCGACAATGCTGAATCCCAGCTAGACTCCTTTTGCACACTCTGCACCTCAACATTTAGCTATAACAACTGCTGCCGGTACTGTGAGAACTCCTTGTGTGGCTCCAAGTGCAATTCAGAGCGCGGCTCACATATGAGCCGGCTTAGTCGTCGTGCTGACGTAGACCTGGACTGTAGCAGCAGTCTTGTGCAACCGCACCACAGCGGCAGCATAAAAGCTCTGGCACTGCAGCCACCGACAGCCAGGTGAGTAATCATGCTGCATTTAAATAATTGAATTAATAGCATTTTAGCTTATTGAACATTTCAAAACTTTCATAAAGCCACATTTAATATTTTACTATTTAAATTAATCATTTATTTTATTTAATTAGTTCCTATTCGGAATATTGCAATTTAAACGCTGATGCACTCTTAAGTGTTTGGTTGGACCATTTTTTATTGTAGCACGCAGTGATCCGTGATTTAAATTGTGGCACTAAAATTTTGTATTATTATAATATAAAGTTAGCGCAAAAGGGCTACACAACATAGGCGGAGATGAGTAACAGCCCAAAGCCTTTATAACAAAATGAGCTGGGCATTGCCTTCTTATCGAGGAACAAGAGAGCTGTAAGCTTGTAATTTTGCCCCAAGGTCCACAACGTCTACTTTCTCACTTGCATTTCGTTTTTTTTAAAGTTTAAGTTTTTGTTAGATATATGTATTTGATAAATTAATGTTACTAAATTCGAAAAATTACGCTGAGCTTCCATTTTATTTCTGTTTACCCGATTACTTTCTGGCCCGCTAACTTTTTTTTTTTCAATTTAATTACTCGTTAAAATTTTAATCAGATTTTTCAAATTCGATATGTTGACTCATGAAGTCAGTAAAATATAACTAGTAGGACGGTTTGAGTTGTGGCATCTCAATTATAATACAACCTGTACTTTTTAATAAAAACATATTTAAAGGTTCCAAGTTCAAACTTTTGCACACATATCGGCGAAAATAAGTGAAGCGGGCCACTGGAAAAAATACTTAATGGAAAAAACTTTTACGAATCGTTAGGAATAGCGAAAACAGAATTTTCGGATTTGTGGATAGGGGTCGTGGGGCCCCTGGCAATTGGTACGGCTTTTGCATAATATCTTTTTTTCTATCAAACTTAGAGTCATGGTTTAACGGTCGCCATTATCACTCGACTTATTTGTTGAATTGCTGGAAAACCAATAATCGTAGAAAAGTGACAGAGGACTCATTTTGTAGATAATTTCAATTACTTTAATTGCTACTACAGTATGTGGGTAAAATTGCCGAAAAAACCAATCTGTTTTTAAACAATCATTGTACTTGAACTAAGAAACCTACAAACTTTATTTGTCTCTTTTTGATAGATAACACAGTACTACAGTGATTTAGCACTTTTCAAGTGAGCTAGTGTACGTTGTGGGTCTTGACGAGTACATCACGATAATTTGATTCAAAATTGTCTAACACACCGAAATTTTCAAGTTATTGATTAAAAACCGTTTTTCGTGTAACAGCAGTACTGTGCCCAAAAACTAGCAGCAATTTTTCGATTTTAATTACGCGGGTAAATATTTTCCCTCAATTTTTTTCTAAGTTGGTACAACTAATACCGACCACCATGCCAAATTGTATGTCAAAATATTCATTAGTGTTTGAGTTATACTTGTTTTTGTGCGACAAAAAAAGTGAATTTGGCAATTTTTACAATATCTGAAATTATTCAACAAAAAAAATTTGAGTTTCCTGAATGAAACAAATGCTGCAGAAACGTTTAAAATGTTAAAGAAGGCTTCAGGGACAGAGCTCTACCAAAATCAACAATTTATGATTGGTATAAATTGTTCAAAGAAGGAATAGAACGCGTTGAAAAATGCAACCAATATCGTTCCGCAGCCACCTTATCCACCTGATTTGCCTTCGTGTGACTTCTGGCTATTTCCAAAACTCAAAAGACCACTCCGAGGAAACCGTTTTAAGTCGATTAAAGAAATTCAACGTGCTCTGAAGGCTTTAACGGAAGAAGACTTTTTGGCATGCTTCGAGGAATGGAAAAAGCGTTTTCATAAGTGTATTATATCGGGAGGGGACTATTTTGAAGGGGACGAAATTGATTTGGAAGAATAAATAAAGATTTTTTTAATTTACTACCTACTAGTTTTTGGGCACATTGTATAGCCAGGGGGTGGTGTCAGGCCTACTTACTAAAATTACGAAAACTCGGTGTTAGACTTGGAACAAGGTCCCTAACGATCTCTGAAAGTTTTATACATTATATATTTTTCCAGCTGAAATTCTTCGTTTACTGTACTAATATTGTAGCCAATAGTAATCACGTATATTTTTATTGGGATTATGTATTGAGTTATCGATAATTGACTATTGAATTTTTAGACTTGTCCTTGACATGTTATATCTCCTAAACAAATAAAGATATCTATACAAATTATTTTTCAATGAAAGCTACGACTTTGAAAATATTAATAAAGCCAAGTAAAGTCAAAAAACGATCAAACAATATCTGAAAGTTATATAAATCTATACGGCGGAAAGGCCCTATGTTTCAAAAAGAGAAGAGGCCTACAGTAGCGGTAGTAATACGGCGGATGCCATCAAGTCTTGGCAAAGAATGTTACGTCCTCGATAGTTGAAAAATCTTTGGCACATGGAGGTATATACAATTCAGAAACTGGCCTTGCAAAAACCATAATTAGATCAACAGCTATATATCTGGGCACTTAAAAATAGTTACAAAATATCCTTTAAAAGCAACAAGTCATAGGACAATCTGGCAAAATTGGAGTGCGTAGAGAATCGATTGAATTTTAAAAATCACTTTTATATGTTTAGCCTTCATCGTCAAAACATATAGAAAAAAAAAACAGTTAAAAATATGGTTAGAATAATCAAACCTTCATGATAACAATCAGTGATGAGTTATTTCTTTATTTTTATAAATAGAAAATATTCAATGATTGTTTGATATTTGTCATTGCTTAGATCTTTCCAACAGCTTCGGAAAATATTGGTAAATGAAGTGATTAGCCTTGTCAAAATACAGCACTCCAACCGGCTGCATCACAAATAAATGACGTCACAATGCACTTGCTTTGGCAGTTCAGGCAATACTTTTATTTTTCGATTTTACTTAAGTGTTGAAATCGAATATTCAAAAAATCGCTGACTTATAAAACTGCCCACATATGAACAGTTGTAGAATATGTATGAACAGAATATGTGCATACATATATATCAAAAGCATACAACACTGCGAAAAGCGCATCCACAAAATAAACTCTCACACACAGTTATAGTAACACTCACGACGAGCACTCCCCTTTCGCTGACCATAGGTGGCCGGCCCCATAATGTGACCCATGGATACTTCATAATGCCAAAAACAACAACGGCAAGCCGAACAAATACGAGCGACATGATCCGAGATTTGTGTTTGCTTTCTTTCGCTCAGCGTTGAGCATTGTGGCGGATCTTCTCTTTTTATCTTTACCATTTCTTTGGCGGCCAAACAAGCCAAACCAAGCCAAGCCAAGTCAAGCCAATCCAACCCGACCAAAGCGTCCAACACAGACAACAAGTCTTGTAGTCGGTCTGTAGTCGTCTTCTCGTCTTTCAAATAACCCACGATCATTGTTCGCATAACACGTGCCGCGCGCATTGACAACCAGTTGAAGAATTCGAATATTGAATGAACTGAGCTGGATACTCGTTCTACTATGGTAACCAGCTGTCACTTGTGAACTAAAATATTGCAACTATTGGATAGACAGATACTTGATTGTTTTTTTTTCTTGTGATTATGTGATTATTTTTACATAAGTATAATGTACTACATGTATTTACTTCAAATTGCATCATTTTCCAAAGTTGAAGCATCTTCAATTTAATTGTGTATATGAGTGTGTTGTAAGTGTTATGTGCATTATCTAAGAGCAGATTTTCTTTAGGCACGTCATGTAGGCTACTCAAAGGTGAGTTCATCATTGATAAGAAATAATAAGTCATAATAAAGTAGTTACATATTATGTATGGTTTTTTTTTAGAGTCCAAAGTGTTGCTCGTTCTGTTCGTTGGAACTTTAAGTTACTTTCTTTAAAACTTAAGAAAGAAAAAGATCCGTATATTAGCATATGAAATACATAGTCTCTAGAAAGTTGTTTGCCAGTTTAAGGGCTTTGTTTGAGCCTCTTTATAAATTTGCTAAACAATTGACACGACTAGTGTTAGTCATTGCTGCATTTTGGAGCTACCAAATAATTATACCAGCGTAAGCAGATAATCTTATATCGTTCCAATAATCCATGTTTTGCCATATAATATACCATTTTCAATAAATACCTAATGTATTGTTTTCTGTCTTTTTAAAATCTCCAATACACTTTGGAATATTAAAAAAAAAAGAGATTTGAAAATTTTATTTTTATTCTACAGAAATGTTTCAGTTTTGTAATGGTAACAGACCAAACTACCAGGCATCACTTAGGGGTTTATTTTGCTTTTTCCAAACCAAACGAAACCTATGCCGGATTCGGTGACAAAATTTTATTTAGCTTAGTTACTTTAACGCTAAAACGAAACATCTCTCGCTTTACGGGGGAGCGTCGACACTAAAAATAATTAATAAGTAAAATTGTTATAACCAACTTTTTGTTCTTCAAACTGCTCCGAAAATAAATAAATCCAACATTCGGGCAACCAGGCAACCCTCAAATGTTTCTTTTAAGTAAATTCCTGTAACCTTTTTATCTAAACGAGATTCGGTGTAATATTTTTTTTAAGTGTAGCTAAATGGAAGTTACGTTTTGTACATCCTTTACACACTAATTAAGGTATTAAAAATGGCAACAGGAGACATTCTTAACATAACATATCTAAAATTTGTAAATAAGGCTCACCTTTTGAATCAGCTTATAATGTTCCTGTTCTCTGCTAGACGCCATTTAAGATTCTTCAGTTTCGCTCTATTATTAAATATTTAAAAGGAAGGAACTGACGAATGGGACTTCAATGTGATTTTTATTTAAATGGACCGGCGAACTAAAACGTTTAACAAGATTGACTTGAAACCAAATAGCTCTTTTAAACTATTTCAAGTAAGTTTCTTGATTAAACTTTTAGTCTTTTAGCGTTTAAGTACTGAATTATAATTATAACTAACCCCCGGGTCTAACTTTCACAGACGTCTTGCTAAATGAATGGAAACCTAGTGTAATATATATGTACAATACATGTATATAAGCTGCACAAATTTATTCTTTCAGTTGGTTGTAATTTTTTTAGTTTTTTTTTTTTGTTTACTAACATTGTTGATGCTCATGTTAGTAGCGTAGAATCAAAAAGCGCGGAAAAGTTGTAAAATTTAGTTTGTTTCGGTGTTGCACACGCTGCGTTGCGGCCTGGCGATTACGGTCTTACTGTGTTTATTAATTTTCCTTGAATTTTCTTCTCTTTTTTTTTAAATTTTGTTTTTGGTTTTTCGTTTCTATTTTATTTCTTGAGCACAGCTATGGGCCAGTGGCGGATCTAGAAATCGGTTTTAGAGGGTCGCATATACTCTTGAAAATTGTGTTTTCTTTTTTTTGGTAAAACTAGCAGAGGAAGAAGCTTAGTAAAAGTATAATTATGAAAACATTTAAATCAGTTAATGCGTTGTACAGTGGAAGAAACAGACAATTAATAGCGTCTTAAACAATAGTACAAATTGAAATTTTTTGAATTTATTTTTTTTTATTACAAAATATTTATTTATTTTAAAAAAATTATTCGCAACTACCAAGGTCGCATTTCTCACCCAATTAAATTTCTCCTAAAAGTAATTTTTTTAATGCCAGCATTTGAAACGGTTCTTTATTGCTTTAACTGGGTTTCCATATCATTTATCCGGCAAGTTGTTCAATTGTGATTTAATCGAAAATTCCGTTTATCTTTAATCTTTAATTAAAATCTTAGCCGTTTCCAATTCAGAATTTCAGAACTCAACTTAATCGCAAATCCAGAACAATGGAGTGTGGTAAGGTGGTCCATCTGCTAGTTGGGTTGTTAAACACTCATAATTTGTAATATACCCGTCCAAAGTGGATGCTCTTCGACATATGCCATTCTCATCGTTACTTACATTCTCAGCGGTACTTGTTCGTTCAATAGATGGGTGAACAGACAGATAAGTTTTGGTCAAAATAAAAAAGTCATCGAAAATTACGATGTTCGCATTAGTAGTAGTAGAAGTAGTTTCCAACTTGAATTTGATATATGTTAACATATAATATGCCCAAATTTGTGTAAAAAAATTTTTGAGTAAAATGCAGTTAACAAGCAAAGCAACAGACAACCCACCCTATTCAACTATAAGTCTGCGTATCAAATTCTAATTTACATCGGTTGTATGTAATTCTAATGGCAATTTTGTAAAATAAATCTTTGAGGTCTGTTGTCACTGTTTGTATTTCCACTGCTTTGAATTTCGACTCCGACTCTAAACCTTAGACCTTACAAAAGTCTACATAGATATTCTCCGATTTTTAAATTTTGCATGCATACTACGTTGAGGTTGTAGGCATATTCAAGGAACACTGGTTCGCCATTGTTTATAAGAACCATATAAAACTTCGATAGAGCAGGAAATCAAATAGTGCTCTTAATGTACTTATACTTTTTCGTCTATGAGAAAAATTAAATTCTTTCAGAGAAACCGCGTTCCTAGAAGTTAGTTAAAGCCTTCAAAAAAACAACAACGACCTTCGCCTTTCTCTCCTAGGTACAGCGTCTAATCAGTTTATAAGCCCGTTCGCTTGATAAGGACAATATGCCCCCCTGGCATCCGCTGTCACTGCCATTTTGCTGCTACTGCTGGGCACAGTTACTTTGGCTTTGGTCTGGCATTTAAGGTATTCGCGGGCTGCTTATGGAAGTTGGCAAGCAATCCGACAACAATTTGAAAACCAATTTGCAATGTTCTTCTGCTTATTTTGTTCGAGTCTTAAGTCTTCGGTACATTCAACTTGCTTTGATTTCACAACTCAAATGCATTACACACGCAATTATGTACATATAGTATATACATACAAACATATGTATGTATCTACGAGAATGTACAATATGTTGGTATAAACATATGTATCTGTGTGCACATATAAATGTTGCAAATTGGGCAAATGATTGCAGGCCAGTGAGTGAGTGAGTGGTAACTTATAAATGAATGGGTGGATGGACGGATGGATGATTGTATGTTAGGCTAGGAGGCTCTATTACAAACCAATGCAGTCAATTGCAACTTTAATTATTTCAAATAACAAAACGTTTGCAATATCTATTAGCAACCGTCATTTGTCAACAATTGTAATTGTTTTTAACGTTAATAAGCCGCTAGGCCGGCATATAGTGAAACTCATTTAAAGAAGCATTTACTGAAAATAAACAAACCAAAAATGAACGCTTAAGCGAAAAGTGAAATCCGCAAAACCTGGCCCACCCCTTTTAAGCACTTAACCCGTTTTGGTTTTACAGCTGTACCAGCCTAGCTCGCGGCCTGTTGCATATTAAAGTTATCATCATTACCATCTACCATCCACCATCCAACATCATCATCATCATCCATCCTTTTGCTTTCGTTTCATTGCGTTGTTGTTTGTCAGACAAACCGGCGACACAGGCCGTCTGTCAGCGGCGACGTCAACGCCTCTTGGCCAAGTTGAAGTCTATTAGCCGTTTTTACTAAACTTGCGGTCAACAACCAGCTCACGGGTACACTGCAACAGCGACTTGCAATCCAGCAGCATACGACTTGCTGCAAGTTGCAACTTTCCTCCGTGTGTCAATTATTAAGCAAACTGTTTACATGTGTTTAGTTAGCTTTGCCTCATTGGCAACGTCTGAAATGGCCCCGATGCCAAATTTAACTCCCAGGCGATGATGACGACGACGATGACTGCTGCCAACTGCGCAGCCAGTTTTTTATTTTCATTAACAAAACTCAAAAATGTCGAAGCCAGTCGATGTAGTGGGCGACAGTGGGATACACTACACCCACGGTTCCCAAAAAGGTGCTACAACGGCTTGCGCGGATTGTTTTGGATCTTTCGATTATGCTTGTCCTTACTTTCTTAGTACAACTTTTCCAAATCTCGACTGGGTAACACTTATAGTATGGTAATTTTGTTATAATCGCCGAACTCTGCCCAAATTTTACCAATATACGAGGTGTGCTCAAAAAATAATGTGACTTTTCAATTTTCGCGGGCAACGTATATTCGATTAACGATTTTGACCATGACCAAAAAAAAAAATCGCCGAGCACGCAAAACACTTATAACCTTTACGCCTCTCACAACCAAACAAAAAATGCCATTCACTTGAAATATGGAACAGATGTTCGGGAAGAGTGTACCAACACAACAAAACAAAAAAATCGATAATCGAAAATACGTTGCCCGCGAAATTGCTTAAGTCATCTTACTTTTTGAACACACCTCGTACCCTTACCAACCTTACCATGCATTATTCAGGTTTCAGTTTTGTACGACTGTCATAATTGACCATTTTGTCCCGCTAATCCACTGTACAGATTTGGTTTCCAGTAATGACAACAACAACTGAAACTAAAGGTCAACTGCCTTGGTGCATTTGTGAAAATTCATTTTGTTTGTTAAAAATCTTTTTAGCTAAATATGTAACTGATTAGCCTAAACTTTCCATAAAAGTGGTTTCAAAAATGTTGGGTTGTTTCAATTGGTTGCGTCTTTAAAAATCGATTAGATATTAATTACATTAAAAGACAACTTAATTCAAATGCTGTGTATTGAACCCACAGTGCCTCTCATAAGGAATGAATTTCAGATAAAATTTAGATTCCCAATTGAAAATGTTTGGCTTTCATTCCATGCAGTCAACATGCTGAATTGTCTATTTGTGTGGATAATAATAATTTTCGAGAAGACGTAACACACGTAAGGATGACACACATGATTTTTTTAAAAAGGGTCAAGCTGGATAAGTTACTGGAAACTGTCCCCAGCGGTTTTTGAAAAGTAATAATGCTAAAGTAAAAAGTAATAATGTAAAAAAACCTATTTTTCATATGCATTTAATTGCGAGTATATTACAGAATATTTTTGAACCAATTTTTTTTTAGTCCACCTATTTATTGATTAACCATAAAAAAAATGTATATACATATTCTCTTATAAAATCCTGAAATTTTAAAATATAAATGTGGATGCAAACTTGGAACTTTGGAACTTTTTGGCCTAAATAATGCTACCATGTCCTACTATCTAAAAGTATCCGGTAACTGAAAGTGTTGACACTTGATCTCTTGTTTATTCTAGGCAGAATTCGGAGAGAACAAATGCTTAGCTGATTTGTTTTTATTGGCTTTTCTCTTTTGGTCAAACATGTTAGCTTTGACAGACCGACGTTAACTAGACTTGAGTGGCTTATTGGCCTTAGTGCGAAGGCAGTTTGAAAAGCTATTGGCCTAGCTAGCTTAGCTAGTTGTATATCTCAAGCTACACACTAGTGCAAATCGGTTTTAATAAGTCACTACTTTAAGTTAAAAAAAAAAACAAAAATCCTTATATTCGCAGTCATGTGAGTTGGAAACCAATTTGAAGTGCTAAGTGATTTTGTAAATTAAATAATTGCATAATATTCATTTATAAAAATTTTCACTAACCACGCAAAAGATTTTTACCAAAACTGCATAGGGTGATTATGTGCATAAATTTGATTACTTTCTGGTGTAAAAAAAATTGATGTGTAACTTAGTGCGCTGTCCAACCTCGGGATATACTGCACTCCTTTTTTAAAATTTAATTAATTTTTTTAATTTAAATTAAAATGTTTAAAAAATTTGCAATTTCTAGTAAAGAGAAGCCAAAACAAATTAAAAAAAAATTTTAATTTTATAAATATTAAAAGATAAACCGAAATATGTTTTAATACGAAATATGCCGCAATGAAATTATGAATATTTATTAATGTGTGTGTGTCGTATAGCCTATTTATTTTCGAAAGAAAAAAATATATGTGTTCAAAATCGAAAAAAAGGGCTTTTTAATCGCAGCTACCAAATTAAAACTTTGACGGTATTTTACATAGAAATACCTTTAATAGTAATGGCTAATGTTTCAAATTTTACGAAGCTTCGCTTAAATACTAACATACCAGAGCACTATGAATTTTTAAGTCAGAAGAGAGAGTCAGAAGTTCAGACATTTTGTTCATATATTTCTACATATCTTAAAGTCTAATAGAATCATTATAAAAATAATATGGATTAAAAAAAGTTGGTTCTTTTTTTTTAAGCCTAACAGCAATTAATTTAATATAAGCATATTGTGATAGGTTTCGGTTACGTTCTCACTCACTTAAGTATTCAAAATTTATTATTAAATGCATGAGCTCAAAAAAATAATATTTGCAGTTGTTTTCTTCAAAGGGACTTAATTTGCCGAAACCAAATCTCTAAACAACCAAACTAAATTTAAATAAACTTACGTTACGCACTGTTTGCTTTTGTCAAAATTTTGTAACTTTTAAATCCATGTAAGATTGGCCTTAAGCCCTATGAACATATCGGCAACTAATCTCGGTAAAATAGATGCTTACAAATTTTAAGATCCAAAGAGCCAATGGCAACAAAGAAGAATTCATTTTGAAACAGAGAGATGAGATGGTTTGTGCAAATGTAAACGCATCGATGTTTATTAATATGAAATGATTCTAAATACAAAGTTTTATATATTTAGCTTGTTTGTTGAAATAGTCTAATTTGCGCCTAATACCTTGATCAACAATTTTCTCCTAGTTTGTAATTCCTTAGGCACGTAGCTCAACATACGCCAAATCAATTCAGAGTGGTTAGTAATTAAGAAAATATACTTTGCCATATAATTGAGTCGAAAGATAATGTAAATTCCCATATAAATAAATGTATGTAATTATACTCTATAGGGGTCCAGCCAGGCGCCATCTATCCGTCCCCGTCCGCAGACAGACTTTTTTAAATCCTTTTTAAGAACTTATTGATATTTTTACCATACATGGAAGTGCAAGTCGATATCTAAATTATAAATATTTAGAATTAACTTTCAAAAACGAAATATGTCTGGCCAGAACCGATAAAGGAATACATCTGTCTTTGACATGTTCTGACATGAACATTTGAATGTTCTGCTTGATAGCTTGACATTTGTACAATTGACGCCGTATCGGGAAAGGAACGAATACCATACAACAACCACGGAATTCACCTGAACTGACACCCTGCCCTTTTTTTGCCCCTTTTGGTTGGCTTTAAAAAACGCTTCGTGGAACGCGTTACAGCACCCGAGATGAGATCATACAGCAAACCGATTATAAAAAATGTTTTTTGGATTGGATCCAGCGTTGGCGTTAAAAGAGAACATCAATGACAGATGTGGCAATTTAAGAAAAAAAAGATACATCTAGTTGGGTGACTGAAAATGTCTCATGGCGATGATTCGCAAAATTTTTGATCAAACTTTAAAAAATGTCATAAACTTATGCTGTTGTCTTTGTGATATCTAAATGTTTATGCGCTATTTGACCAATTATTTTTCAAGCTGCCCTCGCAGCGTACTTTCACGAACCCAAACTATATAGACGCTGTATTAAATTATTTGGCTTAAGATGCATAAATATATTTACTATTCACATTATTGGCTGAAGCTTTTCTGAACTAGTCAGTTCGATCATCTTCCCATATGTGTATGTTGAACTTGAAAATTTGTTTTGGTTTGATGTGGTGCTACTTTTTATTTCATCCAGATATTGTTCAAATTTGGTTTTTTATAAACTTTGTGCTCCGTTAATTTCACAGTTGAAAATTTCAAGTTAATAATTTCTTGCACCTTAGCTTAGCTTTTGCTTTCCTCCATTGAAAAAGCGCAGAAAGATCTTACCAAAAATTCGACGACTCTGATGACGGATCTCGAAATTCGGCAGCCTCTTGAAAGAGTGCCAACAATTTGTTGCCGTTAGCTGGTATCTCAGGTCTCTCCGCTTTTTGGCGTTCTATTTTTGATAACAAAAGCAAAAGTAAAAGTGACGTTGCCTTTCTCTTTAACCTTTGTATGATGTGTTTTTTTTTCTTTGTTTTTGAACTAGTGAAGGTTACATTGGATTATCTAACTATGTGAATTTTGTAAAATAAAAACAGTACATGTCTATGAAGTTACAGCTGCTTTTATCTTAAAAATTCAGACAAAATTATAAAGTCGTAATGTTTATATCTTTAGAGCAACTTTTCTTCAAAACTTAATACATATAAGAAACATCTCTTTGTATTAAAGCGTTAAGCGCTTTAAATAACTTGCAAATAAAACAATATTTTCATTGTTTTAAGGCAAACGAGGGCGGGCTAAAAAGTAATCGACCAAAAAAATATTTTTTTTTTCAAATATATTTATTTCATTAAAAAACAAAGCTATTTATCAGTGCTGATCATCCAATGCAAAAGAAACAACAACTTAAACTATTTTTTTCCTAAACTGTTTCTTTTACCTACTTGTGGAGGTATTGTCTTTGCAAACAGTTTTTCTCCACACTTCAACAATTTGTATACACTGAAGTGTTTTTTCATACTCAAGGGTCTGACTGTTAGTTGTTGTTAGACAGTTTTGCATTTGAGTACTACGAGGTGAATAGCCTAATAGTATTTTTAAGCAAAACACTTGATCTAACAGTCCAAAGCCCTTAAAAAAGAGCACAATTTTTAAAATGGGCATAACATTAAGCTTCTTCTCGCCGAGCTTCTTCTTTATACGGCAGTCAATAGGCATTTGAAGCATTGAAATAATTAAAATTTGTATGGAAAATTTAAATGCTTAATTTATTTAAAAAAAAAAAGTGGTACAGGCGGTGCCCGACAGTTGAATACCCTGAACCTTTTTTTTCCAAACATTTTTTCTGCATACTCCTACTAAGAACTTTCCAATTGGAATTCATTTTTGATTTCGTGAAATTCGATATTTAACATTTGAATGTAGATTTGTTCATTAGAGCCACATGAATCAGTTTACCAAAATTTTTGATTCGACGTCACTTGTAACCATAATTAGGTAGAGTCAAATATTGACGCAGTTTGTATATTTTTGACTATAGCGTTTGCTGTATTTGTCCGATTTTGTTCATTTTTTACACACAAATGCGTGAAACCATAAGGCATCACTCTGTTAAATTTTAGAGGAAAATTTTAATAGGTGTTGCCGAAACCGCGAAAAACTACTGCGTGGGATCTTGGAAAGATATTGGCATGATTCAGCAAACTTCATATTCTGAGGAAATATGCGCACCAGCTGGTCAAATTTGATGTTTCTAGCTCTTCTCGTCTCCGAGATGTAGGCGTTCATTCGGACGAACGGACGGACGGATAGACGGACATGGCTCAATCGCTACCCGAGGTTATGATAAGCATTTTGGTATAAAGGACTTGGAGTCTGCCACGCCTCCTTCTGTCTGTTACATACATTGCACAAATCTAGTATACCCTTTGTACTTTTTAGTAAAGGGTATACAAATTTATAGTTTAGTAAGTAAAATGTTATGATAAAAAAATTTTATTTTTATTCCTTGCCCATAAATTTCGACAGTAGATTTGATAGATGATTTGAAAATATACTAGACTACCTAAGGAAACACAAAAAGAAAGTTTGAACGCATAAACTTTTTAGTACTTTTACGAAGAAATGGAATCATCTGACCTTTTTTAGAAGCTTAGTGATGAGTACGTAGGAAGTTTGCGAAAGGCCCATTCCCCTGTAGGAGAATTTAAGTGCATTAAATACATACAGGCTACCACGTTGACGGTTGGGATATTTATACAACTGGGATCAGGAAAACAGTAAAATTATATCTGATTTTTATCTGATGGAATATGCAAAAAAAATTTCCAAGACATGGCTCAGGCAGACAGAAGGCTCAAAACATTCGTAGATAAAAAAGATGGCGTACGTTAAAGACGGGCACGGACGATACTCTGGGATACTCTGTACCTCTAAACTGCAGTCAAATTAAATATATTGCGTACGATCTCCAAAAAATATTCCATTGCTAAATTTGGTTACGATACTTTTGTAAACAAACAAAAAAAAACAGTCAAATTTGAAACCAAACACTTTTGATCCTCTGAGGGCTTTATGATATAGCCAACCGATTTTGATAACATTTAGTCCAGTGCTGGGAACTCCTAAGAAATATTGAAGTACCAAATTTTTTGGTGTTTTACAATACGAGGTGTGTTCAAAAAGTATCGCGAATTTTGAATTTTCGCGGGTTACGTATATTCGAATTTCGATTTTTTTGTGGCGTTATGTTGGTACTCATGTCTCTCACTTATGCCGACAAGCTCGGCCATTTTGAATGTTCACTTAATTGTTGACAGCTGCTTTGCTTGCACGTGTTTTGGCTCGTCTTTAATTTTTACCTAAACAAAAAAATGGATCAATGAACCTGTATCAAATTTTGTGTGAAAAACGAAATTAAGTGCGCGGATGCATTCCGAATGTTGACTGTGGCATACGGAGAAGTTACCTTGGACCGAAGCAACATTTTTTTTTTTTAATTCGTACCAAAATAGCTTAATTTCGACCAAAAACAGCATCGCATGAACATTGCTAATAAGATGTTGGACAGAGGTTCGCGACGACCCAAATTTGCTGTAGAGGATCATAACGGGTGACGAATCGTGGGCTTATGGTTATGACTTAGAAACCAAAGCTCAATTATCTCAATGGAAGCTGCCACACGAACCAAGATCGAAAAAAGCGCTCCAAGTTCGGTCGAATGAGAAAGTTTTGTTTACAGTTTTCTTCGATTGCAGGGGCGTGGTGCATCATGAGTTCTTGCCACATGGTAGAACGGTCAATGAGGAATATTACCTGCAAGCTATGCGCAATTTGCGCAAAGCAATCCGCCAAAAACGCCCGGATGTATGGAAGAACAAAAATTGGATTTTGCACCACGATAACGCCCCTGCCCCAACATCGTTGCTTGTGCGCGACACTTTGGCCAAAAACAACACACTAATGATGCCGCAGCCACCGTATTCCTTCCCCAGATCTAGAACCCTGTGACTTTTTCTTATTCCCTAAACTGAAGTGGCTCATGACGAGATGAAGACGGCATCGAAGGAGGAGCTGAACAAGATAAAAAAAAATTATTTTTTGAAGTGCTTCGAAGATTGGAAAAACCGTTGGCACAAGTGTATAATATCCCATGGGAATTACTTTGAAGGGGACAAAATAGATATTCATGAATAAATAAATAATTTTTGAAAAAATACAAAATTCGCGTTACTTTTTGAACACACCTCGTATCTTCATAAGCAAACGTATTATCCATTTAAAGCTATTGGTATTTTTCGAGGTCGTCTATAGCTATCATCTACTTTCCTATATCTATGTAAAATAAAACAAGTTTGCCACCTATGGAATAATTAGGGATCTAATCTAAAAGTCTGGTTGCTCCAGCTGTTACCATCTCTAAGATCTAGCCGTTCATACGAACGCTACATAGAAGCTAAGATTTCTTATAACATCTGAACACAAATTGAATGCCTAACATCTGCCAATAAATTTTTAAATGCACAATTTACATTTGATCACAATAATTCCTTTCGTCACCTTCAGAATAGTACCCATCAAAGCGTTCTTTCCAATCTTCAAAACATAAAGGCTAAATTGCCAAAATAGCCGTGATCTGCTTAATATAGACGATAATTTCAAAATTAAATCAAATTGAAGCTTCCAGATTGGTTCGAATTCCAATGCCATTACTAGTCAACATAAAGAACTCGTTTTAACTTTAAGATAAAAGAACAAATTCGGAAAAGTAAAAATTATAATTGTAACCATGCCATTTATTTCAGCATTCTTTTCTTTTTTTTTTGGCATATATTTGCTTATAACAAAAGAATTTCAACATGAATGCTGACAAAAACCGCGAAAGACTTGATTGTTTCTTAATCGAGAACATTTTCCGAATCATTTGAACGTTCAATTTTCATATTTTTTAAATCATCATGTAGGTTACAGTTTAACAAAATGGGCTCTTCCGAATCTGAGTCTTCTGCATCTTCCTCAACTTCTGTTTTATAAACGCTAGCCGGTGGATGCCGAAAATGTTCCCCGTAGCTCGTACGATATGTTTTATTGAAATATGATTTCCTCTCTGCACGAACTTTAGCTTCTTCTCTTTCTTTTTTAAAATCTATAGTATCCCTATTTTCATAGGACCATGCAGTATTGTTGCCATAAGCTTCTAAAGGATCAATCTGTAGCTTCGACTGTGCTGCATAATAATCCTGTTGCCTTGGGGCTACGTTCTTGACTGCTTCGAGGCAACGAGTTAACCGCATGCTGGGCAACATGGTATAAAACAAGGTATTCGTGCTGGTATAATTTTTGCAGAATCTGGAGTGATCACACAGATGAATACGGGAAGTCTTATATACATGCGTGTTGTTGAGCACATCATTGTGTAGTTGAAGGTGGGCTTGGAGTGCTTCATCCGATTTGAAGGGTCTCATAGTGTACTCTTGCTGGTAGAGCGACTTGTGCCGCTCGCAACTATCTTCAGCGGTCAGACCGGGCAGTATGGCATTATTTCTGGTAATGTCGCTTGTGACGCGTCGATTATACCAATTTCCTAATAGTACCTCCTTGCCGTAGTTTGGCAATGGCAATAAATATCCGTAACGGTCGTCATCAATTTTAGTAGCAATCGGTAAAGAAAAAGGAAGCATTTTTGGAAAAAACTTTAGAATTAAATGTATGTTGTATAAGCAGGTTAACTTTTTTTTTGACTATATTTCCAAAATCATGTTTGACTCTAATGTCCCAGCTAATAAGTAGGAAATAAAATCAACTGTGAAATAACAATTGATTTTATATTAAGAACATTTCAAAATATTATGAATGAGTACTTGCTGTACTGCCATTCTTTAAACCTTACGCACGCTGAGGCCTTAAAAGCCTGTTGCCATCCTTTAAAGATATTGTATGTTAATCTCTGGTTCGACCTACATACAAATAGCGCCGGATTCATTATGCCCAGAAACGATCGCTAAGTATAAACCGACGGCCTTAAGACAGATTTTTAGGCTTACATACACTCCAGAACCCCGAGGGGTGCTCTTAAACTTTGATTTCACAAAGCTTTTTACAGCTTCTGCCAAATTCCGAAAAATACGCCAATTATGGATTTCTTTCAAGGTGTAGCCAAGAGAAATTGTGTATTCTTACCTAAAAAAGAGTTGTGAAAATTTTATGCACTGTACTTTACTTGGTGCTTTTAAGTTGTTACGCAACTAGATAATTGAAGTAGAGAAAGATTAGCAATAAATATTGTACGGACTAAAACTTAAAATTTGTCTTTTTGCAAACAGCTTTTTGTTGTTGCTCACATTGTTACTCAGGCATTTTTACCTTTATATACTTTATAATATATATATAATCTAATAAAAGGCGAAATAAATAATAATCGAACTGAGTTATATACAACAATTCACATTGTTGGGAGCTAATGAGCTTTTACAGCAACTTAAACGCGTTACAAAATTAAAGTTACAAAGTACGCGTTTTGTTAAACTTATACGAGGTGTGTTCAAAAAGTAAGGTGACTTAAGCAATTTCGCGGGCAACGTATTCTCGATTATCCATTTTTGGTATACTGGTGACGAACCATGGGTATATGGTTATGATATCGAAACCAAAGCCCAATCGTCCCAATTGGAGCGGCCAGAAGAGCCAAGACCGAAAAAAAAATGGCCGACCACGCAAAACACTTATAACCTTTACGCCTTTCAAAACCAAACAAAAAATGCCATTCACTTAAAATTTGGTACAGATGTTCGGGAAGAGTGTACCAACACAACAAATAAAAAAAAATCGATAATCAAAAATACGTTGCACGCGAAATTGCTTAAGTCACCTTACTTTTTGAACACACCTCGTATTTATATGTTTATTATTGTGCCCGTGAAACTTGTTTATATTTTTATTTATTTATTTATTTAAGGAGTACAACTAAGCACAGTTGACTTTATAAATTATAGAAAAAACAGTAAATTTATTTAGAAAAGTAAAATAGAAGGTAAAACTAATCCGCGTATCTAGCCCGATGGGTGAACTTTTTAATGATATGCACCTTCTGACATCAAGAACTGGCCAGACATTTGGATTTACAATATAAAAGTTGAAAAAAGGAAGCAAGATAAAAATTAAACAATATATCAAAAAAACAAAAAATAAATAAATAACAATTAAAAAAAAAGTGCCAAGGGATCACCATTGACCAAAAGAAACATTCATAATATAGGATTGGTCAAGGATGTCCGTAGAGGCAAGTCAAGATAACTGAGTATAGAAGAAGTGATAGATTGAATAGACAGTTCGAAAGAGAGGAAATTATAGAAGTTATTATAATTAGAGCATAAGACACGGAAAGGATCGTGTAAAGCATAATTAGATCTACAAAATTGTAAGGCTAAAGGTTGAAAATTACGAGTTACTCTAGAAGGAATGACAAAAGTAACTTTGCTAAGAAGTATATTAGAATCGATAAGACCGAGTAACAGAAGAATAACACGCCATGGCATGTTCTGCGATGATTTAAAGAAGGCAATTTATAAGGCGTAGTCTATCAGAATATGGCGGCAGTTGGATGTTTGTCCCAGTTTACACAAATGAAACAAACAAATTAGTATACATTATTATTATTATTAGTAGCATTTTGGCCCGATAGATTTGCATGTCATTATAGTATATCGTGAATTCGCCACAAAAAAAAAAAACAACTTCATATTATATTATATAAAACATGTATACTTACATAGACATACAAAAAAAATTGTTTTTTTTGAATGGTTTTAATCCGAAGATGATGAAGAAATGGTAGCACGCAGATAAATGTCATCATTTTTCGCTGGTAGGAGTGGGCCTGACTTAAAAAATTTGTCCAACGTTGTTTGTTTTGCCTTTTTGTGCATTTCGTTCTTCATTGATTTGTAACAGGTAATAGTTGAGATAATTGCTCGAGAAACTTTAGCGCTGCGTTCCTCGTCAGGATCGTTTTCAAGGAGGATGTTTATTCCTTCTTCGAAATAGTAAAAAGCTTTCGACTAATTTTTGATGTGAGTTGTTTGGATAAAACAGGTTCTGTTTCTTCATCAAATACCGGTTCTGCTTGAAACTGAATGAGTTCCTCATGTGAAAGGGGTTCGTTATCAGCTTCAAGTAAATCAATCTTATCTCGTTTGTTTAAACCTTCAAAGCCGCGATCATGTGCTAGATCTAAAATGTATTGCCTAATTTTAGGAAGGAAATTAACTTCGGCTTTAATACTTTTTACACATTCTGGCCATATATTTTTTAAAACGTGGTTCATTATTGTTAACTTTAATTCTTTCCATGATTCACTGATGTTGTCAATAGCATTCTTGATGTTATAGTTTTTCCCAAATGCTTTAATTGAAGATTTACCATCGGTTTCCCTTATAAGTTCTCGGAAAATTCGGCGTAGATAATATGCCTTAAAAGTGGCTAATGCTCCCTGATCCATTGGCTGGATCAGAGCTGTTGTTGCGGGTTATTGATTTTTATTTAATCCTTTAAGAGGCCTTAGATTTTCGGACAAAAAAAAAGTGGTTTAGCTTAAAATCACCCGCGAAATTTGCACCAAGTAGCAAAGTTAAAGTTAAGTACGTGCGATCAGGCATTCGTTTCCAATAAAGCCTTGCTTCGTCTACTTTAAACACTTGTTCAAGCTTATAACCACCTCAGTCAATAATTCCCTTTAAAATGTTGGAATATTCCTTAGATGCGCTAGCTTCTTTATTTTTAATTTTCAAATTATGCAAATTAAATCTATTTTAAAATTTTTCAAACCATCCTCGGCTTGCTTGGAATGTGACATCTTCAGCAGATTCATCGATACCTCCATTCTTTAAATTTTCGAATATACTTAAAGCTTTTTCCTGGTCATTTGACTCATTGGCATTCTACGTTAATTATTGTCCTCAATCCATATAATCAATAGTTCTTCCATTTTTCCAATAATCGATTTTCTTTGGAATGTTAATCTCGAGGCATTTGAAACTGCAGCAGATTGCAAATATGTTTTAATATCTTCTTTTTTATCGCGAATAGTTTGAATGGTAGATTTTACAAGTCCCATTGCCTTGCAAATTTCAACAACAAAAAAACAGGTTTTAGTTTTTTTTTCAGTGCTTGATTCATCGTAACATTTTTATTGGCCTTTGCGCCATCGCGCAAAATGTTCAGAAAAAAACGTACGAATGTCCGACCGTAAAATCTTAACAGATGAAGGAGAAGTTTCTAAATTTTTTTTGTTATATAAGGATTATAAAATTCGAATAAAAACATTTATAGAGTCGAAAAATTTATGAGCCTTCATCATTTTAACATCATCGAAACGACCAAAATTGGTAAATTTTAATAATAACACTAGTTTACACAAAAAATGAACCTTCGTAAAAAAGTGTTTAGGGCTATTTTGGGTTGAGAGTTTTGTATCGACATAAAAAACGGTTAGATCGAGAGGTATTGATGTGCTCTTTATAGTGATATGGGATATGTATGTACAGATTAAGTAAACAATTTTAAAGTTACAAGCAACCAAAGTCGAAATAAAGTGTAATTTTCGGCCATTTTTCTCAATTACAAATTTTTGGTTTACTTTTTAATAACGAATATTTTTTTAGAATGTTCGTAAAAGAATTCTCTTTCAGATTAAAGCTTAACATAAGCTTTAACAAATATTTTTTGTTTTATATTGATGCAAAATTTTTTTCACAAGATCGTCACATGTTTTTCGAAAAAATCTTGTAAACGAGAATCTCAACCCAAAATTAGCCTATAAAAATACTTTTTACAAAGGTTTACTCAATGTCTCTTAAATTTATAATCTAGTGTTATACGTATATCTAATGGCATAGCTCGCATGATAGTTGGGAAAAATATTTACAAACAAAAATTCCATAAAATCGTTTTTTACATCCGCATGTAACTTAAGATGATTATTGCGGAATAGCGCTCTTTTACGGTATTCATTTATAGTATAGATTTTTTTTTTTTAAATTTATTGTATTTTCAAATATCTAAAATGGCAAAAAGTGGTGTTCATGTGCGTGAAGCTATTATTAAATTTATTTGAGAATATTTTTGCTTGAAGCCCAGTAGAAGTAGCCATAATTGGTAAACCCTTGCCTGTCGGTTACCTCAAGCGTTGAGAAAATTTTCGAAGACTGTGATCATAGACTAATAAATGCAACACTTAAAGTTGACGATGTTTACGAGGGTAGGCTAAAAAGCATTTGGCCAATTACAGTCAAAGTTTTATCTACGAAGGTCCTACTTTGTAGTTTTGAAAAGTGAGTTCACAAAAGTAAATGAACTTGAATATTAAGGTATTCACGCTTTGTGTTGAGTTGAGCAGTTAAAAAATTGTTAAAAATGTTAGCAGGCCAAAGCATGAACAGCCCTGTTGAGCTTTATGAGTTGAGTTGTTGAGTTTTGCCTTTGTAAATTAGTGCAAATTACCTTTTAATTAAATTAAAAAGCAATATCGAGTCAAAGCATAAACTCAATTTTTATTAAACGTGTAGCTTTAGTAAACCAAATTGATGAAGTTCTAGATAATAATCATAAGAACATGACTCTCATCGGCGTGACCACTTCTACATCGCGGAGTCCATTGACTGACGCCAGAACGTATTCAGTTCGGTTGAGGCAATTAGCCTAGTACAAATTTATTTATTATTTTATTTATACATATTAAATATTATACTTAAAAAATAATTATAATATAATAACTAACTAAAAAAAAAAGAGTGCTAGCTGCTAGGGCCATCGACTCCAGTACAAATTTAACAACAAGTAAATATGTCAAAAGTTGTGTTGAAACGCAGTGTTGATTTACAGTATTTAATTGTTTTTGCAAAAGTTCTTAACTTTTCAACTCTACATAAAACGTGAACACCCTATATTTTAAAACACAAAAAAATAAGATGATCAAAATTGAATTCTGCACGTTTGCAGAAACTCCCAGATAAGTCACCAAATTTGTTTACTCGTAGTTGCGAATATCCACCAATTGAACATGGACTATGGAAGAAGTAAGATGCAGTAGTTTGTTGAGGACGTAAGCAACTTTGTCGTACAAGTGGAATTCATTGAACCAAATCAGTCCGCCTTAAATGTCTTCGACAAAGAAACAAACAGCAGTGCTCCCTACTTTGCTAGACCAGTTACTCTTCAGCCTGCCCTCGTTGTATCTATCAGCTATTACTGTTGCGCTTAAGCTTTGGTTCTGGGCCTACGCTGCATGAGCTGCGGTCAGCTGCATGAGCTGCGTTTCCGATGGCTGCACATTGCCTGACCTCAGCACAGGCACTGTCCGATTTGGGCTACAATAGTTTGGTACGAGTGCTTACCAGCTGTTCTTGAGTGGTAATCTCTTTCGCATTGCACCGGTAACGGACCAACTCTTTTATGATTCATGCTCAAGCAGCGTGAAGAATTTTCGTGATTTCTGGTTCAATGATGCCCAATTTCATGTCCATGTGACTTATTTCCATATACAAAAAAAATAACTCAACTTGAATGTCACCGTTCGCGTTGCTCGCTTCCGCTTCAGACAATCAATGGTAAAATGGCAAGGGTGTCGGGGTTTCATTGACAACCTCAGTCATATTTAGTATAGCTTCACTATTTTCAGTATAGTCAAGAATATGTTAGATTTATGTTATGTATGTAACAGGCAGAAGAAAGCTTCTTAAAGCATAAGTTCCATATGGTAATCTCGTGTAGCGATTGAACCATTTCTTCTATGGCCTTTCTATGTCACGGATACCAGAAAAGCTAGAGGCTTGTTGTTCATCACGATACCTCTCTTCAGTACTATTTAATGGTTCAAGCTTACACTAAAACAGCCATTTGCACAAAGTTTGTACTTTTACACACTCAGAATAGTATTTTTTCTGGGACGTAATCTCAAAAATCTCAATAACAGGATTCGGATTCTACACAAATTACTTTCGAAATGACCCTTAGCTTACCAACAACTGACATGACCCCGGTATTTGTAGACTTGTGTTATAATTATATTCAAAAAAGATGCATCGATATCAGATTCTCCTCCTTTTACTTTATCTAAGTTCAACTATGTTTTATTAACAAATGAACTGGAATGTAGCCTCATGTGAACCTAATTAACAAGAAAACGTTATCTTTTATTTATTCCCCTACCCTAATTTCTCGCAACTTTTCACTTTTTTTTTTTAAGTGTGTGCAGGGTATCCCTCTTTCCCATATTCATTTTTATCAACACTTTAAAAGGCGTTCCGAGAGATCTGTGCGCACCATTAAGTTGTTTACTTGCATACTGTCACGCCCTTTTGCTTTGATCTTGAAATCCGTCAATAAGTTTATAATTCCCATCATCTGACATTTATTTGTAATGCAATGTTTGACGAATGGAAAGCTTGCCATTGACAAAAAAAAAAAAAAACATGTATAGGTTTTGTGTTGACAAAGTCGTAGTATTTATGTATATTTTGATGTTTTATTGGATCAGTAATGCAAATTCACAAAATAATGATATACCTATGTATTGACAGCATTGTATCAAAATTTGGGGCTTATCTTTTGTATTGTAAATTTGAGCGCTTTTTTTAGTGTGTTGCAAACCATTTGAAGGTTAAAAATGTAGATTTCTAAATTAAATCAAAACGGAAAGGGAAATCATGTAATGCTTACATAGAAGCAGCCCTACACTTTTAATCTTCAAGACTATAGTTTTGTATTTATTTCGATATTTGAAACTCGATATTGTAGTTGAAATTGTTATGTTAAAATTTATTTTTTTTTTATTACGAGTTACATTCTAAACGACACGAAAGCCCGACAACAATCGCGCTGTGTTCACTCAAAGTTTTACCATTTTTATACTACAATATTTACTAATAAGTTAATGCATTTATATACAGGCGGCATATATATATTGTTGATAAGCGATGGCATCAGGAAACCCGCGAGTTTCACAAATATAAATCCGAAAATAACCAAGAAGATTTACTTTTTACTCATCTGCGAAAAAAATAATTGGGTTATATACAAAAATTGAGAAATGAATTTCTTTTAGTTCAAGCTACATTTTTCACAACTATCTAAACCGAACTATTTATTAGCGTCCGAAGCCAGGGAACGAGACGGCAGCTTATTGACGAACTCACAGTTTCAAAATGTTTAATTTTTTTAACATTAGTAAAAAGGAGTCGATGTTAACCGCTACTTAAAATGCTTTACTTATAACATTTAAGCTATTTCGGAAAAAATATTATGGCAACTGAAATATTTTTGCAGTTACATACATTGACGAAATATTTTTTATTTAATTCATTAAGATCTTGTAACTATGCTTTTTTTTTTTAATATAGTACATATTTAATTTTTTTATTTGCTATCTTATCAGGGTAATTTTTATTATGTCTTGTTTTTAACGTTTAAGACCATATTAAGAACTAGATATTCAAGTCTTCATTTATATAAATCCCTTCGATGCAATATTCGAAGGTATTCCTGAAATTTCCGCCTGTCGGAGTTTTATAACGCACCACAACATTATGACAATTTGTCATTTAAACCAAAAAATTTGGGATGTTTACTTGGTCGGGCATAAATATAGCGTGGTTTTAAAATTAAGTAAATTTAAAAATGCATATAGGTATAATATATATATATATATATTGTTAATCAGCCTGAAGGCCTTGTTGCTCTGGCTTCATTCTTTATTTTTTAGAATAAATTTTTAATTTATAAATAAATAAAAATATACATAAATAAAAAAAAAAAAAATATTGTTAAAAAAAAACGGTTAAGTTTTCTGTAATCCCACGAGCACAAAAATAATAATAGAAAATGGTGTACGTAAAGTCGGGCGCGGGCGACTTTGGGATACCCTGTACCACTAGCTTGCAATAAAATCCGGCATATTGCTTAAGAACACCAAAGACATTTGATTGCCAAATTAGGTTTCTTCGTAAACAACCAAAATCAGAAGAATTTTTAAGCAATAATTTTTTTTTGACTGATCGTTCCTATGGGAGCTATATAATATAGTCAACTGATTTTGATAAAATTTGGTACAGTGCTTAGGAACTACAAACAATTTGCGAATACCGAATTTGGTTTCAATATCTTTACAAACAAACGAAACACAACAAATTTGGTTCAAAAATCGATTTTGATCAAATTTGGTACTGTGCTTGAGAACTATAAAAAGCGTTCGAATCCCAAATTTGGTTCTACGATATCTTCATAAACAAACTAATTATCCATCTAAAATTTTTTTTTTCGAGGGCGGAGCTATATAGTTTAAGTATCCATTAAAATTCAACCAACTTATTAGAAATTTAAAAAAATTTGAAGATCACAATTTTTAAAGCGCGCTAGGGGCCCTGAAAAACTGAAAAGTTAATTACTTAGAATTTCTGTGCAGCAAGTTTGGCAATGTGTTTACTCTGATATTTATTTGTATACGATCTGATTATGCAAATAAGTAAGTATAATAATAATAATAGATAAATGAAACAAAGGATTCGAATTTCGAATTCAGACTAAATTCGAAGAATCAATTCTTTTTTAAGCTAAATATGCGGCGCAACAATTTCGGTTTAAAAATAAAGTGTCTTTATATAATAGCACAGTTTAGTTGCTCTTAAGCGATTTATATTTTTTAATTTCTTCAAAATGTGTATAAGAAAAAGTTTAAAAAAGAGGAGAGACGGACATAGCTCACTTGCTACCCGGTGTTATGATAAGCCTTTTGATATAAAGACTTGGGACCTGCCACGCCTTCTTCTGTCTGTTATATACATTGCACAAATCTAATATACCCTTTGTACATATAGGTATAGGGTATACAAATGACAACAAATTTTATATACTTTATTTGACAGAGTGATAAAATTTGGTTTTGTTGTACCTATTTTTTATATTGTATATTTACCTTTCGATTCAGATAAACAACCATTTCTATTTTTTCATGAGTGAAATAAAGCTCCAAAAAATATATTTTCTACGAGTGTAGAGAATATTTTTTCAACCTTATCTTTTAGAAATTAAGTAAGTGGAACTTCCTTTCAAATTTATTTTCATATCACATAACACTTCGTGCTTTTTTCCACGGTTTTTTTATGTACTTGAAAGACAAGAAAACAAAATAGAAAAGCGTTATATGAAGCTCCGACTACATAAAAAAAATGATTTTGCCCGTCTGGAAGGGTTTTCAATAATAAGAAGACACTTTTTTGAAGCTTCGAGAAATTCGAAATCTTGTCCATACAAAAAATGGTCGCCTACTTAAAACCTAATCATGTATTTTAAAAGGTTAAGAAATATTGAGGATATCTCTTAGAAACATTTTGTTATTTTTTCAAATTTGTAAGCTTTTTTAATTACTTCATATTGGCATTATTGGAAAATTTCGCACCAACACCAATTATGAGTAAATAAATTGCGAACCTTTTTAAAAGTTTGAACGAAATAAAACAAAAAGAAGAAATACTAATGTATTTTTTATTTAAAGCACCATGCGACCCTGGTCCCTAAGCGAGGCCCAGTCACTGCATGGTGAACTTCTGTGCAATACTTCTACGAGTCTACTATTATATGTATCCGAAGCCGATTGTTGTTATTGTTCAAGCCTATTATGTCTGATATTGCCCGTTGACGTGTGCGCAGCCAACTGAAACATTTGACGGAGTAGGTAGTTACCACGGCAATTCAACTACTACCAAATCCAAATTCCAAGTTCCAACTCCAGAGCAGCGGGGTTGCAGCTGGGGCTGGTGGGACTGGGACCATGGCTTCAGTAGTGACATACAGCAGTGAGCGTGAAAATATAAATAAATACATGCATAAGTATAAATAAAAGCTGGATGCAAAGTTGAGCGAACGTCAAAACAATACATAACCATATATATACAATACTTATACACAAATATGTATACATATATATACTATTTTCATATACTAAATGCTTTTAATCATAGCGCCAGCTGCGCAGTCGTAATCGTCGTCGTCGCAAGCGCACAGTTTTGCATAGTTAGGTGCTCTTTGGATTTTGCCAGCATTTGCGACAAACGGGTCACTGCGCGCAGACGTCGCTCGGAAGCGGCCGGAAAACCTGAAAAAATCATAACTTTTAACCGGAAACTACGCACAAAGTGGCGTCGAAAATTAAAAAACCATTAACAAATTAGAGCAAACCACACGAGAACTTGCTGAAGGGCGAGCAAGTGAGCGAGTGAGCGAACAATCGGGAGCTCTCACGCGTCATTATGTCAGGTGGCTGCCACAGTCGAAGTGGTAGCAGCTCACTGTCCAACGCGCTGTTGACGCAACCGGTTGCCAGCGCTTGGAACGGTGTTCAATACGCCGCCTCCGTTAAAGAACTCGAACTGCTGAAGCGGGATTACGGTCTGGATGCGCGCATGCTTGAGGCCACGCTGGTACCGCGCTATAAACGCTACAAGCCGCAGGCCAGTGCGCGCAACAATCACGTGCGTCATCAGCGTACAAAGAGTGCGTCGGGCAGCTCAGACTGGATTTTGCGGCACGGTAACGCGTCGCATATTAATTTTCATCCCTGGGTGCCAGCACCTCTTGCAAACGCCAGTGCAATCGCCGCGCCGCGCAAGTTTTCGCATTTCGATTTGGTGCCCTGGCGCCGCACGCGTTCCATACCCAATCTTAGTGCCGTAGTGGACTATAGTGGCAGTAGTAGTGCGGCAGCTGCGGCATTGACCAGCAAGTCTTTGCGGCATTTGGAAAAACTTGAACTGCGCCATAATCGTCGGCGTTTGCAGCGCGTACGTAGCACGCAGAAGGGATTGCGGCGTTTTGTGCGCGTACGTCTAATCTTCTCCATAGAGCTGCGACACAAACGCATGGAGGTGCTGCGTCAGAGCGCGCTGCCTACGCGCGTGTTCGAGCAGCGTTTTGCCATAAGTGAGGGGGAAAGTGCAGCATATGAACGCATACTGATGGATGCCAATGCGGGCGTGGAGGAGCATGTGGGTTATTTTAGCAGACGACGTGCTGGCAGCTTGGATGAGCATCAGCTGGTCGTGGATTTTGGCAGTGAAACGGAGCTCGAGACAGAGTTAGATAAGGAGCCGGAAAAATATGACTTGGAGGCTATGCCCATCTATGCCACAATTGCTTCTCCAAAGCTTGCTGATAAAGTGATGCAACAGCGGCAGCAACCCAAGCCCCAAACCCAGACCACTGAGGTGCCATGTGTCAAGTGTCGCGATGTTGCCATAAAGCAAAGGTAACAGCAGCCAACTTACGTTAGATTGCCGAAGTTTAGATACCCTGCTTTACTTGAACTTTAAAGTACAAATCAGGGTAACGATCACATTTCCAAATTTGTGTTTGTTCTGTTGTCACCGAAACCCAACTATTTTCGTAGATAAAAAGAAAGAGTGTTTTGAGAATCGTTGTAAATGGAAAACTGAAGTGTCTAAAAACAGTAACTAAACATATTTTGATCTAGCCATAGAGTCGACTAATATTCGTAGTTGTTTTGATGGGTGTGAAAATATAACGTATAGTATCGCCCCTTTTATTTGGGGTTATTGGGTTTTTACTTACCTTTTCTCGTTTTCTTTCAGAATCTTTCAATACAACAAACAAGAGTTAGTACCTTATCTTCATCATTTGTGTGCAAAAAATAAAAATACACGCTCCGTCGTATGTTTTTAAACACAAAATTACGTAAAATAACCAAAAAATAAAGGTTTCTTGATAAAAAATAAAATGCGCGTTCTTAAAATAAATTTTTAGGGATACCACTATATCGTAGTGTTACAAATGTAATATACTTACTTAGACATGCATTATGGTGACCAAAAGTGCCAACCGATAACTTTCAGAAAAAAAGACATCCCAATCGAGCATATTGTAAACCAATCTTCGACATCTTCTAAAACTTATCTTTAAAGATCTGTTATGATATTAACTCAGTAGGCTTTATTGTTATATCAATCAATCGAAATTCGAAAGTGCTTTTGAGGATGATGGAATTTCGATGCAAAGAGACCTCTCATTCCCTTTTTTAAACTTTGTTGAATATTCGAGTTTTCTTCAAGCATTCAATAAAAGGCTTTGAAAATGGATAAGACCTTCAGGAAGGCTAAAAGAACCATCTCATAAACTATGGTTAAGATGACGAAACCAAGCTCCAAAATCGACCTATCTTTATAGCTACTAAAAAATACAAAAACTGTGTTACAGTACTATATATTAAATATTATAATATATTGAAATCGCGAAATTTCATTTGTTTTGTCTCGTAGTTTCCTTTCCATATTTGTTTGCAAACATAAAACTATGTTTAAAAGCGTTCACCAGATGTGGGTCAAGTTTTGTAACCTAACCTATAGGTATTTAATTTGAATCGATCGTTTTTCCGACAGCCACTATTCAATAAAGAGCTTGGCTTCCATAACTGAAAGTTCAATAAAAAATTCCAAGCTAACATCTTCATAAGAACTAGTCCCAGTTTGGCCCTTCGCTCGGCTATGAATATATTATTAACTTCATCTTAATGTCTGTAATACTCTCAGTGAAAAGAGTATTCCAAACAAAAAAAATTAAGTAAAGAAATAGTTGAGCTCACTCGAGCAGTGGGTCGTCTGGGTCGTTAGCTTCATTTACTTATGAACGCAACTTGACGAGCTGTCACATTTGCATATAAGTGTTGACTTTTCCCCGACTCTTTGACACCTGTTATAGCGCACACTTTGTCTGCTCTCCACTGCTCTACTCGAGTTGCTCATTCCGGCTACTAATTTGAGAGCGTTGACGCAATTCGCTCAAAGAAAGTGACTTTCTGTTTTTTATTACAGTTATATATTTACTTTAATCCGGTTGCTTCCTCGAATTTAAGCTACTGAAACATACGTTTAGTATATTGCAGTTTTTATTCGAGCAGGCTGAACATGGTCGAAAAGGTACTGGTTTTTGGCCTAGTTTTTTATTTGGCAAAATTAACCAACTTCCAAACACTTAATATATAGTTCTTTAAATTTCTATAGTCTTAAATGAGTGTGATTTGTCGCGGGAAGCGAATAGACCAAATATTCGATTTATTCCTATATAAATCCATAGTATTACAATAATAAGCCACTTTTTCACAGATTTTTGATGTATCCTATTTTTTAGATAATACAGCAATGTTCGATTCATCTTAAAATATTAAACTAATAAATGGTTCCTATATAAATAATCAAAGAAACTCAGCGACTAGAACTTAAAAAAAAAACACCTAGGCGGTGTGATTATGAAAGACAAAAGTTAGTTTAACGTAAAGAAGTCTGAAATATTCGTCTTTAACAAATCCATTTATTTCTAAACGCCCGTGCGCCTTAATTAATCTCCTTAGACATCATCACAGGGTGTGGGAATACAAAATTTAAAAGAATAACATTTTTATGTATTACCAGTATGGGAATACTTTTTAAGCCACAACCATATCTTCAATATAATCATAAGAAATCTTGAAAACCTCAGAAAAGAAACTTTATAAATTGCTTATCAAAAACTGATATTTGGTTGGCAAAATAGTACAGCATCTCTTCCTTACCAATACTATAACTTGGGATAAGTTTTTCTGTTGTCTCTAAAAATTCATCCCGACCACCTTCTGTCCATTTTTTAACATATTAAAATATTCCAGTTTTTATAGAAACGAAAAAAAGATTAAGTTTTCGCTTTATTAAATGTTCTTTATAAAATTCTCTTTTTAAGATTTGCCTTTGAATGTTGCAATTGTTTTGAGTACAAGTATAGTGTTTAATTGCATTTTATTCGTATATTTTTCAATTAAATTGGTTCATTTAACATATAATATAATAATAACAACCAAACCAGCATTTGCCCACCATATACATAATATGAATAGACTCAACTGGCTATGCCTGAACGCCATTTATTTCAAAGTTAGTAACAAAAATATCGTCGCTCATCCAATATATAAATAGACTTAATCGCCTCTCTTGTTCTCAGATTAAATATCGCCACCTTTATTGGATCGCAAGCAAATCACTCATTTAACATTTGATATGTTTAAGATTTTATTTAATATATTTATAAAATAACAATCTCTATTACCTCAAATTCAAATTTTTCTAAAACAATGTTAAACGATTTACATTGTAAAATACACAAAGGAACGTTTTGGAAATAAAAAGTGAATTTATAATATATGTATAGATATCTGTTGAATAATCAATTAAAATAGAACCCATTTTTTTCTACTCGTTTCTCTTAACGGCTTTCACCAAGAGTTAGTAATAAACTTTTCTTGATTTTGGGCTGGCGAAATCAATGCACTTTATTTGCGAACACAACGACATTATTACCTACAAAAAAAAATACAAAACTTCATTATATTTCCTGGTATATATTGTAAGAACTTTAATGCATCATTGGGTTTTTAATTATAACTTGACTCATTAAAAATTTGGCCAATTGCTTGAACTTCGAATTTTATTCAACCATAACCATACACTGTATGTGAACTCTCTATGACAATTACTTATCATGAAATTTACGAGCAATTCAAAGAATTGGAAAAATTCGAATTTTTGCTAAAAATTCATTTGGGAACCTAACCTTTAAACCCAGTTTTAAAAAGTCGCTAAGCAACTATTTTCATCAGCGCTCTTCGGCACTGAAAAATTAATAAATAGCCATTTAATTTTATTTTTTTCATCAGCTGGTCCACCCCCATTGAATGGGGGGTATAAAAAACAGTTAGTGAAGGTTGTAGACAATAATATTCGCATTTTAAGCTGATTATAATGCAATGAGTTCACTTTTTTTGGGACTAACAATCTTTTTTTTCACTATTATGTATTTAACTTGTGACATTGTTTATCTGTTTTTTAAAATGTTTAGCAATTTCCGGTTCTTTGTTCTTGTTTTATTAACATGCAAATGCAAACTGGTAAAGTCGACTGAGTCGATGATTTAAATCATAAAGTTGCAATCTTTCATAATAGATACATATTTGTATCACGTCGCAAACCCGCATAAACATAAATTATAAAAAGCCATTGAATAGGTTAATACCCCGCACATGTACCATTGAAATATAACTTTTATTTATCTAATAAATGGTATCGTTTTAATATTTAGATTTAGTAGTTTTAAATTTATGACATTTATTGTTGGAAATCATACGCTCCCGCGATTCCTTAACTCCAGCTGAATTTTAAATTTATTAAGGTTTTAGCCTTTCGAAATAGACAATTTCAAAAAAAAATAATATATAAATTGTTCAAAATCCGCAAACAAAAAAGTTGCATTCCTGAATTTTTTTTATTAACAAACAACAACTGAGGTTTACTGAATTTTCAAAATTTTCTAAGGTTAAATTAAGTTTACGCATAAAGGCAGAGATCATTAAGGTCACTGGAAATTATACTTCAGAATTAATTCGTTTAAATTTTATTTCCATAACGATCTGCTTGGTGTTTTGAAATTTAACTTAGTTTACAGAGTTTAGCTTGAAATCTAACTTTTCGTAAAGATTTATTTTATAACTAGATAACAATAACAGAAATTACATTTTGTTCAAGAAAGTATTTGTCGTTTTTTAAATAAATAGCGAGGTCGCTGGGAAAAAATAATTAAAATATCTTTCGCACATTTATTTAGAGTTTCCAAATTGCAATCAACAATATACATAGGTCTAAAGTATATATACAAAATAAAATATATATTATTATAGTAAAACTATAAGTTTGTACCTGAAGTTTTTCATTTTAAAAAAGAAAATCCCCCCAGAGTTATGCTACACTTTATATAAATTCATTTTGTGCAAAGAGCCTAAAAGCAGACTAGAGTTTTCCAATAACTGCAACAAAGTCCAAGTGAAAAGTCATAAGTGGATAATTTCTGCAAACGATTTTGATTTCATAAGATTTAATTTTTAGAAAATATTCTGGAAATGGCATAGAATCCGAGTCCTTACGGGCCTCGAATTCTTATATTTTAAGATTTAAGGAACTTACTCAATTTAAGGCTGAAAACTGACTTCATGTTGAATACTTACAAAAATAAATAATAGCACACCAAATGTCTTATACTGAATGGATCGCCATCGTCTTCGCTCTTTAGCTGTGGAATGATGAAGTAGTTTCGAGGATGCATCCACTTCCTTCTTTTTGTGCATATGACTGTTAATATTCATACTTATTGAAATATTGTGTTTTGTTTTTCGAACATACCATGTAAAATAGACTGCTGGCTGTAGGCTAATGTTCAATAAAAAACAGAATATTGGCTTTGAGCTTCAACGATTTTTGAATCAAATAAGAAAATAAATAACCAAAGAGAACAAGCTATGTGTCTAAGCTGGGATAACGACTTGGTATAAGGAAGTCATCCCCTAGTTCATATCCGTTTGGCACAAAAAGTGCATCACGTTCGTCTTCAAAATTGTATTGATTAATTGCTCATCTAAAGGCGGAAAATCGCATTTGCAAAGATGTGGATTGACGTTGTTTTATAGTTGATATTGGATATTATTTTTTGTACTAATACCTCTAATTTTTCATTTCTTTTTAAACTAAGGCTGCGTCATTTATAGTTTGGATTTTTTGATAGAAACCTTAGGGAACAGGGTATAAATGGGGATCTCAGCTTTATACAGTGACAAGTTACAGATGACAAATTTATTAAGAGCAAACAATAACATTTTGGCTATATCGATTATTAAGATTTTACTCAATGGCAGATTGAATGACAGCTTGAATGATGGCTTGATGATAGCTTGATGATCAATATAGCGTGGACTATCACCGAAGTTTTCCATGTCTTGATAAGAGTTGTAAACAGACAGTACTGTATAGGGGCATTGAAAATGCGTTTTTTATTAGAATAATATATTTTGACAATATATAATTTAAACAGTTTACATTATAGTTAAGGCCGCAATCCAACACAGGTTTGCTTAGTCTCTTATATTTTAAAATAAATTTATGATTTTTATTTTAAACAACCGGATTTTCTTATTAGTTGACAGAATAAAATCACCCAACTTAAATTTAGGCATAACAAACTAATATTACGTGGCACCATTGTCGACGTTTCGGGACATCAGCTATCCTCATTCCTCATCCACTATTACTCACAATTCAATCGGGCGATAGCACCTATAAGTCTTTCTGTTTCGTAGTCGATAATTGAAAACAATTTCAGATGAAGTGATAAAGTTTAAAATTGCCCAATTTTATTAGACGTACAACTTTACTTCCGCCGTTTTTTTGAGTATTACTTACTTATTATTGGAAGTACTGCCTGTCGTTAGCGACGGCGCTACGGCGGGTAAGGGGGGAAAATTCCATCAAAGAGTGTCCAGGTACACTGCCGCTCAACTGAATAGGTTCACGATTTCTCTAAGAGTTTTTGGATCATATCTTTTTAATTAATTGGCCGATTGTGATGAAATATATTTTATTTGATAGAAAATTTTATTGTTTATAATAAACAACAGTTAGCGGTCTCTAACATTAGTACAAATAATTATTTTTTTTGTTTTCCAGTAACATACCAAAATTTGACTGTTTATTTTGGCTCAACAGAATAGGTTCAAGAGATTCGAATAAAAAATAAAAATATAAAAAGTAATCATTCACAGTATGGTTTATTTTTAATAAAAATATATACTTTTTCGCTATAATTTAGTAATTAATATGCCCTCCTTTTTTTAGTATAATTTCATATATACGATTTGGCAAAGATTTATAATAGTTTTTGATAACTCCAAGAGAAATCTCTGTCCAGGCCTTTTTAATGGCGTCAATTAAGGACTCTGTGCCTTTAAATTGTCTCCCACCCTCATAAACTTTTCGAGACAATCGCGCGAAAACGTTTTCCATAATATTTAGGTCTGGGGAGTATGGTGGCCACTCGAGCAATCTTACGTTCTGATCTGCAATTCACTATTGTATCACTCTTCCAGTGTGAATGGGTGTGTTGTCATGCTTGAATGTCCATGACAGCCGGTGAAACACATTGGAAAATTGTGGAAAACTCTTTTGTAGTACAGTTTTGTACACATTTGCATTCATTTTTGATGAAACAAACTGCAGTTCACAAGTCCCATAATAGGATATGCCTCCCCACACCATAATTAAACCTGCACAAGAGTGGTGGCGACTTAAAACACATTGTTCCTTTCGTAGGTCATGGAAGTAGTAATTATACCCGTCCGGACCGACCAGATTGCATTTTTTCTCATCGGAAAACACGACAGTGTTCCTTTCCTCCTTCCAAGACATATGATCTTGAGCAAACCGAAGGCGTGCAGCTTTACGCACATCATTAAGAGGTGTTTATTTTTTTATTTTCAACGTCCTCAAATGTTTATCACTACGAATTATGCGTTTTACAGTCGTCAGACTGGCCTTAACGCCGCATGCATCCTTGATTTTGGCAGCTGAGCGAGTTGAATTGGATGCAGCTCTAATAATATGTCTTCTTGCTGTTACCGTTGTCGCTTATTTTGCACCTCCTTTCATGTTATTGCCATAGTTCGAGGTATTTTAAAGATAATTACTAACAACATTTTGACTTCGATACATTTTTTTTGCGATTTGACGGTGATTTAGACCAGACTCGACATATCCTTCTATTCTACCTTTTTCAAAAAGACTTAGTTGAGTTCCGCGGCCCATTTTACATAATAATAGCTGTGATTCCTCTTAATTGATAAACACTTAAGAATTGACGTCTTTCAATTATGGCTGTCACTCACAAACTGAAGTCAAATACTATTGAACCTATTCTGTTGAGCCAAAATAAACAGTCAAATTTTGGTATGTTACTGGAAAACAAAAAAAAATAATTATTTGTACTAATGTTAGAGACCGCTAACTGTTATTTATTATAAACAATAAAATTTTCTATCAAATAAAATATATTTCATCACAATCGGCCAATTAATTAAAAAGATATGATCCAAAAACTTTTAGAGAAATCGTGAACCTATTCAGTTGAGCGGCAGTGTATGTCTTGACCAGTTTTGCGACATGTGTCGGACGATCATTATCTTGCTAGAAACTGGCTGTGGCCTTTTTCCTCCAATGATCATCTCTAACGCATCAAAACCAAAACCTTAGCGTCGTGAATATTAGGACGAGTCGTCGACGTGGAGGTATGTCCAGGCATTCCCCATGGTTTTTTACGCTTGGGAACCCATTTTTCGTCGCCGAACATAATTCCATATAAAAACCCCTTTGCTTCAACTCGTAAGGAGGCCAATTCCCGTGTTTGTGAATCATTTTGAAGGCTTTAAGGCATTTCCAAATCTCTTGTTAAACAAATCCCAATAATATTTCTATTTGATTTTGCGTTTGGCACGAGTGTTCATTAAGAAATTTCTCCTATTCTGAGTCTTTGAAAACATTTTCTTGTACTAGCACATGCCGCCGCAATCATCCACGGAAAAGTGGCGGAAGCAAAGTTGTACATATCATTATTTTTTTGAATGTAGTATTGGAAAACTTATTGATGTGCCCATAATAGTCTTGAAAAAGTTGAAAACAATTTATTTTATTGCGAAAAGTGTTGAAGGAGCAAGAGCTAGTTGCAGTGCAATCGTAAACGGCTTTTTAGAAAACGATTATACAAATTGTCGTAAATGGATTTCGGTTTAAATTTTCAAATTTTTTTCGATTTATAAAAAAAATTGATTTTTTTTTGTGTAGCTAACCCTAGTAGTTTGAGACTTAAATGCAATGCCTTCTTCTTTCTCACGAACATATTGTAAAAAAAAATCAACCAAGTTTTTATTAGATGTATAATTTTTACAAAGATTCCATAGTGAGTATTGGGCAGTATTACTAAAACTGATGTTAAAACTATGAACTATATTTATTGTGAGCTCAACAAATTTGTAAAATTTATTTTTAACTTCTCAGCTTATGTTAATAGTTTTAACTCAATAATTTTACAAATTATAACACTTTTTTTCTTTTCTTTTACTTTAGTACCTCACACGACTATGCTCTTAACTTAAATAATCACCTAAAAAATAGCAATCTCGATAGTCTTCGAAACAACAAAAGCAATAACAATAACAACAGCAACAGCAACAAGCTGAAAAACAACAACAGAATGCATGCCCATCAGTTTGATTCATACCTTGTTGGTATTAACGGACTACCCATCAATATGGCCAACTCTATGCATCCGGACAACATTTCTTCTAATGAAAGACCCAACGGAGGCGCATTGGCATTGCACTATGCCGCAGCACGGGGCTGCCTGGACTGCGTACAGTTGTTGGTAGCCGCATCGGTAGATATTTGGTAAGTCCTTAGTATTAACATCATAAATCAATCAAGCCAACATAAATAATGTGCATCAATAAGAGCGGAGAAACGTGCTTAAAACTAGACTACAAAGTTGGCTAAAGACAAACAATGGAGTAAGCAAATCCAAAGAAATCCGTCAACGATTGTGACACTAAACAAACGAACTGGTGAAAGTCAAGCCAAACAACAACTTGGAATTGGCCAACAACTTGACTACTTCCCATTTGGGAACACTCTGTTGTTCTTTATTATTGTTGACTAGTATTGCTTAATAGCAACAGGAAAAAGTCGGCCAATCTCAGCAAGCCTCGCACTCATTTAAATGACTTTGAATAGTGTCGAAGACCATTTGAATCCATTTGATTCGATTCGTTTCGTTTCATTCTCTCTCTCTCTTTCTCTCTCTATCTCTCTCCACATGCAACGTTTAACTTTCTGGAACTTTCTAGACGTGATTGAGGCAGCTGGTAACTAGTGGAGCTGGTGACTACATTGGCTTAAATGAGTCTAATGTGAACGCCTTAACGTTTAATTTTTTTTTTAAATTACAGCTTGTTTTAGTTTCTAATCGATTAAATGCTTATTTATAAGCTTATGTCTAGAGAGCACCAACAGTAGTGAGTTGGAGGAGGAAAAAATGTAGCAATAGGAGGAGTATAGCAGGATCTTAAAAAAATAAAACATTCATTTGTTATTGATTAGGCTCACATAAGTGCGCATAACAATTAAGGTGTCTCTAACGTGTTTATTAATGCAGCAAAGTGAGGTGCCTCAAATTTTTACTTTTTTACTCTATGACAAAAATATGTTAATCCGTCGGAATGTTACTCTATATGGGAGTATTGCTGTGTAATTTACCCCAAATTGAGACTACTAATAAAACTTTATTGCTTTTTTATACCTTGTATTAAAAAGTACAAAGGGTGTACTAGATTTGTGCAATGTATGTAACAGGCAGACCCCAAGTCCTTTATACCATAAGCCATGTCCGTCCACCCGTCCTTCCGTCCGTCCTAATGAACGCCTACATCTCGAAGACTAGAAGTGCTAGAAAATTTAAATTTTACCAACTGGTGCGCATATTTTCTCAGAAGATAAAGTTTGTTAAATCATGTCAATATCTTTCCCCGATCCCCCGCAGTAGATTTTCGCGGTCTTTGGTCACACCGTTCAATATTTTCATCTGAAATTAAACAGAGCGATGTTTTATGGTGTGTGTCAAAATTGAATAAAATCGGACAAATACGCCAAAGGTTTAGTCAAAATTATACAAACTGCGTCAATATTTGAATCTACCTAATTATGGTAACAAGTGACCTCGAACAATTTTTGGTAAGCTGATTCATGTGGCTCTAATGAACAAATCAACATCGAAATTTTATCGAGAAAATTTCGAGAGAAAAGGTACAGGGTATTCCACTTTCGGGCACCGCCCGACGAGGCGACTGTATCACATTTTCTTGTATACTTTATTAAATGTTGAAGAATCCCACAAAATATGTTTTATGAATTTTTTTTTGCGGTAATGCATAACTATTCATCTAAGTAGGATTACCATGAGTCCTCTTTCCTGTACGCTTTTTCTGTCTCGTGTTCGCTTTTTTGCAGAAATGTTCGCTTTTTTCTCACCGAAACAAAATTTTCCAAAAATATATCAAATTAAAAAATCTCTTGAGTAAAAATGGACGAAATTAGGATTGGCCTTTTCGCTGAATATTAAGTGATTTACGTGATTATATGCTTAACAACTATCCAAGACAAATAATTATATAATGCATAACCGCTTTTGATATATCTCATTAAAAATCTGAAATTTTTGCTAATTTAGATATCATTAGATTAATTCCTGGATTCAGTTTGTACTATTCATAGAAAAAAAATTATATGTACATACTCGTAGAGCGTTAATGGTTTTCCGAGTCCCTCTTGGTCTGTAAAGTCACAAGAAAGAAGTTGTTAATAAATACAAAAGCAATAATTTAACATTAAAAAAGGACAGTAGTCCTAAATGCTTGGTAGTACTGAAAAGTAGGACGATGAGCAGAAAATAATTAAAGGGATGCTTGATTTAACCTGGGAGAAGAATTACGAGATATAAGGTATAATTTGTGTGTACTTTTTTTAAGATCAAATCGGTCGCGGAAAAAGGCTCATTATATAGTCTACTATGATTAGTGGTATGCGCTAGGCTGCTATATGCTTTTTATCTGGTCACATATATGTATGCATAGGAATATAATAAATTATATGAGTGTCGATTAGGCACAATATCCAAAGGATCCGGCTGACGCAACAGGATATTTCATATTGCAAAGCCTTCAAACTACGGAGCAGAACCTCCAAGTTCTTAGGTTACTCAATCATCAATTTTCAACTCATCCCACTGACGATTGAAAAGAAAAAGATCGAAAGACGGTGTTTCACTCTATTCTCAGTGACTAGACAGTTCTGTTTTGAGAAAACAATTCATCCAATAATTTATATAACCTTTAAATAACAATTCACTCCACTAACTATTAAAAAGATCGAAAGACGTCATTTTACTCTATCTTCAACCTCTCAAAAAAATGATTAAAAGCCAATGACAGCTGTCACAATGACATTTGCCTCCCACTATTAGACTGACCATCTTAGCTAAAATACATTAGTTTACACCAAAAAATGAACCTTCATAAAAAAAGTGTATTTAAGGGTAATCGAGAAAAATTAAAATAACAACCTTTTGTTCACGAGATATTAACGAACTGAAAAAAGTGCATAAAAACAGGATTTTATAAAAATCTTAAAAACGGTGCTTAAGAAAGAAAATGTAATTTTCGTCTTTCTCGATCCAAAATGAACCTTAAAAATACTTTTATACGAAGGTTAACTCAATGACCCCTAAATTTGTTAACTAGTGTTATTAACACATATTTTAATTTATGAACAACATAATCATTTGCTGAGAAAAAAATTAAAAATAGTTGAGTTTGTATGTTTATTTACGCAGAAACGGTTTTATTAAGACTTCCGCAACCTGCAGCGAAATTTCATTATTAAAATTTTATAGAGTATCAGATAATTTTGCGCAGCTTGAGCACCTAAACAAGGATTGTGGGGTTGCTGCTTATCTGAAAAAAAATAGTTATTTAGATTCGTTTGCAGCTCGATTCAAACTTGCACCATTATTGGTCGAATATCCCGCTGCACGGATCTGTCTTAACCGAATTCTTTCACGTTCATTGCGATATTCACGTTCCTGGGGTAGTACGATTAGATTGATAATTAATTTGATTCGTTGCATTTCTTTCAATTGAAATGCATCAAGCATTGATCGATTAGGAGACGGCATTCCCAATTGTCCTAATGCTTTATTAGCCATCGCCAAGCATAGATCTTTAATATGAATTAACGCTTCATTGTAAGCTTCCGGCGTAAATTCCATGACTGGCTTGCGTTTTGCTTGACGTACTTTTAACAAAATATCTTCTGATAAATAATCTTGATATTTCATCCATACTTCAGACGGATTTGATGAAAACATGTTTCCAACATAATCGCAACTAGAACGCGTTTATGATATGGATGAGCAGTAATAGCAGCATCTGCTAAAGTTTGATCCCAGTGCAAATAATTTTCCAACAAATTCAATTTTTGACATGCCTCTCGATGCGTTGCACACAATACGCCATTCACTGTTCTCAATGATTGAAACGATGTTGGACCTCGAACATTGATAAACAACAATACCAGTTTTTGTATATATTGCAATACACACACAAAAACCGATATTCGCAAAAATGCGTATATCTCACGAACCAATACACACAAACACATCGAAATAGGCTTAAAACCACCTCCGTATTGACAACCTCTAACACACAAAAAACTCAGATTTAAAATTCATCGAAGCGTTCATGAGAACCTTCGTAATACGTAAAACATAAGTTTCTTTTATATAAATAGATAGATAAAGAGCTCTAATTGGCGTCAAAAATTTTGAAAGTTGGTTGGAAGAAGAAAGCACTTTTAAATTGATTCTTCAATTAGCAGATAATAATTGTCATTGATCAATGCCATTAAACAATTTACGTAGTTTTAAGAGAATGTGTGGCATGAGTATTCGAATTATGTAAGTATAGCATTTAATTTGTGCAACTTCTCAATAATGAACACTTTACTTAAAATATTGCATACTTTGCGGATGCCACAGTGAACGTTATGAAAAAAAAACCATGCCTTTTCCTAACTACTCAGTTAGGAGCGTTTTACGAAGAAAAACATACAGATATTTTAATGTGAACTATAATTGTTGTTATAAAATAAAGCTTTTAACAACCAGTCTTATGTATAAAATAAGAAATACCGAATAGAGTTACTTAATGGAAATTGTTCTAATGCATAAAAAATTAATAGCTCAATATAATATGCAAATAATAATTGAATTTAAAGAAAGAATCTACAAAAAACTTATTTTATCCAAATGATTCAGATCTGAACATTTTGCCCAATTAGATCGTGCAGTAACGAAAATGTCAAAGATAAGATATGGTAAAGATAAAAACTATGAAAAACTGAACGAATGTAATTGTTGCACATTTTGGTTTTTACGTTTCTCACTTTTGTTTCTGTGAAAGCCTGGCTAGTGTTGGTCAATATTAAAGAAAACAACGGAAAAAGCGGTTGTAACGTATTTTAAATGCATTACTTTGAGGATTTGTCTTGTTACATTGGTTAATTTGTTTTTGGCTGGTATTGGATGAACTTCGACTAAAAGTTCGAAAGCTAGCTAAGTGTATGAGATTTTCAAAAAGTGGTCTAAAACGCATATTGACAGCTGACAGGATGCAAAAGCTGTGTGATATTTGGGTGACAAGCTCGGCACTCATAATGTTTTCCAGCTTTTCTGGAGTGGTCCATATTCCGTGCTTGCAAATTCTTCGAGAGCGTTCTTTAGTAAAACCGACTAAAAACAAACTAATGAAATTATTACAGCTATCTGGGCCAATGTCAACGCTTTGCCATTATCAGCGACAACGTGAAATTTCATTGGAGTTGTGTCTGACTGTGGTATACCCTACAAGCACTTTTTCCAATCTAATTACTAGGCTTGGTCAATGTATTTAAGAAAAATTGAATTGAAATTAACAAACATTTTGTAAAAAATGTCACGTTTTATGGTGGATTAGGCTAACATAGAAATAATGACTAATAATAATTATTGAATGTCTATTTAGCTCTATAAACATTTTTCGAAGATTTTTTTTTAAGTTTTATACGATCTTTTTATGTTTCAAGCATCGGAAGAGATAGCTGCAAAATTATCCTACCGTGTCACGAGTCAAGATTTTAACACAATGGGTGGCCATTATTGCAGCATCTCACGATTTTAATTACTCCAATGGTCTACATTCATATACAATTTTTTTTTTCATTTTTGACCTTTTTTCGAAGTCATTAATTACTTCGAATCGTCTTTAAGTTTTGCGGCTTCATATGCAGGTAAAAGACAATTTTTTAGGCGGTTATTGATATCATCGGTCTACAAATCTGCCATATGAAGCGGCGGCATGACATACTCATAGGGTAACAATCAAAAGGTAGAGTAAATATCATTGTCTCAAGATATCTTCGTTCGTTTACATGAACACCTTCACATTGAAAACCATAAGAGCTACAGACCTACACAAAATTTTCGTATATTCACAGCAGCTTGTCAAAAGTTCGTAGGATATTCCACAGTCGATCGCCACCGATCGCGAGTGTACCGCAATTTTTTTTTAACTATTGTACATTAACAACAGTTGGAGCTGCGGTTTGGTCTAGGAGCAGCATGCCACATGCCACAAACTGAAGACCATCTAACCGTTTAATGAGCGCTCTGTTCAATAACAAAGCCAACAAGCCACAGCCGAAGCAATTAAATGCGATAATTAAGACTGATGAGCTCACAATTATAGAGAAAGAACTTGACTTATAATACAATAATAAAGAAAAGTAGAAGAAAAAAAAGAAGCTAAAAAAAACTGCTGTAGTGAGTGGCAGAGTGGCAGAACTAGTTGCAACCCACTTGGATAGATATGGCCCAAATGCAGCTGCAACACTGCATGACCGACCGGGTTGCCTGCTGCTGCTGCCCACCTGTTGCTGTAAATGTAAACGCATCAGCATTTTATTCACCTAAATACCAGCTTGATTCATTAAAGTTGCCATAACATCAACAGCCACATCCACATCTCGAAGTGCCAACTCCACAGTGGTGGCCAAGGTAAGCGAGCCGGCCGGCCGTTCATCTAACCAACCAGCCGTGTCATTTTTAAATGTTGCAGCTTGGCTATAGCTTGAATTGTGCCTGGAGTGGACTGGGCTAGACTGGACTGGACTGATCGAAAACCACAAACAAGAGGCTTTTCATCCGTAATGGCCACAAAGAAATAAAGAAAGAAAGAAGCACGATAAACCGTTGCAACCAGTTGCGGCAGTTGCAAGTTGCTTGCTCCATTTATGATGCTTGCTGCCACATGAATTGGAGCTCATGTTGTGTTTGTGTTGAATTTTTGTTAATTCTATACACTGTAATCAAAGTTAGACTAAGTGAAGTATATTGATTCTAATTTGCTTTATGTTACATTGGAAAAAAACATTTTTTTCTCACGGCATTAGTATTTAATGTGGCGGTTCCACGGGGGTTTTCGGGTGCAGGCTCCCCAAAAGCTTATAAAATAGGCTGAAAGTCTTTCGACATCTCTGAAACATATACACTTCGAAGTGAATAACCCCCCAGAATAAATAACAGATCTGCACATTTTTGTGTCTAGTCTCATCTGAATGGCTGATATGTGATATGTGCTAAAAATCAGAACTACATCCGTAGTCCCAAAACTGCTGCACCCAAATGGAGTAACGACCCCAACTATTGAAAATTTTCCCACTTTTCAAAAAAATCATTTTTATCGCTTCTTTCAATTTCTGACGATTTTTAGACGGACATACATATAAAATTGAAAGCTCTGAACATTTTTTGCGTACTTAATAGAATGTTAAATAATATTATGAAACCGATCAAAATTGAATGTAACCATATGTAGGTTCGCAAATTACACAAGTCTACAAATTTGAAGGTCATAGGTAACCTTCATATAAAAGCGTGTTTTTTTTTATAATTTTGGGTCATAGTTCCATAGTATCTACAATTCTTATCCAATTTTAAAAATCTTAGACTCGAAATGTTCGTAAAAGAATTCTTTTAGTAACAAATTTTTACAATCATTTTTCGTTAATTAGAAATCAGCTGAAAATTTTTAATTTTGAAAAATGATCGAAAATTACACTTTTTATACTTTGGTTGCTTGTAACTTCTGCAAGCCCTGTAATAATCTGTACCTAATATACATCATTGTAAAGAGCACATTAATACCTTTTGATATATTCACCTTTTATGTCGATATAAACGAGAGAGATTTACGAGATATTAACGAAAAACTAAAACAAGGCCCAAATTCATTTTTTTTTAAATTAATTTTATTTTATTTAATTTTATTAAATTTAATTTAATTTTTCGGGGAAGCGAGTGTTATCTACATTTTTGGATAAATTCCTTACTTCTTACACAATACTTATTCTGTGAGAATTATGATCAAATAATACATACTAGGAAGTTCCAAAGATTTTTTTACAAATAAAAGCAGAGAAACGTTTAGTCTCAAAAAATTAGTACTACAAGAATACCTTTCAACGCAATTATTAACTCTATTTAAACATAAAGCAATGATTCTGATATTAGACTTTGTCATTTAAACAATAAACTGCTGACTTTATTTGGGGAACTATTTGCCAAGTAATAATAATAATACTGAATAGTATTTTAGTCAAGAGCACAGCATCTTAGTACGTTTATCACAAATAATAATATTTATGCTTTAACTGAAGAATATACACCAACGTCCATCTTGGATTTTCTTCTATTTTTTGTCGCGTCCGGAAAAAGCTGTTTTCATTAAAACAGTTACAACCCACTCGTCTTAATCCGAATATTAAAACGATCCAACGGCGGTTACCCTTACGTAGATCCCCGCATATTTTTCAAAGAGTACGGGTATTGGAAGTATTGCCGACGGTTTTTTTTTTCCAAATTTTTGTTACTTAACAACTTCTTAACAACTTCTTAATAGCAAGTGTTCCAAATTCGAACGAGTATGTGTATATTTATGTGTTCTAATACATAGCCTATAGGTGGACTAGTGGAAGAGCATATCTATATCTTATCCCTTAGATCCGTAGATATATCTGTGTTATATGGTGTAACAGTTGATGTAGACAAAGCAATACGAACAAAACAAAACAATGTATATGCATGCATACACCTTCCTATGTACATACTTACGTTTTATTTATTTATTTGTAGTAGTGGTATCTATGTGGCGCTGACTTGCTGACCGGCATTAGAAGCATCTATACATAATCATAGTTTTGATGGTGTCGGCGGCGATGGCGGCAGCAGCAGCGCCACTTGCGAGGGCAGGCTGAAAAGTAAATGGCCCAGCGGTTCACTATATATTATCGTGTAGTCCAATGATGAAATTTAAAACTGATCGCTTTCTTTAAAAGATTGTAGAGCACACATACATAGATTTGAAATTTTTTTAAGGAATTTAATCTCTACAGCTTTATTTTTTTAACAGCATAACCGTTGAGTTGAGACGTTAAGAAGTATTCCAAAAAGACCTTTTTGTTTAACAGTTTTATACCAGATTGGGGTCTGGGCTGTGCAATTTTGTAGTTAAAAAAACAAAATGTAAAAGTAAACAAGTAAATTTTCGTCTTGCTAGGTTACAACAAACCGATGGTGAAATTAGTGCTCTATTGTAATATTTGGAAATAGAATGTTTGTCAAAAGTATTACAAAATATTTTTATTTTGGCTAAATGCCAAAGAAGTGATCAACCATTTGGCTGCATTACGAATTATTGCTCGGAAATAATTATATTTTGTATAACATATACCAAAATATCATTGCACTTAACAGACTGCCACAAACAGTGTCTACGTCACTAAGATGTTGTGGTCTGACTGAAGAACACTTTTGCATCATATAGTGATTTTCTTGTTTTCGTCAAAAATCATCCGCAACAGTAACAAGATGGTAATCTGCAAAAAGCATATATAATGGCCACTTCTGGGCCAATATTTTCTCAGCCTGCCCTCGTGGACTACAAGCTGGTTTCGAATCAGTGGCAGCAGCCGCAGCAGAAGCGCCGCTGTCCAAGGTGCTTGCGTCTTGGTCTTTTGGTTGGTCCGTGGTTGCTTCTATTCGCATTTTGTTACTCGAAGCGAACGGTGCTTTTTATTTCCACTCAACTGCTGCAAGAGATCGTCCGTCGCCTTGGTCATAGTCGCAGTCGCCGTCGCCGTCGTCGTCGTCGTCGCAGTCGTCGTCGCGTTACCGTTGCAAAGCTGACCGATTGCCGACAACCGTTACAGCTAAAAGCTACACTAAGCTGCATTAAGTTTAAAAACAAAACTGAAACAAAAAAACAAAAGTTTGGATTTAAAATTTCGCGCTTTGCTCTCTTGTTTTTTTTTTTTGAGCCTGCGGTTTAACTTTTGAGTGTAGAGTGTGCCTGTTTGTTGTTGTTGCGTTTAACATTTGAGTGTGTGTGTGTTTTTTTTTGGCGTATGCAACTGCAGTGCTGCCGCTGCTCGGGCGCTGTCGCTGCCTTGTGCCGCCCACTCGACGCCGCTGAAAGCTCTCGCATACGCGCCGCGCTCTGGTCAACCGCATTAGCAGCAGCAGTTGGAGAAGGTGGTGCAGAAGCAGAAGGAGGGAATGAAAGGAGCCGTCGAATGTGTTTAACGAATCGTAGCGTGATTTAATTAACAGTTAGAGTGCTGGCCACAAGAGCAACAAAAACAACAACAGCAACAACAACAAACACTTTGAAAATAGTGTGCCCGCTCTGCCGCAACAGTCGTCGCAGCAGCCGCAGAGAGCAATAAGAGCAACAACCATGAAAAGGTAGCACTCGTCGGTTACGAATATAAATTGTCGATCTGCGGCAAGTAACAATAATATCCAACGGCCACAACGATTCAAGTCCCGCATTAAACTCATTTGAAAACAATCGTTTTGTTTTTTGTTTGTTTGTTTGTGCCACACGAAGTGTGCTTTGTTTTTGTTTGCTGAGAGTTGGAAATTTGCAAAATGTTGCATTCAATGGTTTTTATTATGCTCGTAAAGACTTACTGACGGTCTATCATCTTTGGCGGTAAATGTGTTTGTGCATAAATTAAAAACAAATCATGAACGCGAATATTTGCCTATAAAGTAATACTAATTGTTTATGTAGCATGATATGTTGCATAAAAACAAACGCGATTAAACTAAAACCAATTAAAATAAACATAATGAGTCTTGTAAAAAAAACAAATTGTTAAACATTCGAATTGACGAGTATCCCAAAATTTGGATACTCTGCAAAGTCTTTATTTAACCAAACCTAACGTTGTATTTGGTGTACATAATGCAAACACTTGTCAATTAAGATTGTTATTTCTTTGGGTTTAAAAGGGCATTTAGCCATTTTATGATGTTGACAAAGCTTGTTAAAACATCTCGGGTAGGAGTTAAATCGGTAGAACAAATCGTCTCAGAAGATCGCTCTTTTGTATTTGTTATTAAGCAATTCTTCTTTGTTTTAACCATTTTACCTAAACAAACGAAAGTTATGTGATAAAATTTTCCATTTGAAAAAATATCTTCGAATCATAGACTTGTATTATTCTATAGTATTTTATATATTCCTTCTCTTCTACTTTATACATGCACATATGTATGCATAACACAATAACAATATGTTAATTTTTCTTGAAATATATGATATATAGTTGATGATAGTTCTTTCAATATACCGGCCTGCTGCAGCTGGATCGCTGGAGTAAGGAAAGGAGAGCATTTAAAGAAGCAGCATTCTTTATTTTGTCAAGTTTCTAAAACAAAAACTATGCAAAATATGATTTACTTATAATACTCTTAATCTTTGCAATTATGGTAATAATAAACTCGCATTTTGTTTTTGACATAAAGAGTCTGTAATGCAATGTTTTCTTCTGTATGAACTTGCATTGTCATTGTGAATAACTATTCATTGGTTAGTTTTACATTCATTGAACATTGGAAAAAAATTATTTTTTATTACGCCCATAATTATGCTTTGGAAAGAAACAGTCAAAGTTTTTGTCCGTGACCAAGTAACGCTAAGTTAGAGTAGTCTATCTAATATAGAGTTTTTTGCAAGTCCAGAGAACTAGGTCAATCTTGCAAAGAAAAACACCTGAAACACCTAAACATAATGACACAATGTATTTGGCATCGTCTACCTTTGGCAGATGTTGCAGGCAGCTCAATTGTTCTTCTATTGATTATACATTCTGTTTGTGTACTTGATTAGCAAAAAAAAAAAAAAAACAGCAATCATGCGATAAAATATATTTTATATGGCTTTCGTATAACTGTCATCAATTACAAGCAAATAGTTTACTCAATAATCGGGACTTTCAAAGTTGGCGTTTTATTGTATCTCTAATTGGGCAAGTTCGAGTGGTATAAATTGAAAATTATAGCAAGCAAAAGACATTAAAATTTATAAAAAGTAATTATTAAATTGCAAACGAAACACAAAAGAGAAATATTGGGATATAATTTACTGTATTTTCACCTACAAAGCCATAGAAGCAGTCAGCATTGGCAGATGATGATGATGATGATGATGTCTGCCTTTTCTTATATGGAGTGCAATCTATCCAGTAAATAGTAGTCTGTGTTGGCGAACGAAAGTACAAGACAAGTAGATAGATGTACATAGACGTAGACAGCTAAACAATAAAAATGTGCATGAAATATAAAAAATTACTTTTACATATAAATATATATATACTATATATATATAAAGGCTAAAAGATGAAGATGAAAATTCAACTTTAATTGGTTTACAATTTATTGCCAAGGCGAAAAGTTGGCCGGCAAAAAAAATAATGGAAGTGAAAAAAAATAAATATAACAAGTCTCAAACGCCAAAGAAGAAAGCAACAGGCGGCGGACTTGCTAACTCTCATGTGCAATATGCATGAAGCTGTGTGCAACACAAAAGTTGCAAACAACAACATTTACCGCACCCACCCCTGGCACCGCCGTCTGTCAACACTCCACACTCCACACTCCACACTTACCCACTACAATGCTATATAAATGCTTTACATGATTTTTAGGGAAAGCACAGTGGTTGAAAGTGGAAAATAAATACCTCTGTGCATGATTTTTGGTGTCTGGAATTTACTGTTAGTTCCAAGACTTTTTGAGAATTTTTTAAGATTATGTACCAATTTTAAGTATAAAAGTCATTATAATGTCATCTCAGCACTGTTTTTCCCACAATTTTGGAATTTTTTCAAAGTTTTTGACCCATTTCTTGCCTTATCCAAATTCAAGTCTTCTGAGCAAATAGACAACAGCACACTGTGCCAACAATATGAGCAACAGCTGCAATGGCTCTGATAAAATGGTAACAAACACAGCCATCAGTCAGCCTGTTGCAAAGATCAGTTCAGCTCGGCTCGGCTCAGCTCTGCTCAGCTCCACTCCGGCCATAGACAGTCAGACACAACACATTAGCGGAGCACCCAAGTTGCCCGGGCGTAACAGAGAAAGAGTTTGCTGACTGGTGATGTCTGGTCTTGTCTGGTGGCTGCTGCGATTCGCCTTATTTTTTTCGCTTTTTGGCGCTAATTTCACCCGAAAAGACGCAAAAAAGATTGCGATTTGTGCTAGAAGTTTGCGCACATGCTGAACGTTGGTTTAATCGTGCGGCGGCTACATTGAGGAAACGTTTGTTTAAAGGCAGATGCCAAATAAATAAACCGACTGAGAGATGTAGATACAAATACACAGATTCAGATAGAGCCCATTAAAGCGACTTTCAGTTTCGTATATTATACAAGTGAAATGATATCGTATAAAACCAAAAAAGGGCAAGTGATTTGCATATTCTGAACTGTATCGGAAGTAAGCAGCAGTAAACGCATCTAACTGACTCAAACCAAAGAAAAACAAAAAAAAATATATTGAAAAATATAAAAGAATATCAAAATAGTAAATTTTCTTATACGTTTTTTTTTTGTGCGTGTGTTTCCCCCAAATGTTCGTAACGGTTATAAGAAAACCAACAAAAGCAACGGCAAAAGCAGCCCAAACCAGTTAATTATAATAAAACTTTGCTAAAACCAAGCAATCAAAAATATCAGCAATTTATATTTGTGTGTATAAAAAAATACTAAAGATAAAAAAAAACGAAAGCGATTTAAGTAAGTTGTTTTTTAACAAAAAAAAATATTGTAACCCCTTTGCACTCGCTGCACTTTCAACAAGCAACAACCACAGCAATAAATAAAAAATAAAAACAAAGCACAACAACAAAAGCAATTGCAACAGCAAACCAACCAAAAATAAAACTTTCCCAACCAACACCTGTCATCCCGTTCACCAAAAATCCCCACACATACAAAGTCAACAAATCCTAGAGTCCCAGCACTCCCATCCAGAACTACACAAGAACTACACAAACACCCCACGCTCTCACGCTCTATAGCTATTTCTCGACCATCAACGTTAAGAAGGGCCTCTTGGGTCGCATGACCACTAGTCTGACTTCGTACCGCCGCAGCAAGCAGAAAAGCAAGTCCAATAATGACATTCACGCGATCATTGCCGCTGAGGTCAACTGTATAACGGGTGTACTTAGCAACAACAACAACAATAACAATAACAACAGTAATAATAACAATAATAGCAACAGCAACAGTGACGATAACGATAACGATTTAGCTGTCGAATTCGCAACAGAACGCAACACCTCCAACGAAGAAAGCAGTTTTCCTCAAGAACTAAACGAAGAACTTTCCGATATCAGTGAGCTAATGGATTCCCAACAAAATAAATCTGCCGCCGAGGTTCAAGTGCACCTCAATGCCGATTCCAATGATGAAACCGATCAGCTGGAGCGACAACACGGCAATGTTGCGCTTTCTGGCCAGGGTCGCAAGGAGCAGAATAATCGACGCAGTGTTGTTAGGTGAGCTGATCGCTATTATGGTATAGAACAGTTCTAATTCTGTTTACAAATATTGGCGACAAGATTTAAGAACATAGAAGTAACTATAACTTTTGAGAAATCTTTTCCGAGATTCGTGCGTCTGTTATATGTACCTCAGTTACCTACTATTTATGATAACAGCGTATTAAAACAATTGACATTAGTCTGCCCTTTGGTGAAAAGTGAATATGTTATCGATTGTTGTTTTAATGCTAGCCAGAAAGTCAAATTTTTGGCGTATTGAAAATTATGGACAGATACAATTTTAAAAAAAATTTTATTATAATAGCTGCGTAACTTTTTTTTATTGTTTATCTCATCTATTAGGAAAGTAGTCAAAAGTTTTAGCCAATACTTTTGACCAAGTCAATATTTTGCATACATATGCAAAACCTATAGATCTGAGCTAACTACTGGAAAATGAATTGGCTAAATATTTTATAGTCAACTTTATGAAAAAAAAAATAAAAATGCAACCGGTTGTGAGCATCTATGGAAAGTGCACGTAATGTATAATATTAAAATATAACTTAAAATAAAAATTTTGTAATTCATGACCGATATGCAACTGTAAAAAGTCTGGTATTTTTTACTTAACAAGACCTTTCCAATGCTGCTCGAGCATATAAAGTTGCCAGGCTTTGCAAAAATCAAAAACGCAAAAAAACGCAGTTTTAAAACAACAGACAAATATAATTTTCCTAATTATATTTTATTTTTTGTTTTTTATGTAATTTTTATTGCTTTATTATTGTTTGTACCCATTTGAAAAATGATTACAAAATATTTATTATTCACAACTCTGAGTTCTTTTCAAATTTTAAAAAGAACAAATATTTTATTTTTGTACTACCATAAAATTTATTAATTTTAAAAATCATAACTTTTATAAATTTCACAATTATGTCCAAGTTTCATTAAAGTCCATATTTTATTATTCTTTCAATAATTCGATTTGTGTTCTGCATGCTAATTTTTGGGTTGTAAATAACTTGAAATTGCCATAAATATAACCCAAGAATTTTAAACAATATTTGAAAAATGTTTAACCTATTTTACCAAGTCGATTTAGTGTCTCTCACAACCAAGTAGTTAAATCTTAACCACATAAAACAATTAATTAACTTCTAACAAAAGTTTTAGGTAATGCTCTAATCGCAAGATCAAATAACAGCTCTTTAATCTTCTGTAGTCATTTTTTTCAGAGCCCATACCTTGTTTCCTACTTTATTGAATTTAGGAATTCTTCCACTAAATCTCAATATATCTTCAAATATTAAATATGAAGGATAACTTTTTATACTTTTGTCATGACTTTAACTAACGAAAATTTTCACATTTTCTATTGGATTATGCCTCAATAATTTGTTCTAGCACAAAAAATATTTATTAATATAAATTTTGTATTTATGTACCACAAAAAAAACTGTTTTGGTACATTTTTTAAAATTTTATTTTGCAGCTTGAACAATACTTTTGTTAGTTTTTGGGGGGCTCCGACGACTCCTTCTGTATGTTACACCCTTTCTACTAGTGCTGGATGTACATTCGATATTTTTTTATCATCGATATTTTACTTCGATTATCGAAAAATACCTCTTTATTCCTGCAACATCCATAAAAAGCGAGCGCATGTTTAGCAACGCTTGCAATCTAGTGAGCGACAAGCGGAGTTCGCTTACATCAAAAAACGTTGACATGATTTTATTTAATAACCATAAGGAATGGATCTCAAATTAGTTCAAAGATTATGAGACTACAATTCTGGCTGGAACAGAACATTTTTTGTTATAACTCACAGGCTCTCAAAAAAAAGTGGTGTAAGCTTTACATGTGACAGATGCACCTCTTATGGACTTTGGGCAGCTAAAACCGAAGTCCAAAAATTTGTATAATTTGTATAATCTTTGGATTGTTATTTATTATTTCTTTACTTTAACATAGATGCTGGCCAACATCGATGTCTCTCCAGCACTACTTTGAACCATAAGTAACAGGGTATAAATATAATTATAATGTTTTGTTTATTAAGTTCCCATAAGTTTATAAGCAGTTTATATGATATAGCTCATATGATAGGCGTTAATATATCAAATATCTATTAAAGCTTTCAACCCATCTGCAAATATTGTTAGATTTTTTCTAATATTTAACAGGGTTAAAACCTTTGCAGTCGCCTGCAGCTTCCCATGAAATCCGTCCTGATATCCTGAAGCCTTGCTACAATAGCTAGAGATGAAACGGCAGGCAGTTCTGCTGCGATATCTTAGCAATCAGGCCAGGGTCTTTATGACTCGTATTACTTTTTGGAGTTAATGATTTCTAGATACACAAACCCTTTGCGACGCGTATGCAGTTTTCAGCACAATCTGCGGTATAGACTAGAAGAGATGCGCTTTAAATTTATTGTGAGCGGTTATTATTTTTTTTTTGCCCTTACTCAAGTACTTCTGACTACGATTTCAGCGTAATACTGTAGAAAATATCTAAAAACAAGAACAACAAGATTTTCAAATGTCTCCCTGTGTAGTACGGTCATTTTAGTAGGTATTAGTAGGATCAGGAATGCCTCCTATGTCCATACTTTATACGCAGTAATTTTTTGAAAGCATACGTTATTAAAAAGCAAAAAAATTAACGCTGCCCTGGTTTTCCTTAGTGACATTTAAATACAATAAATTTCTGTGAAAATAGGATTTTTAAACCTGTCTATATCTATAACATACTCATGTAAAATATGGTTTTCTTTTTGCGTTTTTTAAAGGCTCTGGGCAACGCATATGTGGTTGATGTCGGGAGGTGGACTGATCTATAGGCATCCATTTACTTGAATGATTTGGGAATTCTAAATAGAATTTCATACAGATTCTATTTCTGATAGGAAGCTTTAGGCGAAAGACTGAGTCATATGGAAATGGATCGACCTGTTGCACAATAGTTCAACTCTTTGCTATTTAATGCTTTACGTATTTGCTCATATTTAGTTATATATTTCTTATGTTGGCCAAGTTGTACTAAGCCGTTCGTTTACCTTAAACGATTGTAGCTAATTTATGCACATTGTTTGGTATTTTCATAAAATTTTTAAGAGACCCCGCCTCATTTTACAACACTACTACTTAATAATTAATTAAATTTTTTCCCATTTTTTTGCCTGCTTTTGTTTTTGGCATTTTTAATTACAGCGCAAATACGCAAATGGACAATGATGTCACGCCAGTGTATCTGGCGGCGCAGGAGGGGCATCTTGAGGTGTTGAAGTTTCTGGTACTTGAAGCTGGCGGATCGTTATATGTGCGAGCACGCGACGGCATGGCACCGATCCATGCCGCTTCACAAATGGGCTGCTTAGACTGCCTTAAGTGGATGGTAAGTGTAGCCTAAAGCAAAAAGCGCCAAAAGCTAAAGACAGCCATAAATTAGTTTAAGCCATATGTACATATTTAGTAAATACTTGCTTATGTATTTGAGTACATACATACATATAAGTTGCAGTCAGGCTTTAATTCAGTTTGAGTTAAAATTTGTTTGTTGTGTTGTGTTGTTTTTTTTGTTTTTTTTTAGGTCATGTGCTTAGGCAAAACGTTGGCCAATTCCCAAAAACTTAGTTGAACTTGTTTGTTCGCGTGTCCTGCTTTTTTTGTAACTACTGCCAGTACCAGTTACTGCTACTACTAACACTGTCAACTGTTTGCCACAAGTGTTGTACAATCATAAAATGTTGCTGCAATTGCATTTAACAGTTAGACACGCCGTTAAGTGCTCGCGGTCGGCGCTCTGGAAACTCGTAGCAGAATTGTGTTCCTGCTTCGGCCAGAGTCTTTGAAAAGTGTCGTCGAGAATACGATTAATCCATCGACTGCAGTGGCCTGGCCTAGTGTTCCATTCATTCCGCCATCCGTTGGCCAAGTTAAGCGTGTTTTCGGTTGCTTTTCAATTATTTATTATCATCAGAAATGTGCAATGGAATCATATCATTAGAAAGTCAAATGCGCTGCTAAATAAAATCATGTCACAATCATACATTAGTCTAAACTTTAATTCTTATTAATTGACATCGTTACTGGGTCAATATTACTTTAATTCTGTAATTTTCTAGTTTTTTTTTTTTGCTGATTTTAAAGTTGTTAATAAAATAAATGGATACAAAGTGAAAAACTATATTTTTGTAAAAGAAATCGAAAAGCTTTAAACAATTGGAAAGTAATTATCCAAACTGTCCTTACTATGTCACATGCTTTGAGTGTTGAAGTTAAAAGTTAAAGTTTTTAACCATAAATATTTCATGTGACCAAAAAAGGCAATTCCTTGGGTATCTCCAAGATCATTGCCTAAATAAGACCTTTATTTGCAAAGGTGGAAAAAAATATTTTTGAAGAGCAAGAAGAACATGAGAACTCTGTTTGGCCAGAAACTCTTTAGCAACAGAAGAGAATCGCCTTCACTTTGTAGCCTTTTGATGGTTGCAATAAAAATGTTTGGTTACTATTTTTTTTATGAATTCCTAGCTTTGTTTTAATTCTATATTAGTTTTATCATAAAATCCAAAAATTGTTAAAAATATAATTAATAGCCAAAAGTAGAGGTGGAGAACTATCGATAGTCGGCGCCATCGATAATCGACGATAGTAATTTCGCAACCATCGATAGTTGACGATAGTATTATCGATAGTCGACTATAGTATCGTCCACAATAATACAAGCAAGCAGGAAACGGTATACCATAAATATACATTAATGTTTCTTGATCCACAAGTTTTGGTTCAAGAATAACAGAATATTGACATTTTCTTCCTTGAGCCTCGTTCGCCTCTCCGAAACAATTTGGCCCGCCTTGCTAAATACCCTTTCGGATTCAACGGAAGTTGCAGGGATGCACAAATATTTAAAAAACATCCTTTTAAGCAAGGGAAATTCCGTTTGGTACACCTGAAATATAATTCAATATAAATATAATTACTTGAGTATTGATTATTTGTTGCTTTAGTTTACCTTAATCCATAAAAGAGGATCCATGTATTGGGCGGCTATAGCTCTCTCCAAAAATTGTCTTTTAATAATAATAGCATCTGACCGTGCGTTTGCGTGTTTGCTCATGGGCCTATCATCCAAAAAATCAAATAATGTGACCTGAGTTTTGGTCTCCGTTGCCGAGTTCAAATTGACAGGATTTTCACAAAATGGCATGTGACGGTCAAAAAGCTATCGTTGGCTCTCGATGTCCACAAGTCACATGTGACCGATATATCAGAAATACCTTCTAACATTTTTGTTAATTTAGCTGATGTTTCCTTGAACATATTAAGCATCAGCACATCTCTTAAGTGTGTTTTGCTTGGGAGCATATATCGGGGATCCAATACCTGACTATAGTTTACAAACCTTAATTTTCAACTATCTTTGGCAATCATTATCGTCAAAGCTTTGTCAATGTCATTCTTTCGTTTTGAGTTTGTAACGTACAAAACGGCTCTTTTAAAGTAAGAAGCTATAGAATGCGTTGACGATCTACAACTGCCGCTTGTCGGTGCGATGTTGTCAGTATCCACCGAAATCGTTGCAGCTGGGATGCTGGATTCTGGAACATGATTTTCCAAACCAGGGTGGAATCTTTTCAGATGATATCGCAAATTTGAAGTATTTCCGCTGGTTTTATACTCCTTTCCGCAGTTAATGCACTTTGCAAATTTTTTATCTTCTGACCTTTTAAAGTATTTCCACACTTGCGAAATTCTACTTTTCTCCTCCCAATCGCCAAATCGTTCTCCGAGTCCGTGCTGCTGCAATCGCATGGCTGCCTTTCAGCGCTCGACTCACTGCGTGTGAGGGAGCCCCGACGTGTGCCTTAAATTCGACACATAGTCAAAATAATATATGAATAATAATAATATGTACATATGTTATATGAACTCGGTAGTCGCAAGCAGATATGTCTAAAAAAAGTATATTTTTTAATAAAAAATATACTTTTAGCTTTATCAAATGGTTTTCATTAACATATAATTTTTTTTCTCGCTGGTTGCAACATCCTCAATAAATGCAATTACCTAGGTTTAGTTGCGGTTACCGAGTTCATACTATACTTTAAAAGTGCGCATTTTACCTCTTTGAATAAAGCGATAATTTCTCTTTATTTTCTTTTATTTATTTGTCACTGTTTTAATCATTTTTCTTAACAAAGCAGACGCCACAAATAAACGCTATCGATAGTTCTCCACCTCTAGCCAAAAGGTTAGATATTTATTTTTCATTGAAAACGACTTAGCTATTTTGTTACAAGGGACATTTTTTTTGTGCCTGTCGCTATTTTTAGGGTTGAGCCAGAAAAAATAATTTAAAATAATAAATATAATCGAATCAAAGTATATTTTAAAAAACGCTGATTCGTTTTAGTTTCTCTTCAAACCACATGAAAATTTCGTTGCGGTGAAATGGGGGGCAGCAAACATTCGGTTTCAAATCGAATCCGAATAAAATGTTTCGATTCGTTTTCCGCAGTACGCCAAAATAATAAAAAATTTCAAGTTAGCTGCTTTTTGTGGTATTAAAAATTGCTCTCTAGTCAAAAATGTATATTAAGTTGCAGTCATCATCACATCATAATTAAAATCCAACCGAGTTCATCGCTTTAAAGTTTAAACGTGTACTGCAGTGTATGACCCCGGCAGATAATGCCTAGGTATAATAATATCATATATTTTTCTTCAACATTTTTTTTCTTACATAAAATCGTGACACCTGCAGCTGCAAACTAGATTTCATGGAGTTCCAACAATATATATGTATGTGACAACTACGGGCAGATTGGGTGCAAGCTGGAAAATCACCTTTCTAAATTGAACTAAATAGTTTGCATTGAATAGAAAGAAGCGCCTGAGTTTGTATCTGTTCGTGAGTGTATTGTGTGTGTTCATTTAAGCCAGTTTCACATTTTTTTTTTAAGGAAAACTGTTGCAACTTGCTTTATACACTTCAAAAGCAGAGTATTACAAGTACCAATGTATCTTGTAGATATGCAGCATATAGAAGCTTTTTGCAACTTTAAAAATAACGCATTTATTTTTTTATATCATATCACATGCCTATCTACTCTTTATATTGTGTCCAAATTACGGCCGATCGCTTTTGGACAACAAATAGGCAGTTAAGATGTCGAAGCCGATTCGAGTAGATCTTTGAAATAAACTTTAATTGCGTGACCCACAACAATTGGTCAAAATCGGATCGAAATTTAAGGGTTATCAGTAAACCCTAGTATGAAAGTGTTTTTTAGGGTAAATTTTTTTAAAAAATACGGTTTTGGGCACTTTTTGCAGTTATTCGTTAATATCTCGTGAAAAAAATGCTACATCGACATGAAAGACAATTAGATCAAAAGTAATTTATGTGCTCTTAACAGTGATATAAATATTTAAAACTGTATGTGCATAGATTAGTAAAAATTAGGAATTAAAATAGTTTAAAAAAAGAATTGATAAAAGTTTTAATGAAAAATTTACTATCGAAGGAGGAAAAGTAGTTTTGATTTAATAAGTTGCGAAGTTTTTCTAAATCGTGCTTAAAAAAATTAGAGATACCTTGAAGGAATCTTCTTTGTATTGTTGCTGAAAACTATTAAAAAAGAATAGTATTTTACGCTGTATTGGGAGACAAAATTTGACCCACGGTGTGGAAAACCAGTTTTTTTCAGCCCAAAAAACACATTTTTTCTCGAAATTAAACATTTTTAGATAGCTTACTCACATAAACCTTAATGTTGAATAACATTTTTTTTCGAGCTGTTTTCGTTTCTTTTAGCTATAAAATATCAGCTTTAACATAGGTTTAAGTGATCAGATCCTTATGCAACTAATCTACCAAGATAAATACATTTTTGTGTTCTCATTCGTTGAAATAAATTAAGTCTAACTGCACCTTTATTTTGTAAATTTCGCTGCATTTATAATATTCCAAAAAAGAACGCAAATTTTCTTAAATATTTTCTTATTATCGGTCAATCTGAAAATGGACAGCACATATTAACATGGAATTCAGCAAAACATTTGCAGCTTAGCTTGCCCTCTTAAAGAATTCTCTCCCTAATTTTGGAGATTGTTGCTAAAAATTAAAGATATTGTCCAAGAACATATGTATGTATGTGCGATGTCTTCTTAAAGAATCTAAATTTCGATATCCAGTGGCATAATCCTATCCCTGAGTGACTAAATGCAGGTGATAAGTTTGTCGAATAACTTCGAAGCCTCTAATGATTTTCTTCGTAATTCGTAAAATTTTGTTTATTCTTTGAATATCCTTTAGTATAGAAGCTTTAAATATTTGCTAAAAGAAAAATGCATGTAAATTTTAAAATCCTTAACTATCGAATGTGGGTTCAAAAATCATCCACGCAGCTCTTGTTCTTTTGAAAATCCCCCCAAGAAAATGGATTTGAAGACATATACATTTTTTTTTAGAAAATTTTGAAGAATTCCATCACAATAAAAAACTCCAATTACCTCCATTGAATTACATTGATTAACTTAAAGCTACCATAAAATTATTCGTCTAACAATAATTGGTAACAAATATAAAGTTAATGAGATTAACTGAACTGCGACCTTTACGATCATTCTTCCAGTCTTTAAGCATCAAAGTCCATTCCATTTTGAAAAAAAAATCCCAGGTCAGTTTTGTAAGGGAACCGTTATTCCTTTGGAAAAAACTGTATTAATCTTATTCAAGTTATTGTAGAGTTGTTGTCCTATTAAGTAATTTTCCAATGAAATACACTTTTTAATATGAGACGTAAAGACACATATTTGCAGAGTATGCACACTTCGAATAAATATAAATCATTTCCAATTTCAGGTTCAAAATCAAGGTGTCGATCCCAATTTGCGGGACGGCGATGGCGCCACGCCGCTGCACTTTGCTGCCTCACGTGGCCATTTATCGGTGGTACGTTGGTTACTCAACCACGGCGCCAAGCTGTCTCTGGATAAATATGGCAAGTCACCTATCAATGATGCTGCAGAAAATCAGCAAGTTGAGGTGAGCATAATATTTGGTAATAAAAAAGAGTCATATGTAACCCGTACACAATATCTATGTCCACTTACAGTGTTTAAATGTGCTGGTACAGCATGGCACGTCTATAGACTACAATCATGGTCGTAATGGCAGTGGCGGCAGTGAGCGCATGTCCTCACAAAGACATAACATGCAACAGCAACAACAACAGCACTCTGGTGTGCTCACCAATGGAAGCAGTTGCAATTCCAATTCGAGCAAGCAAACAAGCCGTAGCAATACCATTAAATCAAAATCCTCGTCTACGCTGAGTTCCGATGTAGAGCCCTTCTATTTGCATCCACCGGCAGTTGGCGGCGCGTCTAGTTTAATAACACGCAAAAATAGTGATGCACTATACTCACAGCACTCGCAGCAATCACGCTCCTCCTCGGAAAAACTCTACAATGGCGTGGGTGGTGGTAGCAGTGGCTTGTTGCCAAATGATGGACTGTATGTCAATCCCATGCGCAATGGTGGCATGTATGCCACACCTTCGCCAAATGGCAGTATTTCGGGCGAGTCTTTCTTTTTGCATGATCCCCAAGAGATTATATACAATCGAGTGCGCGATTTGTTTGTAGATTCGGACTGCAGCAGTGTTAAACAACAGCCACAGCAGCAGCAGCAGCATCATCATCATCAGCATGTGTCCAAGGGTGGCAATGCCATGACCATACAAGCAGATGTACATTCTAGCTCTAGTGGAGCAGGCAGTGGCTCTGAAGAGTCCGTATCACTATCATCCAGTTTTAATTCACCAAAGCCCAGCAGCAACAATCATCACCATCATATGCGCAGTCAGAGTGCTAATAGGCATAGTAGTAGCCACAACAACGATAACAATATTAGCAATAACAACAACAACAATAATAATAATAACAGTCCTAACAACAACAATTACAAGCATCACAGTATGAACAATGGTCACAACAACAACAATAACAAGAACAACAGTAGCAACAATGGCAACAACAATCATGATCATGACTATGAGGATATATACCTGGTGCGAGAAGAATCCCGAAAGCAGCATCTACATCATCATCAACAGCAGCAGTCACAGCAACAACAACATCAACTACAACAGCAGGTAAAGCTTTTCTTAAAATCTTTCCATATTTGCTAAGGATACTCTCGACTTTCCTTATAAATTGTATATTTATTCAACATAATTTTCTTCTTTCCTTTATTTTTATACCTGGTGCTACAGCAACAACATCATAAATATATTGTAGGTCGTTCACGTTCCCGAGACAGTGGCTCCCACTCCCGTTCGGCCAGCGCCAGTTCCACGCGCAGCACTGAAGTGGTGCTCCAATACAGCAATCATGTGAGTAGCCAGGACAGCATTGTTTGGTCTTTATCATATGAACTCTCTGTTTCTCTTTTATAGCACTTGAACAATAAGCGCGTCAATAGCAACAGCAACAACATTAACAACACTGGCGGCAGCAACAACAACAGTCCACTAAACCGCAATAAATCCCATTCGATCATTGGTCTACACAGCAGCAAATATGAGTCTAACTCTAAGGATAGCTACAGCGCCAAGAATGTTAACCTTAAGAGTCAACTGAATGCTGGAATTAAGAGTGACACATACGAGAGCGTCTGTCCGCCGGAAGATGTAGCGGAGCGTACCAAACAGTCAAACAAAAACTCCATGATTCGTAATAAATTGGCCGATGCCGGAGCTGTGCATGGTAGTAGCCCCAATATTAATGGCTTTAATGTCAACAATCAGTCCATAAATATGAATAATCGAAACTTAAAACGTGTGTCCTCAGCGCCACCTATGCAAAATTTGGCTGTCGGTAAGTGGCGTGTCTAAGTATATCCACAACATTTGCATCCTGTTAACTAAAACTCTTTGTATTTGTCAGTCAATGGTCCTCCACCACCGCCACTTCCACCGCCACTGCGTGTGCAAATGCAGCAGCAAAAGCACAATCCGGGTGCCAACAATAATTTGGATGAACAAACTAACAGCAACAATAGCAACTATAAGAAATCTTCTTTTGGTAGTCGAACAAGTTCCATGACTAATATAGCTGCTACATCCGTGGTCTCAGCTGCAGCTGCTGGTTCCACTGATGCTGTGGATTCGGATTCTGGCTTGGAGGTCGTTGAAGAGCCAAGCTTGCGTCCATCGGAACTAGTTCGTGGCAATCACAATCGCACCATGTCTACAATATCAGGTTAGTAGACTTTTACTAGAAGTAAAAAATTATTTTATAGGTACAGCAGTCGGTATTAAAATGCTCGAATTGTGGTTAGTACTGTCATGACGTCATAGTAACAACAAAATTAATGAAACTAATAAGCATAAATATAGAAAATGTAATTTAAGAAAGCTTGGATAAATGTGCCTAAAACACAATATATGAGGAATAGTATCTTTATTACAATATCTATATTTCTCGCTTTTGTTAAATAGCTGAAATTTACATTCCGCCACCGAAGGAAAAACAAGCCAATCTATTTGATTGCCGCATAATCCTTAGAATGTATTCCCTATCATGACCATTTCTTAATGTTGTTCAATCCGTTCTTCGCTCGAAATACATTTGGCATCAGTTTACTTAGTGCAAAAAGTAATCCCGAAATGTCAATAGGTTTTGAACATTTCAATAAGCATTTCATTCTATTTATCTTACTACGTTTTGAGGCGTATCCTCCATCGGCCATTATCGCAGATTGGGTTTTTTTTGATACTTTTGTAGTCATTGGATTTGGTAGAATATTACGGCTGACTGGGCCTTCGATTCCCCTGAATGTTAGTAGATATCCACCTCAGGCTTCCATGCAAAAACGTCCTCGAAGCGCAGAGCGCCTGAGGGGCCGCCTTCTCATATTACCGACCCCACCCCACTTCCAAAAACCAGCTAGTAAAAATAAGCGTAATGTTAAAGATCAACGATGTTCCTCTGTATTCTTATCTTTTTGCTTATGACTTACGGGTATTTCGCATTGATATGGATCCATTTCACTGATGTTTTATAATATATTAGCAAAAACAACGAGACTTTCGTATAAAATTCCTTATTATTGGGTAAGTAGCTGATATAAGTGTGTTTAGCACCTCTAAAAAATCAAAAAGTTTTTTGGATGCATAACTCGTTTGTTAATTAATATATCATAAGCAAAATTGGCATTCGAAAGTTTCTTAGAATTCCCAAGTACTGTATAAATTTTATTGAAATAAACATATACCTAATCCTTCATTGCTTTTTGGGCGAGTTAATGCAGCTAAATGAAACGCATCTTACTAGATGTAAGACTGTTAGGCACGTTCTTAAAACTAAAATTTTTAACGTATTTGCTTTATTCCTGATAGTGCTACTTTTTAACCGGCTTAAACGCGCCTAATTCTAACAAAATAAATAAATTTATATATAGTCAAAAAGAGAGTTTCAGCTTTAGCTAACAACATTTATACTAATCGATCGAAAGATTGCCCACACTATGCGCATCCAGGTCAATGCTTGAAACGCTAGGTGATATTGTCCTTGGATTAGGAATACCGGCGCCGCGATCCACGATAAGTGCAGGCGGTCGTTTTGTTATGAACTCGGTAATTTGAACTACAACCCATTTTGTAAGTTTTATGACAGCTACACGAGCCCCGTATTGCAATACCATGGCACCGAAGCCCTTGTAAAGACCCGCAAATCCCTCAGTGATTACAGTTGTGCGAAAACAATCCATAGCGCCCTGGTAATTCGTCAGTATGGGCACAACCGCACAGCCATTATCGAGATTGTCGATAATCGTGCGAGTGCCCTGCATTTGCAGGCGATGCAGAATGGTCTCAAATGGATAAAATATTAACTCTGTGGTGAACATGGCAATAAGATTGGCATAAATCTCGGCATTTTGATGCTCCAGTGCTATGTCACGAAATTTGGCCCGGTTCAAACGACGCCGCATAATGCGAGAAGAGACGCCATGTATAACAAGATTAAAGAGGTACTTGGATATGCCCATTGAAACACAGGGTCCAATCAATGCCCAGGCAGTCAGCATGCTACCCTTTTGCGAAGAGTTCCAATAAAACAAGCGTAAGCTGCCTTCGCGAAAGACATCCAAAAGACCAGGCTTTTCACTGGCCATATCACTTTGTACGGTTTCGACAAGCGACGCAGCATAGAAGGGCACGACTAGACCCATACTGATGCACTTTAAAAGAACATGCTGTCCAAAATGCTTTACCGAGGTGTGATTGTCGATTTCTTTTGGCCAATCTGTAAACTTGGAGACGACATCATCAGCGGCCAACGTCATGCCGCGAACTAGCAAGCAGCTGCCCAAGCCCTTCCAAAGCGTGGTCATGCCTTGGCGTCTATGCAAATGTATAATGCTTGGCAAAAGTGTGAATGGCTGTAAATGGTACCACTGAGAGGAATTATAGACCTGGCATTGGCGACGTAGCACTACAAAGGGATGACTTAAAAGATTTTCCGAGGCAAGAGAGACCCACTGGGCGCCAAAGATTAAATATTTGGGTATGGCGATATCGTCATCCTCATTGCCAAAGTATTTGTCCATCTGTTTATTTGCATCCAATGGCTGCGATTTGTTGCCAACGTCCTCTTCGGCATTCATATTGTCCACATTAAGCTTTTCGCGATTATTACTAGAATTGGACTCAGACATCATATTCTCATCATCATCATTGTCAAGCTGCTCATCGTCAAAGCGTCCACGATTATTGACGCCCTCCATGGTTAATATATGAGTTTTGTGCTGCCCACACTGCAGTATTATTAGTTAAAATTCCTTATTATTGTAGCTATTGCTTTCAAGCCGAGTTAAAAGTGTTTGATTGAATGTTTGACGGGAATTGCTTCTGAACAAAAATAAATTTTATTTCCATGCAGCAGTGAGAAAAATAATAGAACAGGATTTGGAGTTGTTAAAAATAATTTCAGTTGGCTGAAAAGTTCCTATTGATTATTCAACATGATTGCCAAAGAAAGAGTAACATTAATTTAAAAATTTAAGGGTCATCATGTGAACCTTTGTTAAAATGTGTTTTTTAGGGTAATTTTTGCTCGAAAAATACAAAAATGACAGCCTTTTTTTCTTAAGCAGAGATTTTTTCGAAAAACGGGCTTGGGCACTTTTAGTTATTCGTCAAAATCCGTGAACAAAAATGTATCGAAATTAAAAACTATTAGATCGAAAGGTATTGATTGCTCTTTACAGTGATATAAGATATGTACAGATTTAGTAAAAATGATTGAAGTTGCAAGCAACCAAAGTTCGACCACTTTTTAAAATTATAAATTTCGATTTGCTGTTTATGAACGAACAAAATTTGTAAAAATTATGTTAATCTTTAATCTGAAAGAGAATTCTTACAAGAAGACGAAGATCTTCGAAATCGGATAGGAACTGTATATGTTATTGAAACTTGGAAAACTTTGGGTGAAACTTTTTTTTCAATACTTGCGTGCATATTTAAAAACGTTATTTTGATATTCCAACGATCAACTTAACTTTACGGTCATCTGGAATTATTTTTGGAAATTTTTAATGTTTTCACCCGTAACAATAATTTTTGGACGGCCTATATGGAATTTAGCATACCAATTACAAATTGTTTTTTTGCCTGGCAACACTCATCTTTTTATACCCTGTACCGTATGGTATACAGGGTATATTAAGTTTGTGCAAGCCGAAAATGTATGTAACATATAGAAGGAGACGTCGGAGACACCCCAAAGTTACCTAAAATATGATCAGGGTGAATAGAGAAGTCGATATACCCATGTCCGTCTGTCCGTCTGTCCGTCCGTCCGTCTGTCCGTCTGTCCGTCCGTCCGTCCGTGTGAACGCCTAGATCTCAGAGATGGTAAGAGCTAGAGTTACCAAACTTTCACATTAGATCCCATATTATTCCATAGGAGGCAAGTTTATTTTATTTTTTTGATATCGGGGATAAATTACACTGGTTAACAAAATTTAAACTTTTTTTTGTCACATAAAAACTCATATCAAATTTTGAATATACTGGGGTCACCAAGCAATAATATGTCAAGGAAAAAAATTGGCACATAAGGTATCCTTGTGATATCGAAACATATATTTTTGTAAAGAGTAGGAAAATTCATTACACTTAACGAAAGTTTTTTTTAATGTACAATAAAAAATGATCATTTTCGTGAATATTTAGCTTCTGGTAAGTCTCTTTAAGTTTCCAACAATATATGTGGAGTCCAGGATCTATCTTGATGTAACACAGGAAATCCAAAATAATCTGAATAGCACTGTTCAATTAATGGCGTAAATTTTCGACGCTGGGATGTAAAAGTTAATTTCCCACACACATAACAAAAACTGTCGGGGTTATTAGAACACTTTCGTGGCATATTCACTATGTCATTAACATAAATAAAATGTAAATTAATTAAATGCACTAGTTATACAGTTGCCGAAACAACAACGCGCATTGAGGTTGGAAATGAATATATAACTGTCAAAAAAAAACTGGACGTGACTGGAACGAAATTATATTTTTTTTTTAATGTAGGTATGCCAACATAAACAAAAATCATTACTAAGTTCATGTGACAAAAACAGTGTTTACCAGTGTTATATAGCTCCCATAGGGGTGTTTGAGACGACCTCGACAAAAAAAAAGCGTTTTAGATGAATAATTCGTTTGTTTATGAAGATATCGTAACGAAATTTGGCATTCGAAAGTTTTTTATAGTTCCCAATCATTGTACCAAATTTGATCAAAATCGGTTGACTATATCATATAGCTCCCATAGGACCGATCGGCCAAAATAACTTTTTTAAAGAAAAATTCGTTATATTTCGTTTTTTAATAAAGATATCGTAACCAGATTTGGCGTTTGGAAATTTTTTAGACCACTTAAGCAATGTGCCAAATTTGAACAAAATCGGTTGACTATATCATATAGCTCCCATAGGTCCGATCTTCCAAAAAATCCATTTTTTAACAAAATTTGTTGTGTTTCGTTTGTTTGTTAAGATATTGGGATCAAATTTGACATTCGTGAGTATTTTATAGTTCCTAAGCACTGTACTAAATTTGATCCAAATCGTTTGACTAGATCATATAGCTCCCATAGGACCAATCGGTCCAAAAACACGTTTTTTATACAAAATTCGATGTGTTTTGTTTGTTTGTAAAGATATTTGAAATAAATTTGGCATTCATATCTTTTTTAAGGTATTTTAGCACTGTGTCAAATTTTATTGAAATCGGTTGACTATATCATATAGCTCCCATAGGAACGATCGGTCAAAAAAAAATTTTTGCTTAAAAATTCTTCTGTTTTTGGTTTTTTGTGAAGAAATCGGACTTTATTACAAGCTAGTGGTACAGGGTATCCTAAAGTCGTCCGCGCCCGACTTTACGTCCGCCATTTTTTTTTATGTTTTATTTTTGCAATAATTCAAAAATTCATTTATTTTTATCTATTGCATATTTCTGTTTTTATTCGCCAATCCAGGGTGTAGGAGCCATCGTTGGACATGCCGTTAAATTAATTTTACTTAAAATTTTTGTTTGAACGTCTTTTAAGTCTTTTTATTGGGTTTGCGTTAATTAAATTTCTTGCCAGCCTGTTTTTATGTTGTGCTAATCGTTCATTGTAACGGCTTACATGTTTGTTAATCTGCATCTCCACTGTGTCCAGATTTAGGTCACGGTGCAAGGTCGAATTCCTTACGTACCAATCGCAACCAGTAATAAGGCGCAATGCCTTATTTTGGAACGTTTGTATACGTAAGCGATTCGAGCAAGCCGCTATACCCCAAATCTGGATAGCGTATCTCCAAGTGGGTGCCACAATTGCGTTGTAAAGTGCTCTTTTGCATCGTAGCGGAAGATGACTTTTTGTATTCAGAAGCCAATTCATTTTACTCATTTTAAAGCGGCAACTTTTAATCGTTTGGTTTATATGCGATCGAAGTGTTAGTCGCTTGTCGAGTATCACTCCAAGATATTTCGCCTCACTTTGAATGTTAAGGGGCTGGTTATCTAGCCATATAGCGGGTGGAGTCTTCCTCTTTAATGCGTATAAAACCGACTGACATTTGTTCGGATTTAAGGTAATATTCCACCTGCGAGTCCAGCTCTCAAGCAGGTGGATGTACTCTTGTATCCCGTCAGCTACTTCATACTCACAGGATGATGAGTAAAATATTGCCAGGTCGTCAGCGTATGAAGCCATTAGCATTTTCTTCACAACAGCCTGTAGTAACTCCGTAGGAGTAGGGATGTCAGAAGTGTACAAATTGTAAAGGAGCGGCGCAAGTACGCTTCCTTGAGGTACTCCAGCTCTCATCAGCCTGGCAGTGGACAGCGTGTTTTTAATGCTGACTTGGAATCTTCTGTCTTCAAGGTATGATCGCAATATTCCAAAGTATGAAGCAGGAAGTAAGATCTTAATTTTAGCCAGCAGGCCGATCAGCCAAACTCTATCAAATGCCTGTTTGACGTCGAAAAAAGAGAGGGGAGGAGGCTTATTGGACGGTAGGATTCTGGGTCCGACTCATCTTTTCCAGGTTTCCTGATCATAGTAATGAGAGCTATTTTCCATTGGGCAGGGAAGTGTTGTGTTCTGATTATTGCATTAAAAATCAGCGTAAAAAGAAGGGCTTTCCTTGGTAAGGCTCGTCATGACCTGGGGCCTTTGACTTAGGAAGCTTTGTTATATTTTCTTCAATCTCATCTAATCTGATGGGACGAACAGGCAACGTCATTTGGGCAACACTCATCAAGCCAATTTTTGGCATCAGAAGCATTTTTGTTCATCAAAATATTGTGCTTTAATTTGAGTACACAAAATTCCTTTTTATCCATTTCTACCCAATCAAAAAAAAGTTGCTTTACTCAAAATGCTATATCTCAAAAACTAATAGTCCGGCAGCTTTCATTTTATTTTTAGACTTATCTTTTATATGTTAGTACTAGCGAACAATGATAAGGAATAAGTAGAAACGATATGAACTTTTTAGCCGACCTGATAGTTATCTAAATCGATTGACTTTTTCAGCCCCGGTCAAAATACCTTTTGCGGGGCAAAGTCGTTAGAACCGTTAACGTACGCAATCTTTTTGGTATAGGCAAGGTATATCGAAATTACAAAACATCACATTACTATCTGCCACAGTAATATCGCCATATTGAAAATGTATGTATATAATAAATTTGACATTTTCACTTTTTTTTTACTACAAAAAAGTAAAAAAAAACGTTTTTTTCTAACAAAATGCCATATTTAGTTACAAGTGTCCGAATAATTTATGTGCTTAAAAAAGTGTCTTTTTTCGTTTTGTTCAGTTTTTATTTATAACAATTACGATTTTTAAAGATTTTATTTTTTAAACATATATCTGGAATGTTATTCTTCAATAAGCAAAAAAAAAAAGTGCAAAGTTATAGCGCGTTAGAGTTTAAAACTTGTAGTGTCCGAATAATACATGTGTTCACTGTATGTATATGTATTATTTGTAGTCTTTAGAGATATTACCACTGTGTCTCCCACAACAATTTTTCACTTTCTACTCTACAACGATTTCAGTAGAAAGCTTAAAATTGAATTTTTTGGTGGTTGGTTTTTCTAGACTTTAGAGTAGTCAAATGCATTATATGGGTTTTGAGTGCCTCAGTGTCAATGACTATTTTCATTAGCGACAAGTCTTTTTTAAGTTGATAGATAAAATGTCATCTTCTTAGAAGCTAATTTGCACATATGTAATAAATGTAGTAAGTTTGCTAGCTTGGCACTCAACAGCCAAAAACAAAGCGCACTTGATATTCATTTAAATGGGTTTCGATTTTTTCAAAATCTCGTTAAACCTGCCTACCACTACCGCATAATGGAAAAGTGGAATAATTTAACAGCAGACATGCTTAATAAACGTTCACACGTTCAACTTCGAGGTAGTGGCAGCCCGCCAAACTTGCAACGAAAACCTAGGAAAAATATTTCCAAACAAAGAAGTGGAAGCAACTATATAGGGTCTTTAAAAGTAATTTTGTGTCTATACGAGGTGTGTTTAAAAATTAATGTGACTTTTCAAATTTCGCTGGCAACGTATTTTCGATTATCGATTTGCGTGGCGCCTTTATAATTTGTTTATAAAATTCATCCCTTTCCCAAGTAAAACTTTACCTAGGGTTACCAGATAAAATATGTTAAATTTTTTATGATTTTAGGGGGGTTCTCCTAGGATCCATTTTGATGGAAAGTATACTTAAATATACAAATAAAAGTTGATCGGTCTTATAAAGCAAGCGATTACGAGATAGAAAAAGTCAGGTCTCTTTGAATATTGTTATTCCGAACGTATCAGGTTGCCCCGGAAGCTGGGCTTCAACGTTCCGCCATTGTTTCTAGAATGACTTTATAGAGTATCTGAACACTTGCCTAAAGGCTCATTTAGTGTCCAAAACTATTATGGAATTCAAGATGCAATACATTACGTATGCATTAACTGGTATACCCTTTATTCGGAAAAACAATTACGTTGCATTGAACGAGTCGTTGCCTGGGACAATTTGGCTTGTATGGTTAAACCCACTCCATGTATTGTATATTATACGGGAAACAAAATGCACATTTGACCATGAAAAAAATTGTATGGTGTACATTTTGCTTAAGGTTAAGTTACGATGAGTTGGTGTGTGCCGCTTCATCGATGCGTTGCCCGGGGGCCTTGGATCGGCTACAAAGACGTTAGTTGTTGTTAGCCATGGCCAACAACAATGCATTTCTGGGCAACGACGGCAGCGAAAAAAAAACTTTTACCAACGAAAGTGAATGTGTTGCACATACTGCATACTGCAATACTTTTATGCTATGTTCACACACGCTGTTGGAAGTTAAGACATTGCCACTTAGTAGCTGCAACTTGGCTTTGGTGGCGCCGCAGTCGTCTGGCTGTCGCTGCGTCGATGCTGGCGTTTTGGTTGAATAGCTTTGACGATCGCTTGAACTCGAGTTAGGCTGCCACAGACGCTTGCCACAGTAACATCGCCGCGCTGTCTTAACAATTTTTCGCTGTCATTTAATTGGTTGCAATTTTTGAGCTATTGCATATAATATTCGGTGAACATGTAATTTGTAAAACTAATCCTAACGATCTCGGAAGATCTGCAGCATGAATATGCTAAGTTCTAGTAAAGTGCACAAAAGCACGCGGCGTAATTATTTTACGCTGAGTTTTCAGCGATTCGATATATTTCGGTGTAAGTTAAAGTTTATCGTAATGTGTTGCAAAATCAATCGTGAAACAAGTGAATTATGAAATCGAATAAGTCGTGAAATAAAATACACTTAAACTGTCTCCAGAGCAATATTATAGCAGACTGTGGCAAATCGCATTATTTTCAATTTTTCGGAACTCAGTCTAACTACATAGTAATTAATATGTGTTTTAAAGTTTTCACACCACTATCCAATTGTATATTGAGTGCTGTGACCTGAGCCCCTCTTCAGAGGTGAGGGGTACGCGTACGCTCTCTCTAGTTTGCATACAAATAAATTGACTTACTCGGATTATTAATTTTATTACACGATTACGTTTAAGAGTAAGACGCAAATCGGATTGGTGGCAAAAAGTTCATGGGAAAGACGTGCAACAATAATTAGACTATGCAAAAACAGCTCTATGTGCTTATTTATTGTATATATTTACATGCATATATGTACATGTACATACCTATGCGTTACACTTACTCCTTGGCAAGGCAATGGCCTTCACATAAACTGACTTAGACTCATAAATTATACAAACTTTTGTCATGTCCAATTTCTCTCTGCCAAGTTGTTGCACCACCAAAATAAAAAACCACTTGTAAAAACCACTTTGACTGAAAATTGTATCTTATGTCTTGTGTATCAAAAATGTGACAGTATTAATTGGCCAGACATTTTTGCTGAGAGCTTGACCATCGCTATGTGTGGCAAACAGGCTCGACTCCATTTTTTGTGTGGTTTTTTTCTCGTTTTTTTTTTGTTTTTGTTTTTTTTTTTAATTGATTTGAGTTGTTTGACCATACCACGCCATTTGACAACTTCGATAGTGGCAAGTGCTGCATATAGCGCGATTTACAGTTACAATTCAACGCTGCGTTGGTTTTCCAGTCGCAAAAAATCATGCTTCCAAATTGTTGTTCGGCCGTGAAAGTTGAGCGCGTTTGGTTGCACCCGTTATGATGCGCGTAGCGAGTATATATAGGGTGAGCAATCTGTGGGTTTGTTTGTTAGACTGAAACTGCTCATTTATATATGAAAAAATGAATAGCCAGTTTCATGTAACCATGACTTTTTGTTCGTCTGTTCATATGAACAAAAGTATTTCGAAGACTACAAGATGCGCATTATTTGCAATCATAGCAAGTTTGTCCATTCATGTCAAAATATATCCATTCTATGGCAGGCTTATATATCCACCATATAAAAACTGCCTTAAACAAATTTGGCACAATCTAAAACCGAGGAATGCTTTAAAAGCTGTAATGGAAAATGTTTTAATATGACTAATATTTCATGCTACCTCATTAACTACTATGAATTTTAAAGACGGGTGCGAAAGACTTGGATATACCCTATCCTATTGCAATAAAACTTTTTTTTCGACCAATAGGACCAATGAGGAGCTTCCGCCGCAGACTTCATTTATTTAGCACCTTAAACGTGATCCTGTACTTTCCACTTTTCCTATTTCCCTGGTTTTTTCTGTTTAATCTATATCCTTATCACTTACACCTACTATCGGTGTCACAACGGGCCTGCAATACAATGGTCTAAGTGTGTTGGGACACTAAGAAACTCTCCAACAAGAATTCCCTTAGGATACTTACTGGTTTACTTACGGGACACAGGAGACGGGAGCATTGATGGGCATCGTAGATTCTAACACCTATAGATGTGACACTCTCGTCAGAAGAAGAGTATCCCTTTGTGGCGATTACAGAATATCGATGCACGACGTACTTGGACTACAACCATCCCAGATAATTAAATTTATCTGCATAGTTGAATCGGTCAAGCAGCGCTAGAGCTGGTAGGGAGCACAATCGCACTACCCAGCTCAATTGACTAGTAATATTTTTTTTTAGAAAAGTTGTTCGGGTCACTTTTTATGAAAATACTTAAAAATTTGTGTCCTTAAATAGATGTATACTTTTATGGTTATTACTAAAATAAAAAGCCGTACACGATACGATATATTTTGTACACAGGCGGTACAAAACTAAAGTTTTATAATAAGATCGTAGCCAGCAACAAACTTAACCCAAGCCAGCCGCTTTGCTGTTTATAGAGCAGGTTGTGCAATCAGTTGCATCTTTCGTGGGGTTGTCGATTGTTGATTGTTGGACCGATCAATATATTTTAATTTGTCTCTCAACCCGTGGTACGACATGATCATCTGAGTTGTCAAAAATTTAGCATCGATAAACGATAAAAAGTTCAATAATCATATAAATATAAGAATAAAATGGCGTACGTAAAGTCGGGCGCGGACGACTTTGGGATACCCTGTACCACTAGCTTGCAATAAAGTCTGGTTCCTTCACAAAAAACCAAAAACAGAAGAACTTTTAAGCAAACATTTTTTTTTTGACGGATCGTTCCTATGGGAGCTATATGATATAGTCAACCGATTTCGATCAAATTTCACACAGTGCTTTAATACCTTAAAAAAGATCAGAATGCTGATCTGAGTTCAAATATCTTTACAAACAGGCGAAACACAATGAATTTTGCATAAAAAACTTTTTTTGGACCGATTGGTCCTATAGGAGCTATATGATATAGTCAACCGATTTTGACTAAATTTAGTACAGTGCTAAGGAACTATGAAAATCTTACGAATACCAAATTTAATTTTAATATCTTTACAAACAAACGAAACACAACAATTTTTGTTCAAAAATCGATTTTTTGGAAGATCGGCCCTGTGGGAGCTATATGATAAAGTCAACCGATTTTGTTCAAATTTCGCACATTTCTTAAGTGCTCTAAAAAATATCCAAACGTCAAATCTGGTTACGATGACTTTATTAAAAAACTAAATATACCTTACCATCTCTGAGATCTAGGCGTTTAAACGGACAGACGGGCGGACAGACGGACTTGGGTATATCGACTTCTCTATTGACCCTGATCATATTTTATGCAACTTTGGGGTGTCTCCGACGTCTCCTTCTATATGTTACATACATTTTCGGCTTGCACAAACTTAATATACCCTTTGTACCATACGGTATAGGGTATAATAAACTTGAAGAAAAATCCAACGTTTGGACCTTTACTATTGGCACTGCTCACCGTTCAAATGGTTGATGAATGTGGATTTTGACCAACTTTTCCCAATTAGCCAACTTAAGGCGTTGTTTATGCCACACTACGGCAACAGCTATGACACTTTGCATCAATCTCTCTCTGGTTGAGATTCTATTATTTCTATGTGTTCACCATCTATATACACATTTGGGCTATCTACGGAGGCTGTTGAGTTGGGGACTTGAGAAGAATCTTGTCAGGCTGAGCAGGCCAAGTAATTTCATCTTTATATTTGTACATTTTATTGGCGTTGACTCCGCCATTTCAAAATTAGATTAGCTTATGCCATTTTATTCTTTTGTGTTTTTTTTTTTTTTGGGTGCCACCCTCATTAAGTAAGTTGGCTAGCCATTTTTCGATTAATGGTGAAAGGCGATGACGATGCTGCGCATACGCAATGAGTTAAGCTCAAGCTAGCATGACCGTGAGCCGCGATAACTCTTAAATGTTTTAAGACCAAACAAAGGAAATGCTTAAATCTTATAAATAAATTGGTTCAATTTCAGCGAACAAGAAAGCCAAGTTGTTAAATGCCAATGCCAATGGCGGCAACAACGCCAACGCCGCATGCAATACTAACGGAGAACTGACTCATACTGGCAACGCTAACGGTGGCACTGGTCTAGGCCATGTTCAGCAGCAGCAGCAACAACAGCAAATGCACCATCACCAAATGCAGAATGGCAGCATATATGGCTATAGTGTTGGGGGTGGCTCTGACGATGGCCAGAAGCAGCAGCGCAATCACTACCAGCAAACGCATTACCAGCAACAGCAGCATCCCTATGGCACAGTTTCTATTTATGGCGGCTCTTCTGCCGAAGATCACTATGAATTGCAGCAGTCACAATATGGCTATACAACTGGCGCAAATAATGGTGCTGGTGGAGCGCCCATGGGTACACGCACTGGTGGCCCTAACCTGGTGAACAAGCAGCTGGTGCTACCGTTTGTGCCGCCCAGCTTCCCCAACAAATCCCAAGATGGCGTCACGCATCTCATTAAGCCGTCCGAGTATCTAAAGAGTATTAGCGATAAGCGTTCGTGTCCATCATCGGCGCGGTAAGTGAAAAGCAGTCAAAATGCTACCACTATACACAGCTGTAGAAGTAGCTCATTTAATTTATATATGTATGTATGTTTGCGTGTGTGTTTGTATAACGTGCAACTCTTTGCTGCAAGCTTCGTGCAGCAGCCATATAATTTCGCCTAACAGTGGCTGAAGCCGTTGCTGCCACAGCTAAACACGAATTGCTGCTACTACATACAAAGTATCTCAAAGATGCAGCACAGCAATTAGCAGGCAGCGACTTCCTTCGTCATCAGCCGCCTCATCGTTCAAGTGTGCATGAAATTTTATGCGTGCTGCATGCCAGCCAACAGCTGCCAACTCCCAGCTGGCTGCAACACAGTGTGGCACACTGTTACTTCAGTTGCAATTGAAGCCCGCGACGAAGATGATATTGCGCTCAAGATGCGCCTGGCGCAGGTCTGCCATACAAAGTTGCATACACACACACATACACACACAGACACAGACACACACACACAGACACAATGAGTGAAAGCAGCGCCCGTAAATAATACCGATACTCTCTTTTTATTTGACAGCTCCACGGATACGGAGGACTATATGCACATTCAAATAGCACAGCAACAGCATCCTATAAACATGGGCGAGCAGCCACCTCAACCGCCACCACCACCACCATTGCCACATATCATGCCCCCACTCATGCCCATGATGATGCCATTGGTGGTCAATAATGGGGATACCACCAAGTCGCACAAACCTAAGAAGAATCATGGTGTGCCGCCTACTAGCCAGGATACGGCCACACGCAAGCAGCATCAACCGCTGTCTGCCATTTCAATACAGGACTTGAACAGCGTGCAAGTAAGCTTTAAATCAAAAGTTTGTATTAATCATTTCTAACAATTCCCACCACCCATAGTTGCGGCGTACGGATACACAGAAAGTGCCCAAACCTTATCAAATGCCAGCGCGCAGCCTGAGCATGCAGTGCCTCACCTCAACGACAGACGCCTATCTAAAAACGGACTTGATTGCGGAACTGAAAATCTCCAAGGATATACCTGGCATTAAGAAAATGAAGGTGGAGCAACAAATGGCCAATCGTATGGACTCGGAACACTATATGGAAGTAACCAAGCAATTTACGGCCAACAATTATGTGGATCAGGTGAGTAAAGCAGCTTATATATGTGCTTGAACGGATTGTCATGCGTTTCAAAGATCTACTTACAGATACCAGAAAAGGATCAAGCTGGCAATGTTATACCCGACTGGAAGCGTCAGATGATGGCGAAGAAAGTTGCCGAACGTGCCAAAAAAGACTTTGAGGAGCGCATGGCTCAAGAGGCGGAATCCCGCCGCTTATCGCAAATACCGCAATGGAAACGAGATTTACTAGCGCGTCGGGAGGAAACCGAAAACAAGCTCAAGTAGGTTTATGTTCTCTAAGTGGAGTGCGCACATAAGCTAACATGCGTTAACCATTTTGCAGAGCGGCGATCTACACGCCAAAAGTGGAGGAGAACAATCGTGTGGCGCACTCTTGGCGTCTAAAGAATCGAGCCATGTCCATTGACAATATAAATCTGGCTGTCTGCAGCGTCGGTCTTAGCATGGAGCAGCAGCAACAACAGCAACAGGGCGACAAAGAGAACAACAGCGAGGCGTTGTTTAACGGTGGTAACTTACAGAATCAAACCCAAGAGCAGCAGCAGACAGACGAACCGCCGGAGCAGTCGGAGGAGGAGGACAATGAGAACATTATACCATGGCGTGCTCAGCTGCGCAAAACGAACAGCAGACTAAGTTTGATTTAAGTAAAGTCAGTGAAGTCCAATGCGAAAGTCTCTTAGTGCATTTTATTGTTATGCTTTATTTTTGTCCGTTTGCATACTTACTGTGGGACTTTAAAGTGGAAGAACATAAAAAAATAAATAAAAATGCAAATAAAAAATACTTTTAAGCAAAGCTTTAGAACGCTTTTGGTGCGTATAAAATGAGCATAACTTTTCAATTCCATATATAAGAGCAGGCTTCAAGGCAGGCTTTAGACCCAAAAATATATTAAACTATTTGCATGTACATTAATATGATTTTTTTTTTTTTTTTTTTACTAATTATATATATATATAAATACCTATATTTTTGTTATTTCTATTATAAGTACTTTTATTTAATACATGGGCACAGTTGCAAGAATATAGAGAAACATTTAAAAGCATTAACTTAAGAAATATTTTTTTTGTTTAAATATTAAAACGTTTTTTAAATGGCTTAGAAACTTATTCGTACAAAATGTATTTTGCTTAGGTTTTTTTTTATTGTTATCTGTTTTTATAATATTATTTGGTAATAATTTAAAAAAACTATTAATAAAACTATCTTATTTTTTTTTAATATGTTGCTTTGTCAACCTTGCAACTTGTGGTAAAACGTATTTCTACAAAAACTGAAGTCACCTGTTGTGAAACTGCAAAAGAATCCATCTTAGGTGCATGGTGAGATGATGCGTATCAGCTTCGTGAAGGTGTTGCATTTACTCAAGAAATAACGTTGCATGTCAATTATTTCGTCAAAATGCCTTCTCCTAAGCAGAAGCTTCTGGCTCTTAATGGGATAGTGCCAAGTGCCAGCAACGAACAATGGACGTTTAAAATTAAGACGCGGTTTTGTGGAAAATGGGGCCCCGAAGAAGAAGCGAAACTACTGTGCGATATTTATCAGGACTGATAAAGTCCGTGAAGCTTAATCCATCAAAATCACCCACAGAGTGATGGAATACTTGAGTGGTATAAATTAGTACAAGATCAAATTTCCAAGCATTGTTACCATTTGGCATATTACCTTCAAGTTTTGGAATGCATTTGTGAGCTTTTCTTTTTCAATGAATATAAAAACATGATTTTTGGCAACCAAGTGGAAAATATTCTAAAGTATATTGGAAGCAGTGTACGGGGCCCCGGACCACGAAGGCCCCCGACGTGCGTAAGCAAAAAGTAATAAAAACTATTTTATTTCTGAAATGACAAGATTCAAAACAACCAAATTGTTTTTTCTCGTTCAAAACTTGGCAACACCCTACATCGGTTATTGTCGTGGGCTGCGGGATTTCCCCGTCTCATAATACGTCTAAGGTCTAGAAAAGGGGATTCTTTAGAGAGAATGAGAGTTTTCGAGAGCGTTTTTGTTATTGCGCCGGCCGGCTTTTGCGTTTGCTTGACTTTTCGGTAAAACTTTGAACCAACTAAATTTAATTTCGAATAAAAAAAAAATGAACGTGAAGAATGTAGAAATATAATTAACATTTTAGAGAGTTATGATTTCTTAGTGCTTGTCACATTTTTTTCTTCACTATTTGAAATCATTAATCCTGTTTCTAAAGCTCACCAGCATGAAAATAATGACTTACAAAAAACTAGTATTCTATTAAGTAATCTTTTGAATAGACTGTGCGAATTAAGAAATAAAAATTCATTCAATAGTTTACTAAATAAGGCCAAAGATTTAGCAAAAGAGTGGAAGGTGACAACTGTTTTTATAAACAAAAGGCGAAAGATAACGAAGCGGTTTTTTGATGAGTTGTCACAAAATGAGAGAATTTCATACCCGGAATCTTATTTCAAAGTCAATGTTTACTATTGCTGTTTAGATATATTAATTTCACAAACTAAGCAAAGATTTCAGAGTCTTCGCAACCTGAGTAGTACATATGTTCGAAATATTACAACCGGAGAAACTCCTGTCTTCTTCAAACGAAGAGGTATTAAACGCTTCCGGAAAACTGTCTGATAAATACAGTAATGACAACTCAGTTAACCTTTATGACCAATTAAAGACTCTTAGAACATGCTTAAAATCTAAAATTCAAAAAATTTATTCGATTAAGGAACTAATGGAATTATTGCTCATAGAATTCAATAGTCTTGCATCCAGTTTTCCGGAGGTAATAGCAGCATGCTTTTTATTCATGACCCTTCTAGTTACAACCGCAACTGCTGAAAGAAGTTTTTCGAAATTAAAACTAATAAAAAATTACTTAAGGACTTCAATGGGACAGGAACGCCTCTCAGACTTGTCACTATTATCTATAGAGGCAGAAACTTTAGAAAAACTTAAGACATCATCAGATTTAAATGATTAAATAAATCAGTTTGCAGAAAATGAGGCAAGGAGAATGTACATATAATTTGATTTGTTTGTTATTTTTTGTTAAATAGTGATACATAGATATAATTATAATAAATAAATAATTCTTGTAATTTTATGCTTTTTTTTTGGGAAATCTTTACCCTTCCTAGGGGCCCCCAAATCAGTTTTTATACGGGGCCCCGCCAAGGCACGCTACGCCACTGTACATATTCTTGATATTTTATCCACAATTCAGGTGGATTTGATGGAAAACATGTTGCTAAAATAATCGCAAATAGAACACGTATTTGATATGGATGAGCAGTAATAGCAGCATCTGCTAAAGTTTAATCCCAGTGAAAATCATTTTCCAACAAATTCAATTTTTGGCATGCCTCTCAATACGTCGCCCACAATACGCCATTCACTGTTCTCAATGATTGAAACTATGTTGGACCTCGAACATTGATAAACAATTCCAGTTTTCGTAACATATATCTGGCAATATATACACAAAAAAAGATATTCACAAAAAGGCGTATATCTCACGAACCAATACATATCGAAATAGGCTTAAAACCTCCGTATTGACAACCTCAACGCGTTCATTAAAACCTTCGTAACACGTAAAACATAAGTTTATTTTATATATATAGATATGCCAGTTTGTATGATTAGTATATAGTTGAAAAAATTGAATTTATAGCTCTTTGGAAAAATTCAGTAATAAAAATTGTATTTCACGTAGTAAAAATTAAATGAGTGCTATATGAACTACACTTGATTATTTGATAAGAATTAAAAATAAAAATGTATTCTTATTTTGGATAGTCCTTTCAAAAATATGATCTGGGCCATTCATAAACTATTTTCCTATTACTATTTAATTTTTTTTGGGAATTTCTATTAGCAGAGTTTAGTCATTAAAAAAAAAAAAGAAAAAGCCAAAAACTTGTGATTTCCGATCAGGCCAAATCATCGGTTAAAAAAAAATTACGACTGATTATTAAAGAGTTGTAATAAAAAAAAGCAGTGATAATAAAAATAAATATATAGATGTAAGTACAAAAGAAAGAAAAGTATTATAATGTTCATTGTTTAAACCGGCTGCGAATTACAAGCACAAACTGCCACTGAGTACAAACTCTTTGCACAAGTTTGTATTCAAATTGGTACTTTTGATTTACTTCTGTAAAATTCAAGAAAAACGCGACATGCTCATCCTTATGTTGTGGAGTCTATCAAAACACTTATTAGGGAAACCCTACCACATCAGCCGCACTCCCCACACTTCCGAGTATCACTGAATATCGAAATAAAAATTTAAAATGTTGATATCTACAAACGCTTCATATTTAGGCACTCCCAAATGTAAAAAAATAAAAGATATGAAGATGCTTCAAATTTCATGCTTAGCTAAAGTACTAGACAAAATAGTTGCTAAGCGACTGTGCTGGTTTGTAACTTCTAACAATTTTATCAATAAAAGTCAATTCGGTTTTAAGAAGGGTAAGTCAGTCTTTGATTGCCTGCATTTTATAGATCATCTTGCAACTAGAGCCTTATCTACAAAGCGCCACCTATCAATTGTCTCTCTTGATTTTGCGAAAGCTTATGATAAAATTGGCATCCATTCCATAATTCACCAACTTCAAGAATAGAAAGTAGGTCCAAATTTACTTTCTTATGTCCTCCACTTTATGTCCAATCGTAAAATAGTGGTCAAAAATGGCAAAACTCTCTCTAACTATTTCTCTATTCAGAACGGCATTCCTCAAGGCTCCCCTATCTTCGTAATCCTTTTTCTTATTTCCTACAATAGACTAGCCAACACAATTTCCATTCACAAAGAAATAAAGTTCTGTGCATATGCAGACGATTTCCAAATTATTTTAGACCTCAATAAGCAAAAAAAATCCTACAGCTCACTTGGAACAATTGTTTTCTGATATAAATAACTGGTGTTCATACTCTGGTGCATCTCTTTCTACTTCTAAATCACAACACATTCACATCTGTCGCAAAATTAACTGTTCATGTACAATCTCTTATGGATCCATCAGTATCCTAGGTCTCACTCTCAACAACAAATACAGCTGGAGTGCTCACATAGCTAAGCTGGCTACTGACCTTACTAAACCACTTAACATCATTAAACTCCTTTCGAATATTAAATATAACTGCAGTTCATATACACTAATTAAAATTGTTAAATCAATTCTTATCTCTAAAATAGACTTTTGCCTTCCAATCTACGGTCGTGCACCTTTGTCCCTTCTTAATAAACTAAATACAATTCAAAACGCTGGAATCCGATCAGCTCTTGGTGCATTCCGTACTTCCCCTATTAACAATATGCTTATTGAATCTAATATCCACACAATCCGCAATAGATGCATTTTTTTAACAGGTAAACTTTCTAAGACCCTTACTAACTCTTTCGACTCTTCACTCAGATACCTTATTAAACCTAATAAACGAGTGTATAAATATCCAAGCACAATAGACAAAATAATAAGTCTCTGCAAGCTTCTTAATCTTCCCTATCTCCCATCCAAAACCGTCAAAATGAAATTGTTTAGATGGCAAAATATAACCGAATCCATTGACCTATCTCTTTCAGTCTACAATAAACCTAATATCTCCATAGAAATCTACCATCAACTCTTTCTGAACTATTAAAACATCAACAACAGATTCAGTTTTGTTTACACTGATGGATCTAAAAAAGATAATATTACTGCGTATTCCATCACCTCGGACTCTGAAATTTTCAAACTTGGTCTTCTTCCCCTTCACTCCTCAGTTTTCGCAGCAGAAATAATAGCTATCTACGAAGCTATGAAAATAGTTTAAAATAAACGTGTCAATTTTATAATCTGCTCCGACTCTCTCTCAATCAAAGCAATAGTTAACGAAAACAATAACAACTTTTACGCAGTTTTAATCAGAAACCTGATTATAAACAAGTTCCCTAAATATAAAGTACTTTGGATTTCTAGCCATATTGGTATCTCAGGCAACGAACTAGCTGATAGATCAGCGAAATCAGCAATTCATTTTCCACTCATTTATACTCCTAACCTTTCTTTTAACGACATCTCTTCATTTCTTAAAAAATATTCCGTTAATAACCATAATTCTCTTTTGCAACAGACTTCAAACTGGTATAGATTGATAAACGACAACCATGGCTCTTACCCCATTAATTATAATAATCTTCCACGACTTGACCAAGTAAAACTTACTAAAATCCGACTTGGTCATACAAAATTTACTAACGCTCACTATATGGACTCAACAATAAGCAACACCTGTCCACTATGCAGTATCTCCCCCATAAACATTACCCATATAATAGCTTCATGCCCAGCCTTATCCCATCACCGTTCTTTTTATTTCGCAAACCAGAACCCCCTCTCAGTTATCAGTAATCTAAATCAAAACAACTCAAAACTATTATTAAATTTTATAAAAAAATGTAAACTTTACCATCTAATTTAGAATTAAATAATATACATTACACAATTAATTTTACAACAAGAACAACAACTATAATACAATTTTACACCACAACCATTTTAAATTATTTAGCTAAAGGCCCTGGTAGCCACGGCTTGTAACATTTAACTGTTAGTTTTTATTTTTAAATTTAAGCTAGCTTTATATAAATAAATAAATATTTCTTGTAATTTTATGTTTTTTTTTTTGGGAAATCTTTACCCTTCCTAGGGGCCCCCAAATAAGTTTTTATACGGGGCCCCGCCAAGGCACGCTACGCCACTGATTGGAAGTGCTTGAAGAGAAACCCTCTAGCAACCCGTGTGAAGCAAAGAACTAGCTAAATCTATAGTAGGTTATATCTCCAGCTAAAACTCAATCTTTGTTTTTGGTTGAAGCCATAGAATTATGTTTGTTATCATGTTCTTTAAAAAAGGCAGATCTCTGGTTATGTACAGCTTTTCGACTTAGTCATTCCAAGCATCACAAAACCGACCTGCCATCGAACAGTAGATCTGAACATGTTTGCTGGATCGGACTAAGCTCTTTGGCATCATTGGCCGTTTTATTTTTCAAATATTAAGCAGTCTTTTGCCGAAAAAGCCAATCTGAAGCCATGTGGTAGTAGCCAAAGCACAACTTCTCCGAGAACGCACAAACCTTTGCTGTTTGATATTTGGAAATACAGATAAAACCTTCAAGCGAGCATATCCAAAGTAGACTGCTCCTTAGCTAGTCCATCTGAAAAGTGCACAAAAGTAGTAAACGTTTGTTGCCAATTACTTTTTTATACAATTGGAATGCTACTTATACTAAGTTCTTGGCTATTAACATATTTGGGTAGGCTACTTTTTAGGCATTCTCAAACTGCGTCATACTCGAAGATACTGAAGGTATATTTTGCTGCAGAATTGTTTTCAATGCAGACAAAACTTGGTTTGCTCTCCACTAGTTGCTAGCTGGGCTTCTCCACGGCTAGTGCATCTCAACGCTCTTAACTCAATTAAGCCTCTTTAGTATGTAAATATTTTGTATATAATTATAGTGTAGAAAACTTACCTTCTTTTTTGTAAAATTTGCCAAAATCTTTACGAAAACCTTCAGTTCACTGCGTACAAGTGGTTAGGTTACTCTCTTTTTATATTTTCTTACCTTCTTTTACCCTAACAAATCCAGAATTGGACTAAATAAAAAAAAATAATTGAGAAATATTTAAAATATATTCGTTTACAATTCGATAATAATTAATGGCATCATGTGCATAGTCGGAACTATTGAACTAGTTTCTCAACTGTACACATTATTTCAAATGATTTCGCGCAGTCTAAACCCATTAAAGTTATAAGAATTCCTCCCAAAATTTTTGTTTGAAATAATGCCAATAACTACTAACCGATACCAACCGCAATTTGAAAACAAAATCTACTTATACCGATCCATTCTTCAAGAAGTGTTGTACTATGGAGACCCTATCTGGATTGATGTAGCTAAATTTCAAGCTATAATAGAATTCAAGTTACACAAAATAAACTGTTTGTTAAAAATGATTTTAAACCTTCCTTGGTAACACTCCAACATTGATCTACACACCAGTGCGAAAATTTAATTCGTTTCAGAGATGGTCAACTGTGTCTACAATAATTGTAAGGATGTTAATTTATTTTTTTGTAATTTTTTCCATAAAACATATACTCGTACTTATATTTTATTATAAAATGTTGTACATAATTGTGCAGTATTAAAATATAACTGCATAAGTGTGAATGGGTAAAATAAAATTTATTACAAAAAATGTAAATACAAATATATAAAATAAGAATGTATAAAAATGTGTTACATGCTTATAAAATAAAAATCTACAATTGTGTATAAGTTTATGGTTGTAAATTTAAAAAGATTTTTTTTTTTTATTATATGAATTATACAAATTATAAAGTTCCTACTTATGTAAATGTGCATATAATGGTTGTATGTAATAAAGGCGTTTTTATAATAATAATAAGTTTTTTCATTAACCTCAACATGAAACAAACAAAGCCCCAAATATTAGAAGAAAAGTTTGACGGAGCTTCAACCGCCCCATTGGATTTATAAAAAGGTTGAGCAAACCCTTCGACTCCATAGGACTATCGACCAGACAACCCGGGGCCTACTATTTGGGACTAATCCAGGGAAAAATTACCGGAAGGACGGACGAAATCTTAAATGCATTTCAAACCTCAGTAAATTGGGACATATTCCGTTCGACCTTAACACACTATTTCGGCAACATTAAGTCCGATAACCAGTTCATCATTAAGATAACGATCATAAGAAAGAAGAACCTCTCTTTTGCAAATGCAAATAATGGAGATGCAAAAGCTATGCTTTGACTATCTTGATTTCTCGAGACTAATTAGATTGGAAAGGCTCATAAAACAACCCTTTACGCGAAATTTTGCCTAGATTCATTTGTCAAGGCTCCTAACTATCCAATGGGTTTAAGTGTGATAAATCAAAAATCTGAAACTATGGGCGAAGCATTGGCATTGTGTAACGAAGATTCTAACAGTCGTATAAGTTAAAGACGAAATTGACCAAAAGTGCTGGCATATGCGCCCATGTCATCACGGCCCCAGTGCATGCACCTTTTGCCACGCGCGCTGCGTCAGCTTATTTATCAGACAGCCCATCCGAGGGAACGAACCATGGAATAGGACACGACCAACTGCAGCGGAAGCGACGCCAAAATAAAGCTCGCAGAATCAACAGCGGCACCTACAGTGACATGTGCAGCAGCGGCAGATCAACAGCAGCGACGCGGCAGCAACAGTTTAGGGTAGACTTCATAAGACAATATTGTTAAACTTTAAGTTCAGTTCTTAATCAACTCCCAACTTAATACTATAATAAAATAAATTGTTTTTTGTTTTGTCATGTTTATATTGATGACATAATTGTATTCTCAGCATCGATCGAAGAGCACACTGCTCATCTAGGAAAAATAGTGGAAACGCTGAGGAACGCTCACATGAAAATATCCCTTGAAAAATCAAAATTCTACCAAGAAGAAGTTGAATTTTTAGGCTATAAAATAAGTTACAATGTTGTAAGAACTGACCCAGAAAAAATCAAAGCAATCCAGGAATTCCATTGCCAACCACCTTACGGCAGTTGAGAAGCTTCTTAGGAATGGCAGGCTATTATCGTAAATTTATCAAGGACTATGATTTAGTCACTAAACCTCTTTCAGTTTATTTAGCTGGAGAAAATGGCAGGATATCCCAAAATATGTCAAAAAAACAGAAATAATACTAGATAATAAAGCAATTGACGCCTTTAATAAAGTTAAGTTACTTTTAATACATCAAGTAGAATTAGTTCAACCAGATTTCAGTGCCAAGTTTATTTTAACCACAGACGCGTCCAATGTTGCGATTATGCTACCAATGAAAAGGAACTATACGCCGTAGTTTGGGCACTAAAAACCCTAAGGAATTATTTATATGGAGTGTCAAATTTAGAAATTCATACAGATCATCAACCTTTAACGTTTGCAGTATCAAGCAGAAACCCGAATGCCAAAATGAAAAGATGGCATGCCTTCATTGAAGAATTTTCTCCAAAAATCATATATAAGCCAGGAACGCAAAATGTAGTTGCTGACGCGCTTTCTAGGCAAATATTGAACAACATATTTCCCACCGAACAAATATTGCATAACATTTCTGACAATGGGTCATTACATAGCACCCAACACTCTGTAGATAGTACAGATACATTTACTATTAAAGAATCTCCTAGACCCTTGAATGAATTTAAACAGCAGATTTTATTAAGTAAAGCAAATTTCACAATACACGTGAGTGAGGCATATTATTGAATATGATACTAGGGAGAATCTCAAAACAATCCTTTTGGAATTCATTCAGCCAGCACTGGTAACCGCAGTTCACTGTACCTGAAAGATTTCTATGTCTTCAAGGAGACAGTCAGAAATGTTTTCACCAATAAATTTATATATACTAAAATTTTTGCAATTGATATTTCCAATCAAGATGCTCAACAGGCTATCGTTCAGCAAGCACATATTAGCGCTCATAGAAGCAGCAAAGAAAATTACAAACAAGTTTATAAGCAATATTATTGGCCTAGGATGTTAGATCACTTTAAAGAATATATAAAAAGTTGCAAAATTTGCAAGAAAACTAAATACAATAGACACCCACAAAAAGAAAAAACCGGAGAGGCTCCTCCTTTTGAAAAATAACGTAACTAAGTGGCGTTATTTTACTAAAATTTATTTTATATAAATTCTTTTGATTTATTATAATTGCAAAACATTTATAACATGGCGACCGCGACAGGACTGAGTCTTGCTCGGATGGAAGCTGCTGAGCAACATCAACATTAACAACAAAATACAACAATACCAAGAAGAAGAAAATTATGCAAACAAATAGAAGAATCAACAGCGGATGCATAGACAACAAAAAAAAAAACGGAACGAAAACTGAACCCACAAAGGAAATACCAACGCTAAGGAAGATATGCCCGAGTGACTGCGAGGGACCTGTATACTCACCGTATTGCAATTACACCTGTGCAGCCTGCTACGGTGCCCCAACACAGAAGCAGTAGCAGCCTGTGCAGCCGGCCTCGTCTAGCGCAACAAGCTAGACCCGGAGCAGTGAACCGACAGCCTTTCTAAGAAGGCCCACCAATAACCGTTTTTTTTCCAATGCACTGCGATGCATAAAACTTAATTTTAAAATTGTAACATTGAGCGGAATAACATCTGCCCAATTAGAGTACGGCCTGTAAAGCCACACAAACGCTAGGCAAGAAATAATGTAAAAAAAAAAAACAAAAACTATGTAAATTTAGCATGTAAAGCGACAAGTTTTCATTTTATACAAATATTATATATATAGTTAATACGTACTACTTACTATACGAAGAGAAATTTATAATTATTTACAAGTCCGAAATGCCCTTAATGCGATTTATTTAATTTTTTCTAACTTGACATTTTTGAAAAAGATCAATTACTTGAATATTATATGCAAAAATAAGAAAGAAATTTCGTTTTTAAAGGCAAATTAAACTCAAAAATACAAAGACAAAAAAAAACCAAAAAAAAACAAAAATTTTTTTATGTCACTAGAAACAAATAAAATAAGTACATTTGCAGAAATAACTAAAAATTGTATCAAAATGGGCTTAGTAGATGTAAAATCGGTAGATTCGACAGCAAATGTAATAAACAAAGTCGAAGTCAATAACACCGACCTAAAATTAATAACAATACTTATTGCTATTATTTTTATAATAATCATAGGACATCTATTGTATAAATTGTATAAACTACACAATAGATGCATTAAAAAACGCTATCAAAGCCAGGCAATTGACTTGGACAAAATTTAAAATGTATAGCAAACAGTAACAAAGATTGTAAAAGAAAAAAATACATAAATTGAAATATATAATTATTTGATTGAAAATTTATATATTATATATGTTTTTGCACATTTTGTAATTTATTTTAAAAATGAAATGGAATGGCAAAATATCAATGCCGCATTAAATAGAATAAAAGAAAATTTCGATAAATCATACAAGTGTCTAGCACAAAATAGGAATATTTCAAACGAGACTATAAGTAGACAGATCAACAATACTAGTTGCATGTTTAAACCAAGCTCGTTCCCTGATACACGACAATAGAGAAAAGTTAAATACCCAGCATTGGTCGTATGTATCAAGATTTTTGCATAGATTGAAAACCAATTTAAATAGCATTAAATCAAAATATTCGCTAGACATAACAATACCTTCGATTTTGAATACTCCTATAACAGTCGAGGAAGAAACAAACACAGATTTAGAGACAGTAGGCGAATCTGAAATCGCAAGCGGTTCAGATACGAATATTAAAGAAGAAGATCTAGGCGATCTTACAATACCAGCGGCAATCACACTAGCAGAATTATCTGAGCGTGAATCAGATCATACTAGTGAAGAGAAAACTGTAAATATGGCCATGTCACAAGTAGAATTTATCAAGCTAGCCACATCTCTATTACCAGAGTTTGATGGTAGGCCGGAAAATCTGCAAAGTTTTCTAGATTCTCTGAATCTATTAGATACCTTAAAAGGCACACATGAGCTAACAGCAATAAGCCTTATAAAAACAAAGCTAAAAGGCCATGCGAGAAATCTCATAAGTAATGAGCAGACAAATGCTGCAATCATTACGCAACTGTCAAAAGCAGTAAAAGGAGAATCGGAAGAAGTTGTATTTGCCAAGCTACTTAATTTGCAACAGAAAAACAAAACGGCTAATCAATACACCCAAGAGGTGGAAAAACTGGCAAAGGCCCTTGAAGGAGCCTATATCAGTGAAGGTCTAACCCAATCACTTGCAAACAAATACAGTACTACAACAGCTGTAAAAGCTATGACCCAAAATTGTTCGATTGATAAGGTAAAACTTATCATGCAGGCAGGCACATTCACAAATATGAATGATGCCGTCTCTAAATTTGTCAATAGATGCACGGAGGTAACAGGTCAAAGTAACACTGTCCTGTATTATTGACGAGGTGCAAATCGCAATAATAGAGGAGGCCGAGGTTATAATCGTGGCAGAAGTTACAACCACAACAATTACAACCGAGGCGGTAATAACAACAATAATTACAATAACCATGGAGGAAGACGAGGCCAAAATCAAAGAAGAGGCCGAGGTAACTCCAACCAAGGTTACAATAATAACAATGTGAGAGTGACGCAAAATGCATCGGAAAACTCTCAGAACCATTTAGGAAACAATCAATAAATGCAAAGGTTTATTCCATCAATTACAGTCTTAATATATTTGTCACTTTTTATAATCATTCAACTGAAAATAAACTCACATTCCTAATAGATACTGGTGCAGATATCTCACTTTTAAAAATAAATTCAGATAATTTCAAAATTCATGGAAACAAAATTATAAACATCCAATAATAATAATGTAATAAAATCTAAAGGAACAACTTCAATAGAACTTCAATCAACAAAATATATTATTCCACACGAATTTCATTTAGTAGACTCAGATTTTTCAATACCGTGTGATGGAATAATAGGCATTGATTTTATTAAAAAATTCAATTGCCGATTAGACTTCAAACCAAGTGAAGACTGGTTAATAATTAGACCTGAATACTTAAATTATCCTATTTATGTTCCAATAACAAATAGTGCTGGCAACAATACAGTTTTTCTGCCAGCCAGATCCCAAGTAATTTGAAAAATAGACATTAATTCAGTAAACGATTATATATTCGTTCCAAATCAAGAAATACACAATGGAATTTATGTTGCAAATACAATAGCAGCATCCAAACATGTATACATTCGCCTTCTAAACACAACTAATTTCGACCAATTGGTCAAAGTAAACAAAATCTAATATGAAAATTTAACAGATTACGATATTTATACCACTAATCCAAAAAATAGAAGCGAACAAGTACTTTCAAAGTTAAAGAAAAATTTTCCAGAACAATTCAGAAATCAATTAACAGAATTATGCACCAAGTATAGTGATGTGTTCGGACTGGAAACCGAACCGATAGCGACAAATAATTTGTATAAACAAACATTGAGGCTTAAAGATGATGAACCCATTTATATCAAAAACTACAGAAGCCCGCATAGCCAAGTTGAGGAAATCCAAAAACAAGTAGGGAAATTAATAAACGATAAAATCGTAGAACCGTCTGTATCCGAGTATAACAGCCCAATCTTGTTGGTTCCGAAAAAATCATTACCAAATTCGGAAGAAAAGAAATGGCGATTAGTAATTGACTATCGCCAAATCAACAAAAAATTACTTTCTACTAAATTCCCGCTCCCTTGAATTGATGATATTCTAGACCAACTGGGCAGAGCTAAATACTTTTCATGCCTTGACTTAATGTCAGGTTTTCACCAAATTGAACTTGAAGAAAATTCAAGAAATATTACATCTTTTTCAACGAGCAATGGCTCATATCGCTTCACGCGATTACCATTTGGTCTTAAAATAGCACAAAATTCATTTCAGAGAATGATGACAATAGCATTCTCGGGCTTAGAACCTTCTCACTCATTCCTTTATATGGATGATTTAATGGTTATAGGATGTTCCGAAAAACACATGATTAAAAACTTAACTGATGTTTTTAATGTACATATGTAGGAAATATAACCTAAAGTTGCATCCAGAAAAATGTTCATTTTTCATGCATGAAGTGACATTCTTAGGTCACAAATGCACCGACAAAGGAGTATTGCCAGATGACAAGAAATTTGACGTCATCAAAAATTATCCTGTCCCTCATGATGCGGACAGCGCGAGACGATTTGTAGCATTCTGCAATTATTATCGTCGATTTATAAAAAACTTCGCCGACTATTCACGGCACATAACTAGATTATGTAAAAAGAATGTTCCTTTTGAATGGTCAAGTGAATGCCAAAACGCATTCCAATACCTTAAAGAAAAGCTTATGCACCCCACATTATTACAATATCCTGATTTTCGCAAAGAATTTTGCATTATAACAGATGCTAGTAAACAAGCTTGCGGAGCCGTTCTAACTCAGAACCGTGACGGAATTCAACTCCCAATAGCTTATGCATCTCGTTTATTTACAAAAGGGGAAAGCAATAAGAGCACAACAGAACAAGAGTTAGCGGCAATTCATTGGGCAATTACCCATTTCAGACCATATATTTATGGCAAACACTTAACTGTTAAAACGGATCACAGACCATTAACATATATTTTTTCTATGACTAATCCCAGTTCGAAATTAACTCGCATGCGGCTAGAGCTTGAAGAATACGACTCACAGTAGAATACCTAAAGGGAAAAGATAATTTTGTAGCAGACGCACTTTCACGTATAACCGTAAAAGAACTCAAAGACATGCAACATAAAGTCCTGAAAGTCACTACCAGGCGACAAAGTAGACAAAATAAAAACTGTACAGTAGAAAAATATGAAATTCTGCCAAGGCAAAGTCATATAAATGTATCCAAGCCCAACGTACATGAAGTCATTACAAATGATGAAGTACGAAAAGTAGTGACCTTGCGCATAACAGAATCTAAATGTTTATTTAAACATGGAAATAAAATTATCGCAAGAATTGAAGTTACCGATTTATATACCAATGGAATTCTCGACCTAGGTCAGTTCTACCAAAGGCTCGAAAAAGAGGCCGGTATATTAAAAATCAGCCAACTCAAAGTGGCACCGAGCGAAAAGATCTTTGAATCAGTTTCAATAGATTCTTTTAAAAATATGGGCAATGAAATATTAAAATCGTTAAGAGTAGCGCTACTCCAGCCGGTGACCCAAATAACAGATAAAAAAGAGATACAACAAATATTGTCTACATACCATGACGACCCAATTCAAGGAGGCCACAGTGGCATAACAAGAACGCTAGCAAAAATAAAAAAACACTATTACTGGAAAAATATGACACGTCATATAAAAGAGTATGTACGTAGATGTCAAAAATGCCAAATGTCTAAAACAAAGACACACACGAAAACTCCTTTGACTCTCACAGAAACACCTGTGAATGCTTTCGATATAGTGATAGTGGATACAGTTGGTCCGCTACCTAAATCAGAAAGTGGAAATCAATATATAGTCACATTAATTTGTGACCTTACAAAATATTTAGTAGCCATTCCAATAAAAAGTAAAAGCGCAAATAATGACGCAAAGGCTATATTCGAAAATTTCATATTCAAGTTCGGTCCAATGAAGACGTTCATCTCGGACATGGGAACAGAGTACAAAAACCAGATTTTAACTGATTTATGCAAGTATATGAAGATCGAGAATCTCACATCTACTGCATATCATCACCAAACATTAAGGACAATAGAACGAAGTCATCGAACATTTAATGAATACATTCGTTCATACATCTCTGCAGACAAAACTGATTGGGATGTCTGGATTCAATATTTCAATTATTGCTTCAACACGACACCATCAGCAACGCATGAGTATTGTCCATACGAACTAGTATTTGGCAGACTACCAAAACAGTTCATAGATTTAAGTAAAACTAATTATTTAGATCCTATTTATAATCTAGATGACTACTCTAAGGAAATAAAGTTAAGATTAGAAATAGCATACAAAAGAGTTAGAATTATGTTAGAAAAAGCCAAGGCTTATAGGAAATTAGCATACGATGAAAAAACAAAAAATTTTGAATTAAAAATTGGAGATAAAGTACTTATAAGAAATGAAGCAGGTCACAAATTAGACCATGTATATTTAGGACCATATATAGTAGAAAAATTAGAAGATAATGATAATATAGTTATTTCCGGAAATAAGAGTAAAAAACAAACAGTTCATAAAGATAGGTTAAAAATTTTTTATTCATAACAAACACAAAAAAAATGAATTATACAAGGTATGAAAAGAATATATGTATATATAATATAAAAAAAAATAATATTTTTAAAATACACTAAATACATTATAAATACATTACAATTATAATAAATCAAAAAAATTTATATAAAATAAATTTAAGTAAAATAACTCCTCTTAGTTACGTTATTTTTCAAAAGGAGGGAGATGTAGTATGTGCATATACTGAGGGTACACTGTACCAATAAAGTAACATCGATTAAGCATATATTGAATAAAACATTTCGAAAAACTAAAGTCAAACGATACAGATGTGTCAGTGTTCTTATTTAACAATACGATTATTTCAGTATGAAAGTGAAAGTTTTGAAAGCCAACGTGAGCCATTGAATAGAAATTCCACTAGAACTAATAGAGGAAACAATAGCAACCAAAATCTTGGACATTACCCAAGAGGTGATTACAACGAGAATCAATATGTAAAAAATAATCAATTTGGAGCATATAACAGTGCCCCTAATCCAAATAATTTTTATCGTCCGAATGGAAATACATACTATAATGTACCAAGTCCAAATAATTTTTATCGTCCGAATTCAAACACATTTAATCGAAATAATACCTTTAGACCCGATGCTAATGGATCACAACCACCAACATATGGGGAATTTAGGAATTCATTAAATCAGGGCAGGAGTCAGAATCCAATTAATTATGACGTTCAAAGGAACCAATCAGGTGATTCAGTAGCTAATCGACCTGTTAAAAGATCAAGGGAAAGTCAGAGCGGTCAGATGAGAATGGACGTAAATTTTCTTCAACCAGCCCATGTCGCCCATATATAAAAATTGAATTGAATGGGAGAATCTGGAAGGGTATAGCAGATTCGGGCGCAACATCAAGTGTGATGGAGTTTAATATACCGGGAACAGAAGAGTTTGCTGAAGATTCAAATGTTCGCACCTTTGGAGGGATAGTGAACATGACAAAAAGTATAATATTGCCCCCTAGTAAGATTTGTCCGTCCGAGCAAAAATTCTACATAAAAGATTTTTCAGATTATTATGATAGATTGTTGGGTGACGAATATATGTTGGGCGCGCGTGGACATATTGATTGGGAGTCCGATACAGTAACGTTGGGAGGAAACATTTATCAAGTCATCAGAGAAGAAGAGATTGAAATTGAGGAAGTTGATCCCCAAATACAGAAGAGTTTCATTTCGCGATAAATAACGAAATAAGAGAATGTAACGAGTTAAGAATTGAACATTTAAATCAGGAAGAAAAAGATTGCTTGAAAGAATTATTATACGAATTCCGTGATGTCCAATATAGAGAGGGTGACAATTTGACCTTCACAAGTACTATAAAACATACAATTAAGACAAAGCACGAGGACCCAGTTTACAAAAAACCATATAAATACCCCCAAATATTTGAGGAAGAAGTCAACTTACAAACTAGCGACATGCTTAAGCAGGAAATAATTCGAAAATCGAGTTCTCCTTACTGCTCTCCACTCCATGTGATTCCGAAGAAGGGAGATGCTTCGGGTAAACAAAAATTTAGAATAGTTATAGACTATCAACCATTAAATGAAATAACTGTAAAGGACAAGTTCCCCACACCTAGAATAGACGAGATATTAGATAAGTTAGGCAGATGCCAATATTTTACTACGATAGATTTAGCGAAGGGTTTCCATCAAATCCAAATGGATGAGGAGTCGATTGCCAAAACGGCTTTCTCGACCAAACACGGTCATTATGAGTTTTTACGAATGCCCTTTGGTTTAACAAATGCCCCAGCAACTTTCCAGCGTTGCATGAATAATTTGTTGGAAGAACTAATTTATAAAGATTGTTTTGTTTACTTAGATGACATAATTGTTTTCTCCACTTCATTGGAAGAGCATGTGTTATCACTAAGAAGGGTTTTAGCTAAATTAAAGCAGACCAATCTTAAATTACAGATGAATAAATGCGAATTTATGAAGAAAGAAACAGAATTCTTAGGACACATAATTACTACAGAGCCCTAATTAAATAAGCTCAATAGGTAATTTCCCCGTACCCAAAACAACAAAGCAATTAAAATCATTTTTGGGACTATGCGGATTTTATAGAAAGTTCATACCAGATTTTGCGAGAATAGCAAAACCATTGACTATGAGACTAAAAAAGGGAGCCATAATTAAAATAACTGATAAAGAATATCTGGAAGCTTTTGAAAAATTAAAAGTACTTATTACCACAGATCCAATTCTAGTCTATCCAGACTTTAATAAGCCTTTCTCCCTCACTACAGATGCAAGTAATATGGCAATAGGAGCCGTCTTGTCACAAGACCGTTAACCTGTTTGTTATGCAAGTTGGACTTTAAATGAACACGAAATTAATTATTCAACAATAGTAAAAGAGTTATTAGCAATAGTATGGGCGACCAAATTTCCGATCATATCTTTTTGGTAGGAAGTTTGAGATATTAAGCGATCACAAACCATTAGTTTGGTTAAACAATATGAAGGAACCCAACATGAAATTACAAAGGTGGAAGATAAAACTTAATGAGTTTGATCATCAAATTAAATATTTGCCAGGAAAGGAAAACCATGTAGCAGACGCATTGTCTAGAGTAATTATAGAAAAAGAAGAAGAAACCCCAAAAGAAAAAGAAGAAGAAACCCCAAAAGAAAAGAAGAAAAACTAAAACAAAAGATAACAGAGGAAAATTTAGTGATAAATGAATTAAACGAACAAAATTTCTTAGGAGAAGAAATGGAAAGCAATAATGCTACAGTGCACAGCGCACAAGAAGATAATCATTTTGATATATCAATAACCGAAAGAGCAGTTAATTATTATAACAGACAGATTGTACTACTAATGGGAAATGAAAATAACGTAGAGACTAAACATTATTTTCACAAACTAAACATAATAATAACATATAAAGAATTGACAATCGAAACCGCCAAACAAATGATAAAAGAGTATATTCGTGCAAAAAGGAGTGTTGTTTATTTCCATAATGAAGTGGACTATCCAGTTTTTCATCAGGCATATTTGGAAATCATAGGCCCAAATAATGCTACAAAATTGATCAAATCTAGCACAAAATTAATCGATATACAAACCTATGCGGAATTTAAGGAAATGATAATGAAAAGACATAAAGAATTGTTACATCCAGGTATTGAAAAAACAATAAATTTATTTAAAGAAAAATATTACTACCCAGATAACCAAAAGCTAATACAAAATATAATTAACGAATGCAAAACTTGCAACTTAGCAAAAACAGAACATAGAAATACTAAGCTAACATTCGAAATCACACCTGAAGTACTTTACATAAGAGAAAGATATGTTATGGACTTTTACCTAGTAGGAGGCCAGCTGTTTCTGTCCTGTATTGATGTATAATGTATACTCCAAATTCGCCACATTGATTGAAATAAAAAGTAGGGATTGGTTAGAGGCGAAGAGAGCGATAATGAAAGTTTTTAATGAAATGGGTAAACCACAGGTTATTAAACCAGATAAAGATTCAGCATTTATGTGCGCAGCTTTGCAAGCTTGGTTAAATTCAGAAGATGTACAAATAGAGATAACATCAAGCAAAAATAGAGTATCAGACATAGAAAGATTTCACAAGACAATAAATGAAAAATTAAGAATAATAGCAACTGAAGCAGATACTGAGAACACATATACTAAATTTGAGTTGATACTATATACTTAGAATCATAAAGTTAAACATAATACGATAAACAGAACACCAGCAGACATTTTTATTTATGCAGGAACACCCCAATATGATATGCAAGCTAATAAAATAAAACAGATAGAAAGATTGAATAAAAATCGAAACGACTATGAAATAACCACAGAATTAAGACAAGCACCGTTAGTAAAAAATAAAACAACTAACCCATTTAGAAAGACGGGTAATATCAAACAAATTAATAGAAAGCAGTTCGAAGAAACTAATAGAGGTAGAAAAATAGTACATTATAAATCAAAGTTTAAAAAGAAAAAAATATTTAACAAGAGTAAATACGATAATTACAGGTTATCAGAAGATGACCAGGGTTCTACGCATACTGATTGAAACAGTAATTCTCTTCACAATATTGACAGCCACAAGAGGACAAAATATCGAAAGAAGCCCAATCAAAACACAAAATGGATATTTAATGTTTAAGACGGGATACGTTGACTTTCCGACGAATTATGAATACCATTGCTTAGCCGCCAACTTGACAAAAACTGAGGAAACATTCAATAAACTTATAGAAAAAGCAGATCAATTTAAAGAGGTTATACAAGTCACCTATTTGGTTGACAAATTAAAAGAGAAATGAATGGTTTAAGAATTGCCAAAAGAAGCAAAAGAGGGCTGGTTAATGCAGTTGGAGTGGCATATGGGTATCTGTTTGGAACACTGGATCAAGACGATAAGGAAGAGTTAAGATAAACAATATGATAGCAAATAGCGTACAGACCAATGATTTGAACATGGTCATTCAAGTAATTAATAGTGGCTTAGAAGTAATTAATAAGTTAAATAAAGATAAGCAAAAGGGTCAACAGATTGACATATTAATATTTAATTTACAACATTTTACTGAATATATCGAAGATGTAGAAATGGGAATGCAACTAGCAAGACTAGAAATTTTTAACCCAAAATTATTGAAGCAAGATTTTTTAAAACATTTGGATTCCGAAAAATTATTAAACATAAAAACTTCTACATGGCTGAAACTACAAACTAATGAAATTTTCATTATCTCCCACATTCCAAGAGATAGCGCTCACATACCAATATTTGAAATAGTCCCATTTCCGGACAAAAATAACAACATCTTGACTGAAAAAGTTCAAGATAAATACTTTATATATATATATATAATAAATATAAATAAATAAGCTATATAATAAGCAAACCAATAAATTAGAATTTAACGAATGTATTAAAGGGATACTAGAACAAAAACCTACTGAATGTAAATTTACAAAGCCATACAAAAATTACCAATTAAATTATGTTGAACCTAATATATTATTAACCTGGAATTTACCAAAAACATTAACTAACCAGAATTGCATTAATAAAGATGTATTCATAGAAGGAAATAATATTATTAAAATTCTCAACTGTTCTTTACAAATACACGAATTTTCTATTTCAAATTCCATGTTAGATTATATACAAAATGTCTACATAAGTAACAATATAACTCGTTTGGAATCAATTGAAATTATAAGAACAAAAGACATATTACTACTACACAATAAACATAATAATGTATTTCAAGTAATAACAATTACTACATTTGTAATCATAATTATAAGTTTAATACTGCATTTAGTTTATAAATTCAAAAGTTTACCAAGAAATCTAATTGTCAAGTATGTACGATCAAAAGATCAAGTAAATATAAGCTCAACAAGCGATTTAAAAAATAATGACATTCCACAAAGCGAAGTCAACCCTGTATTGTACCCAAAACTATCCGCCTGAGGACAGGCTAATTTCGAAGGTTGGGGGAGTAACATATCCATATTGTCAACTACACCCACGCCTTTGAAATTAACAATAAGAATATGTTACGATTATGCTTACGCCAGCACTTTGCAGGCATTGCGCATACAATTATAAACAATCTGCAGCTGCGTAAATAAAATCTTGGTCAGTGCTGACTTGTAAATAAAAACCTAAACTGTAAACAAGCCAGCACAGCATAATCCATGGGAACCAAGCCAGCTCAGCATAAATCCATGAAACCATCCAAGAATCGGAGGTTTCCTTATTATTAATTTATGCAGTAGCATAAAACAGTTCTATTTAAGACTTGTATCGTACACAAACGTTACTTAGAGTTTGTGAATTCATTAGCTTAAGAGTTTCAAGTAATAAAGTATTTTTTTTATTGATAACGAAACCCTCAACTTATTATAAAAAGGAAATATATTTTAAAATACACTAAATACATTATAAATACATTACAATTATAATAAAGCAAAGAATTTATATAAAATAAATTTAAGTAAAATAACTCCACTTAGTTACGTTATTTTTCAAAAGGAGGGAGATGTAGTATGTGCATATACTGAGGGAACACTGTACTAATAAAATAACATCGGTTAAGCATAAATATATCAGCAACTCATTGTTGCAGTACACAAACAAAACCATTTCAAGTGAGCGTGTAATATGATCGCCCACTTATGAGCTAAGCTAAGTCAGCAGCCCCACGCTGACCACTTGTAGCATATACATATATACATATACTTACATATGTACACAAGACTCTCTCTCTCCCGATTATGATGATAAGACAAAATATGTATGAAGCCGCTCCGCTGCTGGCGTAACCGGCAGCGCAGCTATGCGGTCGTAGCTATAAGAATATATTGAATAAAACATGCATTGGATGCAGCGGGTTCGCGGCATGCAGTTTGATTCTGATGTGCAGATCGAGAAGTCTCTCTACTGTTTTCAGAAGGAATGAGGTTAGACTGATTGGTCTGTATAACTTGGGCTTGTCTATTGGCTTGTTGTTAGATTTGGGGATGAAGACAACCCGTACTCTCCTCCAAGAGTGAGGTATGTATCCCCAGTCAAAGCTTGCTCTAAACAGACAAATCAGTGGGTTTAGGTTGAAATCCAGACATTTCTGGAAAAGTGCTGGAAAAATTCCGTCCCCACCAGGTGCCTTGAAAGGTTCAAAGGAGCCAATTGCCCATCTTACTTTGTCGGCATCGAAAATAGAGCCAGATATTCTGGCAGCCCCTCGGAGGTTTGGCTCGATCCAATCTGAGAGTTGGGCATCCCCGCTGCAGATTGAAGAGCCTGGAAAGTGTGTTTGGAGTAAAAGCTCCAAAGTTTCCCTACTGTCTGAAGTAAAGGAGCCATCACTCCTGCTCAACAAACCCACTCCGTTTGAGGACTCTTTGGCCATGACTCGGTGAAGTCTAGCCGCTTCCGTAAGGTTTTGGACATTATTACAGAAGTTCTTCCAGGTTTCCCTTTTAGAGTTTCTGATGTCCTTGTTGTAGTCAGTGAGAGCAGCCTTGTACTCCTCCCATTGACTGGTTTTTCTAGCTTTATTGAAGAGTCTCCTAACAGTTCTCCTTTTAGCCGTTAGGTTGGCGTTCCACCAGGGAACCTCGCGTTTCGACTGGTAAGAGCGCTCAACCGTACTGGCCTGGAAAGAGGAGATCAGCACATCTTCAAGCTGGTTTGCAGCCAAATCAATCTCGTCTACCGAGATGATGTTGGAGACTAACGAGTCGACCGCATGTTCGACCAGTGTTTGATAATAAGTCCAGTTGGTCTTCTTTGGATTGAAGACGCTCTGCCTTAACTCTAAACGCCCCGGCAAATCAAACCTAATATGTTGATGGTCTGAAAGTGTGGCCTTATTGGTTACCCTCCAGTTACTTATAAGGCCAGACAGGGAGTTGCTAGCCAGGGTAAGGTCTAATACCTCTTCTCTGATAGCATTTACAAAAGTGGGCTTGTTTACAACATTTATTTGACTACACAATAATTATTCTAAAAGAGATTCACCTCTAGCCACGAGCTCCCTTCGGTAGCTTGTCCGCCTTTTTACGGATGCTGGTAGCAGTGCCGCGACCCACCTTAGCTAGCCCAGCAGCATTGCTAGTTGTGGGTTGCGGGTTTAATTTAGCACTAGCAGCCGAATTTTGTGGTACCGTTGATACTGAGGGTACTACAGCTTCCTTAGTTGTATCCACGGTGGGTGCACCGGGGTGGTGGTGGTGGCGGTTTCACGCTGCACCGTTTGGGAAGGTCCAACGGTCTTAGGGCCAATACCCTTAAGGCTAAGTTTAACTTTCCCAAGTAGGTAGTAAACGTGCTCGCCCAGTTTCACCAGCTGTTGATGGGAGGTCCCATCACTTTGCCACTTTGCTCTTGATATGGCAGATATTGCTGTGAACCCACGCAGCTGTGGGTTCATTCGCACATATCAACAACACCCAGTTCGAGCGAAGGACACATCCTTCGAACTGTGGTGTCGCAATCATTAAAAAATAAAATAGAACAATTACAGTATAACATAGTATCTGCGAGATTTGGTATGAGACATCCTAATATTTTAACTAGTAATCAAATGGAAACCTATAAAATGGATTACATTCAAATGGGCGCAGCTACATTTAATAATGCGTATTTAATACTAGCAAAAAAATACAGAAAATCTTTGAGTAAAACTAAAATAAGGAAAATTTTGAAATAAATTCCGAACTTTAAAATATATTTGATTAAAAAAATATAACCTTTGAATATGAATAAATTAAACATCTGAAAGAATTAAAAAACAGCATACATTGTAGTCTTACTTCCTTTTGTCATTTATACAAAGTAAGGAATTAGAAACTATAGAAATAGACATTGATACTATATTAATCAAAAACATTAAAAATATTTTTGTAAACCATCCATTTAATATTGTTTTTGCATACAAATTTACTTTGCCAGCAAAATTTCAACTTGTAACAAGATACTTTATTTCCGTTGCTTGGCTTGGCCTGAACTTCACCTTAGCTTTATAAGCTAAATTCTAAAAGTCATATACTACATATTGCTTTCTTTTTATTTATTGATAGTTTATAAATAATCCTAACTATAATCCTAACGGATTTGAGTCAGTGCTTATTTATCTTGCGACTTCGCTTTCCACTCGCGAAGACTAGAAAATTAAAACACAAATTTATAAAAATTTACTCGAAATTTTTATCCACTCATGGAAAAACTGTTACCACAATAAAGTGAAGATAAAAAGAAAGAAAAGAATTGTTCCAAAGATTACCACAAAAGAAAATACATAACTAAAAATATAACGTTAAACAAACATATAATAACGCTTCAACTACGATTAAAAACAAAACTCTTAAAAAAACCCTCGACCTTTTGCGGAACGAAAACCTATTGGCTCTTTACATAAGACAATAAGACATAAGCAACGGGGTAGTTGCAATCGGGTCATGTGAACTTTACCCCTCTAGGGCCATAGCTACTAAGGAAGGTACATTTCTGTGGTTCGTTGCCAAAATGCATTTTACGAAATATCTAGCGCTTAGAAATAAATATTGTATTTTATAATACTTAATTGTTGTATAGCATTTCAAATGGACAGAAAGCTAACTGTGCCTAGAAAAAAAGAGGGCAGTAAAAAAATTGGAGAATGGGGGAGTTATCCCATCGTATAACCGCAATTACGTCACAGGATTCCAAAAGTTTTTAACAACATGTCAAACACAAAAATATAGAAAATATATAGTAAACCCAAAAGTATTTACAATACCACAGAATACCAATGTCATCGGCCAGCTATGCATCAGTTATAAACAGACATCCAGACGGAATACTAAACACTGCGTCGAGTTCTCTAATTCGAAGTTCATGTGGAAAAATCTTTAAGGTTTGCTTATTATTATTATTTTTCGACACACAATGTTAATAGTTTCAGTTATATTAAATATAATATTCATTTATAAAGTACCTAATATAAATTTGTAAATGTTAATATGTACTATATATAGTATATGTGTAGATACATTTATAGTTCGTATTTTATAAAATTAATTTGTTGATGAAGTACTCACAAACGTGTGAATATTTTTGCAGCTTCCATTATTATTTGCATCTTGCTTGTACAGAGGATTCTCGGGTTAGGTTGACTTCTATTGACACACTTTTGGAGGATTGATTTTGGTAGATGTACGTTGATGTTGGTAAATATTGGTTGATGTTTGCTGACGTATTATATTGTCATCTATTGTTATTGTTTCTATAGCTGGTGGTTGTGGTTAATACATTTTTTGCTTTTGCAGGTGGCTTGTTGTTGTCATGATTGCTTCTCTTGTTTTTGTTGTTGTTAATATTTAACTTCTTTTTTTTTTAATATTTGATTTTTAATTTCGGCTACAATTACAACGCTGGAAAGTCTCTCATTTTACATAGCTTGCGGAGTTAGGGCGCTAGAATCTACCGCAGCCCAGTCGGCTCATGCACGGTCCAAGTAAGTGAAATCTCTCACTCGTTTTGGGGCCATAATATATATTGTATATAAGTATATGTTCTTATGTATGCGTATTATATATTATTTACGAGGAATTTTTGTGGTGTTTTGTTGTTATTGTATATGGACTTTATAGTTAGTTTTGCTGCTGTTGATTTTATGTACTAAATGCACATATATAAAATTGTGCACTTGTGGTTTATTTTCACAAACAGTTTATATTTAAAGGCTCCAATTGGATAAGGTACTGGCAACTGGCCCAGTGATTTTTGAAAACTAAAGATGCATTTCTTGGCATAGAACAAAAAAAAAGTTTGTTTCGAAAAATTATCGTTTTTATTTAATCGTGACTAAGCTACTGAGTACTTTTGAACCAATTAAGAAGAATCTCTAGGTTGGTAATTGAGCTTTTTAAAAAAAAAAAATTTTCTTAAACACATACGTTATAAAAAAAAATTTAAGTATGTTCCTTAAATATGTCAATCCCTAATTTTTTGTAACAAGTGTTTTTTTAGACGTTCTTTATTTATTGTAAATAGGAATCAAATAAACATGGTAAAAAAAAAATAAACAAACAAATTTTTTTTTAATGTATGAAAAATAATTTGTTTTTTTTTTCTAAAGATTTTAAAAATTAAAATAAATTTTTGAAATATTTTATAGAGTATATAGTTCTTGTTTTTATTTTGTAGGTATATAGTACATACAAATTTTAACATTGCTCAACAAACGATTTTTTAATTTTTATATGTACGAGTATAGCGTTACATTCAACAAAAAAACAAATAACATATTTAACCAATCTCAAAGAAATAAAAATAATTTTTTTCATAATATACACTACACTAATTCAGTTAATTTGAAAAAAATCCTAATTCAATGGTTCAATAACTTTTTAGATGAATTGTTAAAAATCTTCGCTTTGTGTTGTTTACAGTGACTTGAAAATTGTAAAAATGGAATTCAATCGGGAATATTTTCCAGTGATTATTTTATATAATAATAACAACAGCGTTGGATTACCATCGAAATGTAATGTTTAATCGCTGAGGTATATATGTAAGCCCATCCAAAATGTATGGTTAATTTCGTTTATTTTTTATGTTAAATGTAAAATCATTAATTTTTATAGAAATTGTATCATTGAATGTAAATAGTTTAAAAATCATCATCATAAAAACCAGAAGTATGCATTCTATAAAATATTACAGAAACATCTTTTGACAAACATTTTTTTAATCCATTGTCTTAAGAAATCATTTAAAAATGTTCGCCTTATTTTTTTTTAACATTGTCCCACCATATCGATTTGATTCATATTCACATACTCATTTCCTTTTTAAGTAAAAAGGGTTGGTTAAAAAAAAAATATATTTTTTTAAAATGAGTTGATTCAAAAATATTCAATTATTTATTTACAATTAAATAAAAACGAAAAGCACATGTTTTTAAATTAAGCCGCAACGCGTTAAGTTTAAAAACTGAAATTTTGCGAAAATATTTTTTTCCATAATGCAGGCTTTAACATAGTTTTAAAAAATCGACAGGGGGCAGTTTGCAGTACCTTATTCAGCTAGACCCTTAGTACTTTTATGCACCGCGTACCGTGTACTTTTGCTGTAAGCTTTTTACTAAACATATTTTTAAACAAAATTTATATACTTTCGCGACATTTACCGACTTTATTAGTAATGTTAGAGGAAAATTAAAGAGAACCTTTAGCTTTTGGGTACTAAGAACAACTGTCAGCTTTATTCAAGAAATGTTATATTTATGCTAAGTTCCAACGCATCTGGGTTTGCATGTTTACGTTGCTTTAGTATCCAACGCTGTTGGATTTATGCTTACGTTACTAAATATATTATACATACATACACTGTTGATCCCGACACTTTGTGCATTTTTCTTATAATTCGGATCATATATCCGGTCCGCATGCATGATTTTGTATTGCGTCAGCAAAATCGTTAGTTGTTCAAGTGGGCTTTTACATGCCGATGATAAAGTGTTAGCGAGGGTAGGTTAGTTAGTACCCAAGCAAAATAAATGAAAATCCCCATTTTGATTAGGTAATCAAAAATAGCTTCACTGGCAAGTTTAGTTACGATATATTTAAAAATAAACGAATCTTGGTTTTAAAACGCTTGATTGATTGACTCGATTATGATATATTCAATCAATATTTGTATAAAGTTTTGTGCAAAACTTGGAACTCTAAAAATCTTTTAAATGCCTTTGCTTACGATATATTTAAAAATAAACGAATCGTAGTTTTAAAAATTTCTTGATGGACATTCGAAAAATAAACGAGCTATTCTCTGTTTATGACTAGATTAAAATTTGTTACAATACTTCGGAACTAAAAGAAAAAACTTTCGCCCTCCAAATTTGTTTTCTAAATCATCATACAATTGGTTTGTTCCTATTTATATATCAAGAGGATCTGCTTCGTATGTGTGAATATATGTGATGTAAGTTAGTGAGATGCAAGTAAAATACGAGGGGTATTCAAAAAGGAAGTTTCCCTAATTTAAAAAAAAAGTCAAAAAAAATTTTTAGGTAACAAAATGAATATTTATTAATTATTTGAGTCACAAACTATTTTTCTACATACTCACCTTCGACTTGAATACATTTTTCGTATCTGTTATAGAGTTTATAAAAAGCTTCTTTTAAAAAAATCGTGTCCAATTGTGAATTTTTTTTTTTTTTGGTTGATTTTTTGGAACCTGGTACAACAATCAATGCGGATCGTTACTGCGAAGTTTTAAATAAGCTTAAAAAATGCCATCAGACGAAAACGTCCAGGAAAATTATCCAAAAAAATCTTACTCTTTCATGATAATGCACGGCCTCATTCTGCACAAAAAACGAGAACTTTATTGGAAAAATTCAAATGGGAAATTTTCGATCACCCACCCTCTCTCCGGATCTCGCACCAAGTGGGCAGCATTTTGTTTCAAACGAAGAAGTCCAAACATCTGTCAAATTATGGCTCCAAAAAACAGGACACGTTTTTTTAAAAGAAGGTTTTAATAAACTCTATAACAGATACGAAAAATGTATTCAAGTCGAAGGTGAGTATGTAGAAAAATAGTTTTTGAGTCAAATAATTAATAAATATTCATTTTGTAACCTAAAAATTTTTTTGTACTTTTTTTAAAATTAGGAAACTTCATTTTTGAATACCCCTCGTATAATTAGTTCGACCAACTGGCCCGGAAAAAACATGGCCATAAAGCAATGTCCCAGTGTTCCGAGCTTTTATTTTAAATTCAATTAAATACAAAATTTACAACATAATTTTATTAACACATTTTCCTTTTTTAAGTTAATAAAATCATTCGATCAACTAAAAAAGGTACAATATATCAAATCAGTTTGAAGTAATTATTGATTTCGGAGAATTCCGATTTTTTTTGCTTTTGACAGCGCTTTGAAAACGTACAATTTCACTTCAATAGCAAAACATGCACGATCATCAGAGATGCAATAGTGGCTCTTTTGTGGCAATAACCATACTTGCATCACAAGTAATGGCAGTGCCAGTTGCACTCTTAGGCTTATGGTGTGGCACAAACCGCACTCTTAACCATGTCAACAGTAATAGTACATCATTCACTATATTGTCATGATTATAGTCTTGTTTACACCCATACACTGCAGCGGCCGAAAAATGAAAGTGTATTATTGAGCTATAGCTGCCCAAAGCCTTTATTTTTTACATACATATATTAATAACTCAAGAATTACGCAATATTTTTAGTCTGATATTTTGCATTTAACTAAATAATGCCAATGGAATTTTAACTGGGGAAAATAGGCGTGGCACCGCCTTTTTTCTTATATTTTAATATGCAAATTTTTTGATTTCATAGCTTTGTTTAAAAAATTTTTTTTTTTTGCTTTAAACTATAATATATAACTTACTTACATCAAATATGTAAGTAATCAGCATAATTATAATTTAAAAATTTCAATAAATTGTAAACGTATCAACTGCGTATGCGTTGTCAAAATCACATTAGTGCAATTCAGACTCGTCCATATCAGAGCCATCTACTTCAGTATCACTTCTGGTATTCAATAGCTCGTCTTCACTGGGTGTAGAAGTTGGCACTTCCAAGAGCGCTGGAACACCAGCCGAAAAATGTTTCTTTTTATTTTTATTTTTTCGCTGGGTCAGACATAAGCTTAAGGAATCGCTAGTGTCCATACATCTGTGGAAAACATCTTGCATGTTGTTTTGTCTGCTATTTTTTCGCGCGTGCTTTTGTCTATCATGCTTATAAACTTTGTTTCAAGCTTCAGATGCATTTTTACCCATGCAAACCTTTCTAAAACTTCTTCTTGTAGTGCTATTATTCGCTTTACAGTGTGATCCAAAATATCTTGTAAAGGAACTACGGCAACAGTTTCAAAACCTGAAATATTGTCAGGTCTGCACTTTTTTTTTCACATGCATGTAGTTAGGATATATTTCACAATTACGACTTTTTTTCTGCAGCCTGATGCTCACATAAGTGTTCTTGGTTAAACCATTTTCCAGAAGAAATGCCAAAGCTTCATCAGGTGTCAACGGAATTTGATCCTGAGCAAGAAACTTTTTTTTAAACATATTTTCATTGTCTCTTGCTGTTTCCTTTAGGTCGAACGATATATCGCTACATTCGGCTTTCTTTGCTGATACTGAAGCAGCTTGAACAAGTAAGGATGTGTTATGGTTTTCATTCTCAGAACGCTCGGCGGCACATTTTCTTTTTATACGTTGATTTCCAGCAGAATAAGAAGTTCATGGACGTCCTGCATTATTCGGTTTCAGCTCACTTTTACTGACTCCAATTACCATCTTTGAATACAACCAATTTTTGTGTTTTGGATCAGTTTTAAATCTTTCTACCATATAGTTGCATTTTTCATAGCATCTTTTAGCGTAGGCTGCAAAGTTATAACATTTTTTTTTATTTCCGTCTCCTCAATTCCCAAAAGCCTTCCCCTAAACTTTTTTAAAATAAAGTCAAAAATTGACGAGGCTTTATTCTTATTCTGCAGCCGCAATTCAAGCAATTCTGCATGCTCGAACTCAAAGTTGCCTGGTGAAATTTCCGATGGAAACGGGGAAAATCGGGGACAAGATTTTTTTTTTTTTTTTATGTTTTATTTTGGCAATAATTCAAAAATTCATTTATTTTTATGTATTGCATATTTCTATTTCGATTCGCCAATCACAATACACAGAGTGTAGGAGACATCGTTGGACATGCCGTTAAATTAATTTTAAATTAAGTTTTTGCTGGAACGTCTTTTAAGCCTTTTTATTGGGTTTGCGTGAATTAAATTTCTTGCCAGCCTGTTTTTATGTTGAGCTAATCGTTCATTGTAACGGCTTACATGTTTGTTAATCTGCATTTCCACTGTGTCCAGATTTAGATCATGGTGCAAGGTCGAATTCCTTACGTACCAATCGCAACCAGTAATAAGGCGCATTGCCTTATTTTGGAACGTTTGTATACGTAAGCGATTCGAGCGAGCCGCTATACCCCAAATCTGGATAGCGTATCTCCAAGTGGGTGCCACAATTGCGTTGTAAAGTGCTCTTTTGCATCGTAGCGGAAGAGGACTTTTTGTGTTCAGAAGCCAATTCATTTTACTCATTTTAAAGCGGCAACTTTTAATCGTTTGGTTTATATGTGATCTAAATGTTAGTCGCTTGTCGAGAATCACTCCAAGATATTTCGCTTCACTTTGAATGATAAGGGGCTCGTTATCTAGCCATATAGCGGGTGGAGTCTTCCTCTTTAATGTGTATAAAACCGACTGACATTTGCTCGGATTTAAGGTAATATTCCACCTGCGAGTCCAGTTCTCAAGCAGGTGAATATACTCTTGTATCCCGTCAGCTACTTCATACTCACAGGATGATGAGTAAAATATTGCCAGGTCATCAGCGTATGAGGCGATTAGCATTTTGTCCTTCACAACAGCCTGCAGTAACTCCGTAGGAGTAGGGATGTCAGAAGTGTACAAATTATAAAGAAGCGGCGCAAGTACACTTCCTTGAGGTACTCCAGCTCTCATCATCCTGGCAGTGGAAAGCGTGTTTTTGATGCTGACTTGAAATCTTCTGTCCTCAAGGTAAGATCGTAATATTCCAAAATACGAAGCAGGCAGTAACATCTTAATTTTAGCTAGCAGACCGATCAGCCAAACTCTATCGAATGCCTGTTTGACGTCGAAAAATATCCCATAACAGTATTCATTGTCGTCGAAAGCTTTTAGAATATGGTTAGCCACTCTATTTACCTGCTCGACGGTGCCGGGTCCTTCCCTAAATCCAAATTGATGGTCAGGTAAATAATTGTTATGTCCATTGATCCTTTTAGCCATCAACGTCTCCCAAACTTTGGCAAGAGTGGGGAGGAGGCTTATTGGACGGTAGGATTCTGGGTCCGACTCATCTTTTCCAGGTTTCCTGATCATAGTAATGAGAGCTACTTTCCATTGGGCAGGGAAGTGTTGTGTTCTTATTATGGCATTAAAAATCAGCGTAATAAAAAGAAGAGCTTTCCTTGGTAAGGCTCGTAGGGTAGCATGACATATTCTGTCATGTCCTGGGGCCTTTGACTTAGGAAGCTTTGTTATATTTTCTTCTATCTCATCTAATCTGATGGGCCTTACAGGCAAAGTCATTTGGAGTGGTGTGTCAATGATGCTGAGAGTTTGGACTACTTCTTCATCCGTGGCCAGTTTAAAAGGCGTAAATCGCTCTTCGAGGTGCTTAGCAAATGTATCTGCTTGTTCCTCTGAATTTGAGCAGTAACTACCATCATGACGCCTTAGCGGAACTAATCGATAGGGTTGTCTCTTTATGTTTCTGGTCGCTTTCCATAGGTTATATCCAGAATCAAGCTTATAGTCCAGAGCCTCTATTCTTCTGTCGAATGATTTCTGTCTGAATGTCTGAAGTGCCACTTTCAGTTCCCTTTCAGCCTTTTTCCAGACAGCCTTGTCTGCAGGATGAAGGGTGGTCTGAAATTTCCTTCGGAGTCGTCGCTTTTTAGAGAGAAGTCGAGTTAGCTCAGGAGTTAGCTGGTTACCTACTTCGTCATGTCTGGCAACTACTGGTTTAGGATTGGCTGCAGCTGCCGCAGAGTGGATTTTTGCCGTAATTAGGTCAACCGCGTGTTCTACATCTCAACCAGAGCATATCTCCATCTCTAAGTGAACCGAGTTTTCTAATGTTCTTCGAAAGACTTCCAAGTCAGTCTTCTGGCTGATGAGTCGTTGCACACCTTGAAGGAGCGTAGGTGTTGTGTGTAGAGTGATGATCAGCCCAAGATGATCACTTGAAAGGTCCCAATTGTCTGTAATAGTGAGAAGTTGATCCGGGACAGCTTGGTAGACCGCAAAATCCAGGCAGGAGGGAAGGCAATTTGAGTTGCCGGGATATCTTGTGGGTGATCCAGTTGCTAGTACTTTAGCTTTTCTAGAATTCAAACTGTTAACTAGTGCCTTTCCTCTTTTGTCACACCTTGTGTCTCCCCAGAGCCAGTGCTTAGCATTCCAGTCTCCACCTATTAAGAACCTTCTTCCTGCAGAGTTAAAGATGTTGTTAAAATCTGCTTCTTCAATGTTTGTCGAAGGGCGGCCATAAAAAGCGCCAAATACAATTTTGCCGTGGACAGTATCAACTTCAATGGATGAGAACTGGAATGCGTTACATACTTGATTGTGTTGCGGGAAGTGGGAAAAACTGCGCCTTACAAGAACGGCACATCCTCCTCCTGGGTGTCTGCGTGTTGGCATAGAGGCCAAGTAAGTGTCATAATCCTGTATTTTAATTGTTCTAGGTGTTGGCAATCTTGTTTCAGTAAGTAATATTATCCCAATATTGTTTTTTTTGATAATGGCTTCCAACTCTGGTAGTTTGCTTTGGATACCATTGGCGTTCCATATTAAGATATTTAATGAAGAAATCATTTTGAGGTTAACGCAATGAGCAGGCGCAGCATTTGCGTCTGTGTTTCGGCGAATTTTGTATGCATATCTACAAGTTTGTTAATTGATTCACTTATGCTTGTCATGGCGTTAGCTATTGGATCAGACTTCTGCGAATAATTATGAAAGACTTGTTCCTTTGCGTTTTTGGGTTGTTGTTGAGGATCAGCAGTATTATTATGCAATTGCTGGTGTTGGATGCGATGAAAGCCTCGGGTTACATCTGCATACGAGACAGTTTCCGTTCTGGTATTATTGGCCGAAGGCAAATATTTTTTTAGGTTCGGAAAATTTCTGGAATCCAAGTTAGGGAATCGCGGAGGGTCTGTCATTTTTTTGTTTGACGTCAATACCACCCTTTTTTTGGTGTAAGTTCGCTTGCAGAGATCTTTGTACCATTCACAGCCTTTATAGTTGGCTGGATGATTACCTCCACAGTGTGTACATGTGGCAGGGGCGTCACGATTTCGAGTGCAATCTGCCGTTGCGTGTTGTTGACCGCATTTGACACATATATATTTTTTTCTACAAAAGTTAGCCGTATGACCATAATCCTGACAGCGTTTGCATTGTGTTACCTCGGATCTTTTTCTAGCGCTTTCAACAATTATTATCTGCCGACATAATTTTTTGATTTTTAAGATTTCCTTATTATTATAAGCTGCTTTTATATTAAGGAAGTGCATATTCATAGGGCTCTTAGTTTTATTGCTTATCGGATTATGAATATGCAATACTTCGTGTCCAAGCTTAGTTAAATTCTCTTTTATTTGACTGTTATGTGTAGAATGGTGAAGTCCTTTGATTACCACTCTAAATGGTTTGTCTTCCTTCAATTGGAAGCTGTAAAATTCAATTTTTAATTCGTCAAGTGTCTTTACAATGGTTCTGTAAGTGGGAATGTCCTTAGCCAAAATTCGAATGGTTGTTCCCATAGTTGATTTAATGTCAATATTGTCAATATTTATATAATGTCCCAAAATAGTCCAAATATCATTGACATCCTCTATATTGTGTAAAACGATAGGAGGGGGCTTTTTGGTTTTTATGTGTTCGCCTGCACATTCATCAGTAGGATCGGTATTTTTGGTATTAATACTATTATTTACTTGACCTTCTATATTTTGGTCCAAAGTTGGTGAAGGAGATCCTGACTCTACTACCATGTCATCATTGATCTCAATACCAAGAAGTTCGAATCGGTTGCTGCGATTATCGTCAGTTTTTTTTGGTTTGTCAACAGTTTTATTGATTTGGCCACTCCGAATTTTAGAGTCAAGAATGACCCTCTTTTGGTTTGTATACGGAGATGTAGCAATCTTTCTCTTTGTCGTCTTTTTCTGGCTTTTAAGAAGCCTTTGTGTCGCAGAGATAAGATGGTTTGCTGAATTGGACATGTTTGTCGATGATTGACTTACATTAAGCAGACCATCAGAGGCATCACTATAATTGTATTTTGTGTTGCCAATGTTTATATCTGCAAAGTTCGGGGTGGCGCCTTTATTTTCCATTATTGGAAAACCCGAAATTACAATCAATCACACGCACGCGATGAGCGTTTGAAGCCTCTTAGAAAAGAAATCGTAGTAAATTGGTATCAATGGTAAAAGCGAAAGTTCGTAAAAAAAAAAATCGGAAAAATAAATTTATTTGAGGTTATGGTCGGCTTAAACAACACAGCACAAAATCACATAAAACAATAAACAAAACACATCTACAAATAAAACACATATACAAACAAGTATAACAAACCTGTAGCTATGTTTTCCATAGTTATTTTTATTAATAGGTCTTTTTCTATTCATTTAATAGAGGAAATAAAAGTGAAGAATATATTGTGTAAATCTCAACCACGTGCGCACAAAATAAATAGTCAACTTTCAGGGCTGAAGAAAAATACAAAAAAATTAAAAAAAAAGAACTTCATTTCTAAGTTAATTGGAATATTTGCTATTGGAATAAAATGGGTTTTTTTGCATAAATCACGATTATGATTTTTTGAATTTACGTAAAAAAAGTGTTTTGGGACCATAGTGCAGTGGGTAGAATTGTATTAGTTTCGTTTTTAAATTTAAAATTCGTGCGTCCGTCTGTATGAACACTTAGATCTCGGAGACTAGAGGAGCTACCAAACTTTACCACCTGATGCGCATAATTCCCTTAATGATGAAGTATGTTGAATAATGTCAATATTTTTCGCCGTTTCCCCTCAGTAGATTTTTTTTTGCAGCCAAACCGTTTAATATTTTAATCAGAAATTTAACGGAGCGATGCGTCATGTTCTCATGCATCCGAATTTCAAAAATGAACAACATCGGACAAATACAACAAGTTAAAGCCATAAATCTACTAATTTCACCTCCCCTAGCCGATAAACTCCGTCAATATTTGACTCTGGGTAATTATGGTAATAAGCTACCTAGAATCACAATTTTTGGTAGGCTGATTCATGTGGCTCTAATGAACAAATCCACGTCGTAATATTATCGAAGCGGACCCCCCACCCCCGCAGTTGATATACCGTGTTTTCTCCTACACCTCTCAAGATATCAATATGATATTTACCCCATATATGTATGCACTTTAAATTGATTTGAAGTAACTCTCGATTCTCATTAAAATCTGTACTAATTTGCAGAATTTGTAGGTACGAATATAGTTTTGCCCCAAAAAAACCATGGTCCAATTGGAAAATTCTCTGGAACATGTACGAAAATAATTGTACAAAGTTAGTAAGTTCATATTTGGATGACCCGATCTCTGAAAGCTTGGATATGTACTTTAATGGCTTATTCAAAATCTATTGGCTGAACACTGCCTGTTGACCATTGCAATGAGATGTTGAAACGTTGAGACAGCTCCAAGTTCCGGTTCCGTCGATGCTATTTAAGTTCGCGTTTCATTAGTTTTTATACCCTGTACCATATGGTACAAAGGGTATATTAAGCTTGTGCAAGCCGAAAATGTATGTAACATATAGAAGGAGACGTCGGAGACACCCCAAAGTTACCTAAAATATGATCAGGGTGACTAGAGAAGTCGAAATATCCATGTGCGCCTATCCGTCCTTCCGTCTGCCCGTTTGAACGCCTAGATCTCAGAGATGGTAAGAGCTAGAGTAACCAAACTTTCACATTAGATCCTATATTATTCCACAGGAGATAAGTTTATTTTATTTTTTTGATATTGGGGATACATTTTATAACACCCATATAGGTGTTTGAGACGACCTCGACAAAAAAAAGGTTTTAGATGGATAATTTGTTTGTTCATGAAGATATCGTAACCAAATTTGGTATTCAAAAGTTTTTTATGGTTCCCAAGCACTGTACCAAATTTCATCAATCGATTGACTATATCATATAGCTTCCATAGGACCGATCGGCCAAAATAACTTTTTTAAATCAAAATTCGTAATATTTTGTTTTTTAATAAAGATATCGTCACTAGATTTGGCGTTTGGAAATTTTTTAGAGCACTTAAGCAATGTGCCAAATTTGAACAAAATCGGTTGACTCTATAATATGTAGCTCCCATAGGGCTGATCTTCCAAAAAATCGATTTTTTAACAAAATTTGTAGTGTTTCGTTTGTTTCTTAAGATATTGAGACCAAATTTGATATTCGTAAGTTTTTTATAGTTCCCAAGCACTGTACTAAATTTAATCCAAATCGGTTGACTATATCATATACAATATAAGGGTATATAGCAACCTCAACTGCTAGATCATTGCCAACTATCCCATTTTGGCTACCCAAAAGGTTTGGATTTTATCTGGAGACTTAATGCATGCACCCCTTATTGCGGTTGCTAATATTTTTAACTGCTTTTATTCATCCGTCATCCATCCGTCTGTATGACGGATACATATACCAAATTTGTACAGTAAGTACCGATCAAGCCACTTAGAAATATTGTTGTTGCACATATACAGGGTGGTCCATATAAAAATTTGAATTTTATTTTGCTATAAAATCAAAACGGCTGCATATTTTTCAATGTGCAAAGTTTTATCTGAAAGGTTGGTTCATGACATTTATTTATCAAAAATAATTTTGGTCAAATGACCACCACGGCTAGCTTGGGAGTATGCCACTCGATCGGTCCCATTTTTGAGCACATTTTCGATTGTTTCGAGCCTTATCCTGGCAATTGCAGCTCCAATCTCGTCCTTCTGCTCATCTATTGTTTGCGGATTGTTGCCATAGCAAACATCTTTCACCGCACCCCAAAGATAATAGTCCAAACACGTCAAATCGCAGCTTCTTGGTGGCCAATTCACAAAGCCATTTCGACTGATTATGCGATTTCTGAAGATTGTGCGCAGAAGATCGATTGTGGCGTTCGCTGTGTGGCACGTTGCGCCGTCTTGTTGAAACCAAATATCGTCCAAAGCTTCATCTTTCATTTGTCCGAGGAACCAGTCGGTCAACATTGCGCGGTAGCCCACGGCATTGATGGTTTCGGCGGCTTCTTCTTCATTTTCGAAGAAAAATGGGCCGATGACGCCGCCAGACTAAATTCCGCACCAAACAGTCGTTGGGGGTGCATTGGCTTCTCGTGAAACGCTTGCCCCAGATGCGAAAATTTTGCTTATTAACATAACCACCGAGGTGGAAATGAGCTTCGTCCGAAAAGATGATTTTTCGATCAAATTCGCCATCTTCGGCCAAACTCAAGACTCACCACTTTGGAAAAAAGTTTTTAATATTTCCCAATTTTCTTCAAGCGTATAGCGTCCCATTTCGTAAATGTGAATGTTTTTACTAAATAGTTACCAATATATGAATGATATTTGACGTCTTAAAAGTCAAATAATCGGTAGTTCAAATTCCAAATACTAGATGGACCACCCTGTATTTGTGTCCAAATAAAGTTTTTATACTTGCGAAGCAGTTCGTATAAAGGATTCATTTTATTTGCAAAATCATTAATGAATTTGGAAAAATAATTTACCATTCCAATAAAAGCTATAAGCTGTGAAACATTTATCGGACTGGGTGCTAACAGCAAACTGGCTGTCCTATCCTTGCTTTTACTTAATCCATTTCTATCAATGTTTCACATAGATATTTTTTTTCAAATTTTTGGGATTTCCCTAAAAATGTTATTTTTGGTTGAGAGAATTCGCAATTTTCTAAATTTAGTCTTTCTGGTTCTTGAAGTTTCGTTAAAACTTGTCTTAAATTTGACATGTGCTCTTGCATGTTTTTCCCAGTAACTGTTATGTCATCCTGATAGACTATTACGCCCTGAATATTTGTCATTAAATTCTCCATTATCTTTTGAAAAATTTCTGCAGCTATCTTAATGTCAAAAGGCAACCGCTTTATTTTCATAATAAGCTGATACTCCTTATCTAACTCTAGCTGGTTATAAGCATTACACAAATCTAGTTTCGTAAATAACTCACCTCCCTCCAAAGATGCGAAAATTTCGTCTATCCTAGGTAAGGGGTAATCAACAGTTTATTTAAAGTGACTTTATAGTCTGCGCAAATTTTTTAATTGCCGTTTGGCTTTAATATTGGGCCTTTGACCGACACACAAATATCTAACACTTACAATTCACAAGTGGTTTAAGCCTACATCTCCCTAAGTAGTAAATGTATTTTTGGGTAAATTGTTTTTTTTTTTTTTTTTTAATATTGTAGTCACTTTTCTCACAAACAAGTTAAGAAAAAGTAGATAGCTTATTAGAGCTTGTAAAGTATCTAGTAAGAGCACCCAAAAGCTTTAACCCAAACATTTTTTTTTACATTGCTTTTTACTTAAAGTTAGAAAAAACGAATTTTTGCCCTAATTTTTTGTAGTGTTGTTGCTATTTGTTAATCTGGATTAAATGAACCTAAGAAAATATAAAATTTTTTGGGAATTCTAAAATACAAACAAAACCCACAGCGATGACACTTTACTCAAGTAAAAAAACAATAGGTCTAAGGTATTATATCTTTAAAGAGAGATTTTTGGCATTAAAAAGCAAAAACAAAGCATTGTTATGAGAATTGTGAACCCCCTGGCAGTCTCTACTGCATCGCCCTCAATATTCTATAAAATATAAAAAGGTAAATGCATAGAATCCATTTGCCCAATGTGAGTGCCCAATCGCTGTCATCATACATAATATAACGCGTCACGCACCCCCTCATACACAATAATCCACTTGCTTCGCTTTAGCGTCAATACCTCAGTATCCTCCTCTCTGGTGGTACCCCTATCCCTCTAAGGTTTAGAACCGTAAAGGTTGGCAACCAAAAGGAGGGGGGTTTTTAGTCGGTAGGCGCAGAGTGCGAATCCGACACTACCCTCCCCGGGTGTCATCTGAAGATTTCCCCCCCTCCTACAAAAAAAAAAAAAAAAAAAAAAATGGGTAAATTGTTAAACATTTACAAACTCTCCATACTTTCATCGGATGATGCATTTGCATTGGGTTCTAATGTTAATCCCACTACCATGTTAGCCAGTATGTCTCTTATATTGTATTAGTTTCGTTTTTAAATTTAATTTTAAATTACTTACTTACAATTCACAAGTGGTTCAAGCCTGCATCTCCCTAAGTAGTAAATGTATTTTTCGGTAAATTATTAAACCTTAGGCGTTTGACCTAAACAGCCGCTGGGACTTTTGTGTGATAATGGGTCGACGGTAACTCAGTCATGAGAACCAACAACCCAACCGAAAGAATAAATAAAATTGAAATTACACAGACTTAATGACTACACGTACAAGAGTCTCGAGTTCTTCGGAGTTCGCAGTTGGCGTTGAACGTTGGTCACTTACTAAGTTGTATTGCGGTTGCCATGGTGCTGCAACGATTGCCAAACTCTCCATACTTTCATCGGATGCATTTGCATTGGGCTCTAATATTAGTCCCACTACCATGTTAGCCAGTATGTCTGATAGACGCGTCTTATACTCTATTGTGTAACTCCCGCCTATTTGCAAAGGCTTATTGAAAAAGACCAAGCCGTATTCACTGCCTTGTCTTGAAGCAACTGTGGCATCCGCTCCAGCATTGCATTTGCACTATGCAATGCACTATGGTCCCAAAGCCCTTATTTTTTACATAAATTAATAACTCGAGAACTTCACAATATTTTTCAGTCTGGTTTTTTGCATTTAACTAAATAATACCAATAGAATTTTTTACTGGTGAAAATAGGCGTGGCACCGCCTTTTTTCTTATATTTTAATATGCAAATTTTTTGATTTCGTAGCTTTGTAAATGAAATTTTTTTTTTTAAGCTTTAAACTATAATATATAATAATAATAATAATATAATATAATCAGCACAATTCTAATTTAAAAATTTAAATAAATTGTAAACGTATTTTTTTTAATTTTTTATTTTGTGTTCTTAGCTTTTTATGATTTTTATTGCTCATCCAAAAATTCAGATTCTATATCAACTGCGTATTCGTTGTCAAAATCACATTAGTGCAATTCAGACTCGTCCATATCAGAGTCATCTACTTCAGTATCACTTCTGGTATTTAATAGCTCGTCTTCACTGGGTGTAGAAGTTGGCACTTCCAAGAGCGCTGGAACACCAGCCGAAAAATGTTTCTTTTTATTTTTATTTTTATTTTTTCGCTGGGTCAGACATAAGCTTAAGGAATCGCTAGTGTCCATACATCTGTGGAAAACATCTTGCATGTTGTTTTGTCTGCTATTTTTTCGCGCGTGCTTTTGTCTATCATGCTTATAAACTTTGTTTCAAGCTTAAAATGCATTTTTACCCATGCAAACCTTTCTAAAACTTCTTCTTGTAGTGCTATTATTCGCTTTACAGTGTGATCCAAAATATCTTGTAAAGGAACTACGGCAACAGTTTCAAAACCTGAAATATTGTCAGGTCTGCACTTTTTTTTTCACATGCATGTAGTTAGGATATATTTCACAATTACGACTTTTATTCTGCAGCCTGATGCTCACATAAGTGTTCTTGGTTAAACCATTTTCCAGAAGAAATGCCAAAGCTTCATCGGGTGTCAACGGAATTTGATCCTGAGCAAGAAACTTTTTTTTAAACATATTTTCTTTGTCTCTTGCTGTTTCCTTTAGGTCGAATGATATATCGCTACATTCGGCTTTCTTTGCTGATACTGAAGCAGCTTGAACAAGTAAGGATGTGTTATGGTTTTCATTCTCAGAACGCTCGGCGGCACATTTTCTTTTTATACGTTGATTTCCAGCAGAATAAGAAGTTCATGGACGTCCTGCATTATTCGGTTTCAGCTCACTTTTACTGACTCCAATTACCATCTTTGAATACAACCAATTTTTGTGTGTTTGGATCAGTTTTAAATCTTTCTACCATATAGTTGCATTTTTCATAGCGTCTTTTAGCGTAGGCTGCAAAGTTATAACATTTTTTTTTTATTTCCGTCTCCTCAATTCCGAGGCTTTATTCTTATTCTGCAGCCACACTTCAAGTAATTCTGCATGCTTGAACTCAAAGTTGCCTGGTGAAATTTCCGATGGAAACGGGGAAAATCGGGGACAAGATTATTGGTGTTTTATAAAGAAGACACATTGACACACAAGACTGCATTTATAGCTACAACAATGCATGACATTATACTTACTTCTACTCCACGAACCAAAATTTATTTGAGGTTATGGTCGGCTTAAACAACACAGCACAAAATCACATAAAACAATAAACAAAACACATCTACAAATAAAACACATTTACAAACAAGTATAAGAAACCTGTAGCTATGTTTTTCATAGTTATTTTTATTAATAGGCATTTTTCTATTTATTTTATAGAGGAAATAAAAGTGAAGAATATATTGTGTAAATCTCAACCACGTGCGCACAAATAAACTGTCAACTTTCAGGGCCAAAGAAAAATACAAAAAAAAATTAAAAAAAAAAAGAATTTCATTTCTAAGTTCATTGGAATATTTGCTATTGGAATAAAATGTGTTTTTTGCATTAATCACGATTATGATTTTTTGAATTTACTTTAAAAAAAAGTGTTTTGGGACCATAGTGCACTGTAAAAATTAATTCTGTCAATCCATGGATTTCGAATATCAAAACATCCTTGTAAACGGAAAAATACAATTTTTGAAGATGTTCACGTGTGTTAATTTGATCTTTAAACTGTATGATTTTTTGGAAACACCAAGCAGTCCAAGAGTATCAAGCAAACTAACAATTTAATAATTGAAATTTTCTAAAATTAAAGGATAGGCAATTTTTTTATTTATTTTTAATTATCTAAATAATATTTGCTTATAGGCTTTAATTTTCATTGAAGGCGATGATGTTTTTTCAATTAAAATTCCAAACGTTTTAGCTGATTCGATTCAATCATTGAAAACAAGAATACAAAATACGATGATATCCATATAGCGAACGGTGACGATTTAATAGATCAAGAAGGTATAAGGCAAATTGCATTCAATTTTATCAATCGTGTATTGATTATATATAGGAGATAATTATCTTAGACAGTGGAAAGTATACTTTAAAGATGCACTCATTTTCGATTGGGGCAGACTTGCAACTGTACGGAATTACAAAGACGTAGAAACAACTACTAAAATAGTTGAAAAGAATTGGTTGAAATCTAAAGAAACCAATGAAGAAATATTTCATGGATTTGGTTAAGTATTACAATTTATTACCACAGAAAAAAATGGCGTGCGTTAATATGGGGCGCGGACGACATTGGGATACCACTAGCTTACAATAAAATTCTGCATATTGATTAAGAACACCAAAAGACATTTGAGTGCCGGATTCTAGTACATACTTTTTTTTAGAAAATGTCCTGGTTTCTCTCAAATTTGAGTTGGTCACACTATACGCAATATTTAGTAGAATTGTTAAGTTATCGAACAAAAAGATTTTCTTCTTTGTATTTGTGATCCACTTACTTTTGGTGTATTCAATATTTAGCTTTTTGTTTCAATCAAGTTCTTAATCTACACAATGAATCCGTTCTTTTTAAATCATTGAGTGAAAAATTTTTGCAAATTGATTTATAGCTTTATTCCAAATAGGAGAAAAGTTGCATGCAAAAAAATACATACCTTGGTAAACATGATTATATGTACGTATGTTATATAAAATTAATACCCATAGTTTTTGAAATGTCTAATAGCAATTAATGACCGCGGAATTATGTATGTGCTTTGCTCTTAGTCAATCATAATTTTTTTGCTTCTACCTAATAAAATGATTTCATATTTCTGAGATTTGGCGCTTGCAGATAGCCAACGAAGGTGTCCAGTTGTCATAGTTTTGAAGAGGTCACAATTTATTGTTAAGAAAAAGTGTGAATTCTTACGAAGTAGCCACTAGAAGCTTTAAACTCACACTTAAAAATAGACATTCCGAAATCAGATCTGATCACTATTTAAAGTGATCCCTCTCTTAATGGTATTTAATGAAGAATCAACATGCAACGACTTCAAATAATGCAGCTCCCGCTGGCCGTTTGCTGTGTAATGGCGAGGGCTAGCAACTCAAATAGTTATCAGACGGGGCTGTGTCCTACGGCCAATCCCACGGACAAGTTCCAAATCTTTCAAATCGTTTGGGTCAACATACTCAAGTTTTTTGACAATGATATGGACATAACGAAGGGTTTTTACACACAATTGAGCAAGTTTATTCAGAATAGACAGTATTGTTCCTGTGACACCTAAGGAGGTTACATTTGCGAGCTGCAAATGGAGGTGCGGCGTCATCTTAGCCAAATGGCATCAAAACGTTTGATCAGCATGTTTAATAAGGAAGAGGCTTTGCCCGTTATTTGACGAGTATTGAAGACTTTATCGTTGTGCAAGAAATACTATCTCTGACCATACGAGACATCTATATGCTTCACATTGCCGAGTTTTTGATGCAAAAGCTATACCAGCTATATGTGGATAATAATTTAGCTAGCTTTAAATTGATGATAGAAGCACGGCTCGCACTTTACGATCAATTCCAGGCGGCGCATAAACTGAATGAGGCCTATTTGCTCTAGTTGGCTTATACGATGAGCAAAATTCAATCGAGTTGTACGTCACTTTCGGACCAGCTTTATAGCGACGGTTGCTGGAGCTGCAAAAGAGTCTGCCTGTTTCGATTAGCAATCTCTTCGATACTCCGGACTTTTGTCTATTGAATCGTGGCAACTGGGAAATGCTCTATACCATCGCCACCAATAAAGGCAACTATGGCGAGATTTCTCGTATAGTTTATTCGTGGAATCAACCAAACGTTACGGACATCTATAAAGTGATGCGCCTCTTTCCTTTGGAGAAGCTCAGCACTGCGCCTTACAGCTCTTTTTTGCCACTTTTCAATCTCCGTATTATTTAATACGACCATAATCGCATTGCTGTATGGCGTACGGGCAATTCCCAACCCCAACTAATTTGTGGATAACAGCTGGGTATTTCGGCAAAATGATTTGACGTTGTGCAGCGCTGAAAGATATGACGAAAAACGGTGCTTTGTGAAGGTATTACCCGGGGAATTGAATATGCCAACAAGCAATATTAGTTTTTGGGTAGCCACTAAGTGTAAGACTAGCTAAACTAAAATTATGAAATTGGAAATAATGAATTCAACATACTAAACCATGGGTGCAAATCTTTTTCGAAATAGAAAATGGCAAAATTTTAAAAATGAACAATAATTTGACAAATGTTTCGAAAATTTCTATCAAATGTAAGGGGTATATAAGTGTGCACAATTATATGTAAAATTGGAGGCATCTAAGACCCAAAAAATTTCCTTCAATGGAATCGTCTGGCTCTATTTATAGATCTTTGATATTAAAGAATCTAGAATGTGCAACCAGATTTGTCCAGCCTGATCAAGTTTTTCAACCCCAAATAATTTTTAAACTTTATTTTGCCTACAATTTAGGAGTTTCGGACCATAAACATATCAGAAATAATGGCATTGTATAGGGTGGGCCAACTGTTGGTTTATTTGTTGATTGCAATTTATTTGTATATATCTTGCAACCAAAATTGGGCAAATGCGTATACCAAATGTAAGTTTGAAAAAATTTTTTTTGTCTATCTGTTGACATTTAACAAATTTGGTTATATTATAAATGTAACAGGGATGGATGAGCATCACCAATTTATATTAGCTAAAATGTATATAATAATTACATAATATTATTTATTACATTATTGTATATAAAACTCTATAATAATTTCATAATTACTGACAATCCAGGGAGCTCTGACTATGCATCTAAGTGTAGTCGATTGGTATCTTTGAAGAATTTCGATATTTGACGTACATGCTGTTCCACAAAGTTCCATTGCATATGTTCATACCGGCTTGAGAAGCCAATACCTTTTTCTTGTTTCAATTATACCCTGTACCGTATGAAACAAAGGGTATATTAAGTAACAGACGGACTGACGGACATGGGTATATCGACTTCTCTAGTCACCCTGATCATGTTTTAATTAACTTTGGGGTATGTCCGACAACTCCTTTAATATGTTACATACATTTCGGCTTGCACAAACGCAATATACTCTTTGTACCATACGGTACAGGGTATAAGACAGTGGTATAAGCAGCAACCCAAACTGCCCCGTTAATTTGTGAGTGTAAGTCGTATGCCGTAAAACTCGTGGTGACGAGAGCCATCCAAACTTGACTAGAGAATTGTGATTGGGAAGAATGCAACAAACCAGCGAGGAAATCTCCGCTGGTTTGCTCAGATGATTGCAGAATCCGCAAAAAACGAACATATGGTAGGAAACAGGCCGCATTCAAATTCCATCTTCAGGACCTTATAGTTGTAATAGCTGAACATACATATAGGACTGGAACTCGATTCTGTTCAAATAAAACGAGCACTTCTTAGGATTTTTCATAAACACACTTAACAAATGTTTATTTCGTTTATAACTTCATTATAAACACTTGTTTATTTGCGTTTTACTTCTTAACTTCAATAATTTTATCTGCGTAACAATCACCATATTTAATCAAATGTTGAAGTATCATATACGCCAAATATCCACATATGAAAAAGACAATGCATTCAAATAAAAATAAAATAAACCACAGATTCTGATGCTGAAAATAGCCTTAATCACAAAGGCTTCACAGCTCAGAAAAATGTATCAAAATATCTATCAAAGCTGAATCCACAGCCATAAACAAGGTTCATAAACAAAGAAGTTTCACATCACCATTGCCATTCTTTCCACAACGAAGCCAGCTCCAACTAGCAGTGTGTATCAGTACCGCTTCGATCAACGGGAGATACAAGTTAACAAACACGTCATTGGGTTAACCAATTAACCAACAAACACAAAGAACTAGGCAGAAATTAACGAAAGATCAACATAGACCAATACACCAGCAAAACCAATACACGTGCAGAATCAAGCTGATGAAGAATCTACATGAAATTTCTATGTACCAAATATGGCATACAATTCGATCAACAAGTGACAGAAACATCCAATGAAATCAACAAAGATCAGTGGGTTAAAAATCAATAACTGGCACTAACTAGTCACCGATCAACAAGACACAGCAATAGACGCAATAAAAAAAATCAATAAAAATGAAACAAACCAAAAACCAACAAACTGACAAACCTTCAATACACATATCACAGCACTGACAGCAAGACTGGCTCGAATCACACCAGCCATTGATATCAGGTTATCAGCCGAAAGTTCACACCATATACACCAATAAACAGTATATACATCACATATGTATAAACCAGTGTGCACAGACATAGTGTGTGTGTATAAAGAATGTATTAGTCCTGCTACCACAAACCAAAATACCTACCATAGACAGAATAGAGGTTTATTTGAAGAAAAGAGACATAGACATAATCCACATAACCAATATCAGGGCGAAGAGAGAGAGAGAGAGAGAGAGAGAGAGAGAGAGAGAGAGAGAGAGAGAGAGAGAGAGAGAGAGAGAGAGAGAGAGAGGGGGGGGGGGGGGGGGGGGAGAGAGAGAGAGAGAGAGAGAGAGAGAGAGGGGGGGGGGGGGGGGGGGGGGGGGGGGGGGGGGGGGGGGGGGGGGGGGGGGGGGGGGGGGGGGGGGGGGGGGGGGGGGGGGGGGGGGGGGGGGACACACCCCCCCCCCCCCCCCCCCCCCCCCCCCCCCCCCCCCCCCCCCCCCCCCCCCCCCCCCCCCCCCCCCCCCCCCCCCCCCCCCCCCCCCCCCCCCCCCCCCCCCCCCCCCCCCACACACACACACACACACACACATATATATATATATATATATATATATATATATATATATATATATATATATATATATATATATATATATATATATATATATATATACATATACACATATACATAGATAGAGATATAGACATAGAGATATATATATATATATATATATATATATAGTCTGTCTGTGTGTGTGTTGTATATATATATATATATATATATATATATATATATAGAGAGAGAGAGAGAGAGACACACGGGGGGGGGGGGGGGGGGGGGGGGGGGGGGGGGGGGGGGGGGGGGGGGGGGGGGGGGGGGACAAGGACCCAAAAACAACTTGCGTTTCGACAACAGAAACAACCCCAGACAAAACACGGTCGGACATAAACCAAATGCTTTCAATCCTAATGGTTTTCGTTCCGATTACAATCGACACAACAGATCGAACGGCTTTAACGCAAGGGGCCCTACCCAGGTTCAGCCTAGACCGGAACCGATGGAGGTAGACGAATCTCTTCAACGGCAAAGACCACAGGGCAGCCGTCAATTTTTTGAGAAAAGGGAACCCTCTCAGAGACAACAGAATTGGGAACATAATAAACGAGAAGGAAGCGAAAGCGGCTTTCATCCCGCAAACAAACAATTTCGCTTGAACAATATTGAAGAGAATCATTTTTTAGACCAGGGGGAAACTCAGGTTTGCCCTACGTCTACAGAATAGATAGAAAATCAGGAAGGGAATTGGTTGCATTAATAGACACCGGTGCAACCGCATGCTACGTCAGGACGGGCTTGTATGAAAACAAAAATGAATTACCTATAAAGAAAAGAGTAAGAACACTACACGGTTTTAGTGTTATAACTTACTATCACTATATTACAATGTTTGGAAAAAAATTTACATTTTACGAGATAGATAACTTAGGAACAGACATTTTGGTGGGTTGGAATTTATAAATGGCCGTAGGAGCAAAGGTAGACGCAGAGCTTAATACTCTAACCTATGGCGGTCACACAGAGAAAATGAATGAAATGGGGGATTCAGCAGTTGAATATCCCAGACCACTTAACAACTTAATATTAGAAAAATATTTCGAAAGACATCCGGATAAGGATGCAAATACAGATAACCTCAGTACGCTCGCTTATAAGGGTAGAGAGCCTGAGCATTTAAATGATTTGGAAAACGAGTATGAAAACAGTTTGAGAGAAACATCTCTCGATCGCGCCGACGATGAACAAAATTCCGTCAATATTAATAAAAACAGTTTGAGGAAAAAATACCTCGAACACGCCGACGAAGAAAAAAATACCGTCAATATTAATAAAAAAGATTTGTCTCTAAATACCAGTTCTTTGCCAGAACGGGAGACTGAGAAAACGGAACGCCTTAGTTAATTAATGATTAAAAAATAGAAAAAAGTCATCGTGAAATTGATATCGCTTTGCTTTTCCGTACAGACATAAAACGGGTAATCGACACAGTGTCGGATAGACCCGTATATAGCAAACAGTATCCGTATCCACATTCATTAAATGATTTCGTAAATGGCGAAATTGCAAGAATGTTGAAAACAAAAATAATATAATAATAAAATAAATAATAAATAATAATGCGCCTGTCTGGCCCGTAGATAAAAAGGGTTTTAATGCTGATAGAAGTCGAAAACACAGATTAGTATTTGACTACAAAAAGTTGAATCAATAGACCATACCTGATAGATACCCTATGTAGGTTCCTTCGGTCATTTTGTCCAATGACGTTATTATTCAACAATTGATCTGGAGTCTGGTTTTCATCAGATTCTAATGGCAGAAAGGGATATCCCAAAAACTGATTTTTCGATAAACAATGGCAAATAATAGTTTATCCGTATGACTTTCGGCTTATCCAATGAGCCTCGAATTTTCCAGATAGCAATGGATGATACTTTGAGAGATAAAGTGGGAAAAATCCGTCACGTCTATATGGACGATATAATTGTATTTTCCCCAACACTTGAACAACACTATGAAGATTTATTGTCAATAGTTGAAATATTGAGAAATGCTCATATGAAGATTTCATTTGAGAAATGCAAGTTCTTTAAGAAAGAAACTGAATTCCTTGGTTACGTTGTTTCCTAAAATACGGTTAAAACCGATCCAAACAAAATTGAAACAATGGTGAAATATCCAATACCGTGAAATATTCGCGAATTAAGAGGTTTCCTTGGATTAACAGGTTTTTTTTTAGAAAATTTGACTGAAATTACGCTGCTATAGCCAAGCCTCTAACCTAAAATGGCAAAGTAACAAAAAGAACATCAAGACGAGTTTTTATCGAGTTAGACGAGGATGCTGTGAACGCCTTCAGTCAGTTAAAGGCTAGCTTAATATCCCATGTCGAGCTGGGGCAACCAGACTACTCGAAGAATTTTGTACTAACAACTGATGCTTCAGACACAGCTGTTGGGGCCGTATTGTCTCAAGAGGGACATCCAATAATCTTTATTTCAAAGACTTTGAGCCAAACCGAACAAAATTATCCGGCAAATAAAAAAGAAATTTATGCCATTGTTTGGGCTTTGAAGACTCTTCGAAATTATCTTTATGGTTTGACTGGGTTTGAGATTCAAACCGATCATCAATCCTTAACATTCGATGTATCCCCCAATAAGCGATGGTACTCTTTCGTGACTAGTATCATACCTAAACTGGTATATAAACCTGGTACAACGAATGTAGTGGCAGACGCGTTATCTCGAGTGAACATAAATGTTCTAACTCATGAAGACGATGAGTCTTTGCACTCTGATTCTGGGACTCAGCATTCAGCTCAAAGCAGCTTCGAAAACGTAATACAGGAAACTAAGAAACCTTTAAACCAATTCAAGCAACAACACCAGACATATCATAGATTTTGATACAGTAGAAAACCTCATTTCGATTCTAAAAGAATTCATGCAACCTGGTGTAATAACCGGGATTCATTGCACTTTAGGAGATCTGTACGCTATTCAAGTTAAATTAAAGTCAACATTCACAAATAAATTTTTATTTACTCGCATTTTTGTCCAAGATATCCTCAATGAAGAGGATAAAGCTATAATAATTGAACAAACTCATTGCAGAGCCCACAGTGGTCTCGATGAGAATTACAAACAGATCACGCGCCTCTATTACTGGCCTTATCTGTTCATAAAATTAAAACATTTCATTAATAACTGCGAAATATGTTGTAAAAATAAATACAACAGACATTCGATTGAGATACCAATCGGAAAAGCTCCAATTCCAGAGAGAGAAGGGGAAAATTTCCATTTGGACATATTTTACGCACAGCATCTTGTCTTTTTGACTTGCATTGATGCAAAGTTTTTAGTCGTTAAACAAATCGACAATAAGATCAATATGGAATCCAAGGTGTTGGAAGCCCTAAAACACTTCCCATTGGCTAAGACTATTATGACTGATAACGATCCTAGTTTCACTTCGGCCCAATTCAGAGCATTTGCTCAGCGTAGTGGCATAACTCTACTTTTTACAGAACCTTACCATAGTTTGACGAATGGTCAAATTGAAAGAGTCCACTCGACATTGGTCGAAATCGCTAGATGCATTAAAGAAGAATACCATCTCAATGATTATTCTAAAATTATTATGCGCGCCGTACAAAGATACAACATGAGCATTTATTCGATTATCTCCGAAAAACCTTACTAAGTGCTCTTTAACAAATGACAACACAATGGTATTGCAGCCAAATTGAACATGGCTCAAGAACGGATGTTGCAAACTCACAATTGTTACTAACAAGAAAAAAGATACAACTGCGGGGAGGTCATTTATGAGAAACGGTTATGCGAAAGAAACAAACTAGGTGCAAGACATAATAAACAAGTGGACTTTGAAGATTTGGGAAAAAGAGTAAAAATCAATAGAAGAGGGAGAATTATTCATAAAAACAATATTAAGTAGATACATTGGCAATAACAGACTTGCTGGATGCCTCTAGTTTTTAAAATTTTACGTTACAAAAACCTATTGGTTATGTATATCAGATACCCAGTTGTCATAGAGTCTTGCGAACTTTACACCTCTAGGGTAATAACACAACTTTTATTAATCTAACTAAAAATTATTAAATTACCCAAACACACAAAAAAAATAATTCTTAATTGTAAGATTGATAAATATTTCATTTAAAAAAAAAAAAATTCGGAATTGTCACCTGACAATGTTAAACATTTTATTCAAGTTAATAAAGATAAGAACCCATTGTACTTTATTATAACAATTCTAAAATATACTTTATTTTGTTCATTACATACAAGTTACACAAATTGTTAAAGAAATTTCGTCAAATCAAAGTAAATTAAAATTCTGGCCAAGATTTGGCAAACTCACTAAACATATCAATTCAACAATTGTCCGAAAACCCATAATGGTCCGAGACGAACCATTTTAGCAGAGGGGGGAGTTAACGTATCGGGTTATCCCGTTCGAGTTAAGTTTAAAGTATATATCACGCGTAACATTATCAACTACAATATATATCACGCGTAACATTGTCAAAATGTTAAGCAAAATGCTATGATGACATAAAAGGAGGCTTGGCGAATGCTGGGCAGTTTTTTTTTTTTGATTAGCGACAATCAAGCGAAGAGGTTGTGCAAAATTGGAGTGTGTGAAATAAAATAAAAATGGTAAAATAAGATACAATAATCAGTCTGTGTTTAATTTTAATATTGGAAAGATATCAATAAACAGCGCTACGCTCTACAAAAAATATTTTTTTAACCGACTCGTTTAATTAAAATGAAATTTATATATCAAAAATCACATTGAAAAACGAAATTCCATATTTTTCACTTATCTAATTTGGAATATACAAAAGGAAATATTATAAAGAAAAACAAAAAAATACTAAGAAAATAAAATAGCTAAAAAGACGCATCATGTAGCTCGATATGCAGTAAAGTACCACCTTTGAGAATCGAGAAGGACAGGCGAAGTTTTTTCATAACAACTGGTATGCTTGTCTCTTTTGCACTATCGAGATAAGTCGTGTATTGCCCTCTTGCTCATGCTAACGTAATTCTAGGAAGCAAGTGATAAAGAAAATAAGGTGACGATTTACTAAGCGACAAAATAAAATGCAATGCGTGACGTCACATGGTGAATTTTTTACTCACTTAAACTTTTGTTGGTGTTTGGCACAAAAAAAATACATTTTCTAAATTAATTAATTGTTTTTTATTTAATTACTTAATAAAACTATATGAACATTTTTTAAATTTACTTGTCAACTCAAATTTTTTTCAAATATTTGCTAGAAATTACGAAAAATTACATATGAAAGGATACAAAAAATGGCGGACGTAAAGTCGGGCGCGGACGACTTTAGGATACCCTGTACCACTAGCTTGTAATAAAGTCCGATTTCTTCACAAAAAACCAAAAACAGAAGAATTTTTAAGCAAAAAATTTTTTTTTTGACCGATCGTTCCTATTGGTGCTATATGATATAGTCAACCGATTTCAATAAAATTTGACACAGTGCTTAAATACCTTAAAAAAGATATGAATGCCAAATTTATTTCAAATATCTTTACAAACAAACAAAACACATCGAATTTTGTATAAAAAACGTGTTTTTGGACCGATTGGTCCTATGGGAGGTATATGATCTAGTCAAACGATTTGGATTAATCTAGTACAGTGCTTACGAACTATAAAATACTCACGAATGTCAAATTTGGTTCCAATATCTTAACAAACAAACGAAACACAACAAATTTTGTTAAAAAATCGATTTTTTGGAAGATCGGACCTATGGGAGCTATATGATATAGTCAACCGATTTTGTTTAAATTTGGTACAATGCTTAAGTACACCAAAAAACTTTTAAATACCAAATATGGTTTCAATATCTTTATTAAAAAATTAAATATACCGAATTTTGTATAAAAAAACGTTATTTCGGCCGATCGGTCCTATCGGTGCTATATGATATAGTCAAACAATTTTAATCAAATTTGGTACAGTGCTTGGCAACTAAAAAAAACTTTCGAATACCAAATTTGGTTACGATATTATTTATCTTTCTTTTTCGAGGTCGTGTAAAACACCCCTATGGGAGCTATATAATTTATCCCCGATATCAAAAAAATAAAGTAAACTTATCTCCTATGGAATAATATGGGATCTAATGTGAAAGTTGGGTTACTCTAGTTCTTACCATCTCTGAGATCTAGGCGTTCAAACGGACAGACGGACGGACGGGCAGACGGACATGGGTATATCGACTTTTCTAGTCACCCTGATCATATTTTAGGTAACTTTGGAGTGTCTCCGACGACTCCTTCAATATGTTGCATACATTTTCGGCTAGGACAAGCTAATAATTCACAACTTGTTTACCCACGTAATAGTACAAATAAAGCCTTTTCATTTCTTTCTACACATACATTTTTTTCTTTTCTTCGTTTTATTATTATATTATTTTTATTATTATTATATTTCTGCATGTAACTTAATACTTTGAGAATATTTTTTGTCTATGCTCGCTTGGAATTTATGAAATTGCTGTAAGCCTGGTTATGGAAATGGTACCTTGTCCTCATAAAAACGACAGAAACCCAAAAGATATTGGATGCTGACGTCCTTCTTGATTAGAATCCAGGGCATTTGAAAGAAACACCGGCTGGGATTTTTGTGTGTACGGGTCAGCAGCAGTTCAGTGATGAGCTTCAATAAATATATATTTTGGTATTATTTGTTTTATTTCTACTTGGCGGTGTGACTTCCAACTCACGCAATTTTTCCTTGTGGTTAGATGATAAATTCCCTTTAAAATGTCGAACCACTAACGTTGAATGTAGGAAAAAATCTACCATTAGAAAACATCTTTCGCGTACTCTACTGTATAATGAAGAAAAGTTGTGACAATTTGAACGCAGTATTCTGATTGTTGAATCGGCGGTATGGTATTTTTCTTGCCATTCATCTAAGTCGTTTCGCAATTTTCTTAGCTTTTTCATTACATCATCACGTAAATATTGGAATGCTTTAAATTGCTTCATTTGACTTTTATAGCGACTTATTTGGTCTAGAATTATGTTTTCTTCCACAACTTTTAGTTCTTCCCCTTCGTCAAATTTTTGCTTAGCCGATGCAATAGCCTCTTCGAGTTTTGTTTTCAATAGTTCTTTTTTTCGTGCTCTCCTTTCAACAATCTTATAGTAGCTTGTAAATCGCGAGTATTTTTCTCAAAATATCCATCAAGGTTTCGTATCTTTGACTGAGCCTCAATCGACTGTTTTTCAATTTCGATTATGGTATTTTGAATTAATTTTAATTCTTTTTGCTCGAGAGCCTGTTCCTTCATTTAGCTCACGTCTTTGTTGCATTAGAGATCTAAAGTGAAAGTTTGGTTACTTTAGCTCTTACCATCTCTGAGATCTAGGTGTTCAAACGGACGGACAGACGGACAAGGGTATGTATATCGACTTCTCTAGTCATCCTGATCATATTTTAGGTAACTTTGGGGTGTCTCAGACGATTCCTTCTATATGTTGCATACTTTTTTGGCTTGCACAAGCTAATAATTCACAACTTGTTTACGCACGTAATAGTACAAATAAAGCCTTTTCATTTCTTTCTACACATACATTTTTTTCTTTTCTTCGTTTTATTATTATATTATTTTTATTATTATTATATTTCTGCATGTAACTTAATACTTTGAGAATATTTTTTGTCTATATATTCTGGTATTATTTGTTTTATTTCTACTTGGCGGTTAGATGATAAATTCCCTTTAAAATGTCGAACCACTAACGTTGAATGTAGGAAAAAAATCTACCATTAGAAAACATCTTTCGCGTACTCTACTGTATAATGAAGAAAAGTTGTGACAATTTGAACGTAGTATTCTGATTGTTGAATCGGCGGTATGGTATTTTTCTTGCCATTCATCTAAGTCGTTTCGCAATTTTCTTAGCTTTTTCATTACATCTTCACGTAAATATTGGAATGCTTTAAATTGCTTCATTTGACTTTTATAGCGACTTATTTGGTCTAGAATTATGTTTTCTTCCACAACTTTTAGTTCTATATGATATAGTCAACCGATTTTGATCAAATTTGGAAAACTATAAAAAACTTTTAAATGCCAAATTTGGTTAAGATATCTTCATAAACAAACGAATTATTCATCTAAAACTTTTTTTTTACGAGGTCGTCTCAAACACCCCTATGGGAGCTATATAATTTAACCCCGATATCAAAAAAATAAAATAAACTTGCCTCCTATGGGATAATATGGGATCTAATGTGAAAGTTTGGTAACTCTAGCTCTTACCATCTCTGAGATCTAGGCGTTCACACGGACGGACAGACGGACATGGGTATATCGACTTCTCTATTCACCCTGATCATATTTTAGGTAACTTTGGGGTGTCTCCGACGTCTCCTTCTATATGTTACATACATTTTCGGCTTGCACAAACCTAATATACCCTTGGTACCATACGGTACAGGGTATAAAAATGACAAAAAATATGTTCGGGAAATTCAATTGAGTACAGGTTGGTGAAAAAAATCGAATTCAATTTATTGCATACAATTTGTCGTATTTCTAAATATTTCTTAATTACCCCTAAAGGAAACCACTTTCTGGACTTTCGTTCTTTGAATGACTTAATCACAAAAAAAAGAAGAGTATATATTTTGCATCTCTATATGTTGATGCATTTCGTTTTTGCTTAATTTTGTTATTTAGCTATACATGGCTAAGTGAGGTCATAATCTACATGGTAAACCTATATATTCTAATGCTTTAAGAGTGTATGCTAGTCATATAAAAAAAACGTACAGGATTTACCGGATAAAACACTAATGATCGATGTGGTTGTTACTCCAGTTCTTCTCATCGTCATTGGTACCATCGCCATCACCAACTGCATCGAAAAAGTCAATTTGGCAGTTAGCCCGGAAAAAAAAACAAATCCAATTTGGCATTTAGGTGAATTTTAAGTGTGTTGTTTGGCCAATGAAAGTTTAGCTCGTTAAAATAAATTTTGCTTGCATTTTGTATCTTCAGTTTACGCGATTCGTTTATGGACTTTGTTTAGCTTTCATCCAAGGATTGTATGTGTGTTAATATGAGTAACAGGGGTGCATCCATAAATAAATATAGGGGGCTTCAAGTTTTGTACACAGTGCGATAATTAGGATTTTGGAATTTCTATTGGCATGGCCTTTTTATATTTTTTATTTAAAGAAGATTCCATCGCAATTTAATTATATTCTAATTAATTCTAATAATCAGTCAATTATATTCTAATTAATTCTAGTAATCAGTCAAATACCTTGGAGTGCATTTGGATCGGCGACTCACTTGGAAAGAACATAACATATAAAATCAAAACAAATGCAGCTTAAAAGATAGCGTACGTAAAGTCGGGAGCGGACGACTTTGGGATACCCTGTACCACTATCTTGCAATAAAATTCGGTATATTGCTTAGAAACATCAAAGACATTTGCTTGCCAAATAAGACAAATAACAAAAATGTTTTTTTGACCGATGATAATATAGTCAACCGATTTTGTTCAAATTTGCTACATTGCTTCAATACTCTAAAAAAACTAAACTCTTACGATACCTTTATTAAAAAATGTGGTACAGTCGAGGCTCTGCCCGACATTGGAATACCCTGTACTCTTTATCTCGAAAAAATTTGTTCTGCATATTCCTACTAAAAACTTTCCTTTTGGAATTAATTTTTTTTTTTGGTAAAATTCGATATTTATTCCTATAAGTTCGGTAAATTTTTACCGATTGTAATGAAACTCGAAAGTTACGTCAAAAAAGCTATTTAAGTTGATATGTTGATGGGTGTGGGAGGAAACACGGTAAATGGATTGCGGGGGTGGGGGGCCCGCATCAATAATATTTGGATGTGGATTTGTTCATTCGAGCCACATGAATCAGCTTACCAAAAATTTTTCGAGGTCACTTGTAACCATAATTAAGTAGAGTCAAATATTGACGTAGCTTGTATACTTTTGACTTAAGCTTTTGCTGTATTTGTCCGATTTTGTTAATTTTTGACAAAAAAATACGCGTGGAACCATAAGGCATTACTCTGTGAAATTTCAGATGAAAATATTTAACGGTGTGCCCAAAAACCGCGAAAATCTACTGGGGGGAACGGGGGAACATATTGCCATGATTAAACAAACTTCATCTTATCGGGAAATATGCGCACCAGCTGGTAAAAACTTGTGTTTTTAGCTCTCCTAGTCTCCAAGATGTAGGCGTTCATTCGGACGGTCGGAAGAACGGATGAACGTACATGGCTCAATCGCTATACGAGGTTATGATAAGCATTTTGGTATAAAGGACTTGGGGTCGCCGCCTCCTTCTGTCCATTACATACATTGCACAAATCTAGTATACCCTTTGAACTTTTAGGTAAAGGGTATAAAATCGAAATATAGCGAACTTTATATAAAAAAAAGTATTTTGGCCGATCGGTCCTGTAAGAGCTATTTGATATAGTTAACCGATTTTGATCAAATTTGGTACAGACCTTGGGAGCTGTAAAAAACTTACGAATGCCAAATTTGGTTACGATATCCTTATACGAGGTGTGTTCAAAAAATAATGTGACTTTTCAAATTTAGCGGGCAAAGTATTTTCGATTATCAATTTTTTTTTGTTTTGTTGTGTTGATACACTCTTCCCGAACATCTGTACCAAATTTCAGGTGAATGGCATTTTTTTTTGGTAGTGAGAGGAGTAAAGGTTATAAGTGTTTTGCGTGCTCGGCGATTTTTGAGTAAATCTGGGTCGACGTTGACGTCATTCAACAGCTCTTGAGCGATGCTCATGCGACGGTTCTTTTGGTCAAAATTTAGCAATTTCGGAACAAACTTCGCTGACACACGTCTCATGCCCAAAACGTTAGAAAAAATTTCATGGCACGAGCCAAGCGATATACCGACATCCTCAGCAACTTCTCTGATAGCGATTCGACGATTTTCCAAAACAATTTTCTTCACTGCTTGAACGTTTTCATCAGTTGTTGTTGTGTTTGGGCGTCCAGAGCGAGGCTCGTCATTGGCATCTTCTCGGCCATCTTGGAAGAGTTTGTACCACCTGTAAACATTTATTTACTCAGAACAGTTTCACCGTATGCTACTGTCAACATTTCAAGTGTTACGGAGCACTTAATTTTATTTTTTACACAAAATTTGTTGCAAATCCGTTGATCCATATTTTCCGATAGCAAAAAATCGCCGAGCACTCAAAACAACCAAACAAAAAATGCCATTCACTTGAAATTTGGTACAGATGTTCGGGAAGAGTGTACCAACACAACAAAACAAAAAAAAAATCGATAATCGAAAATACGTTGCCCGCGAAATTGGAAAAGTCACATTATTTTTTGAACACACCTCGGACATGATACCTTTTCTAATCTTTACAAAATCTGTGGTCTCTAAGAACGAATATTTTCAATAGAAATGTACACAGTCAAAAAATTATTGTCTCAAAGGCTTAATGCAAATGCTAATGACGTCGAATGGGAATAATTCGTAACAAAAACTTTTTGTACCCTGTACACAACTTTAAAAGTAGGAAAAAACTCAATTTTCCGGGTACATAGCCGCAAATATCTCGAAATCCTGACTTGATGGGCCAAATACGACCCTGGATTTGAATTCTTCGTAGCAAATCATGTGCAACAACTACCATGACCCTGGTATTTGTAGACCTGTTTATTCAATGGTGAGTATACCAAGGTAAAAATTGTTACAATTTTAGTAATTCTTTGTTTTTCAGTATTTTAGGAATGCAACGTCTGAACGCAGCTTCCGCCGGGAATTTGCTATGCAGCTTACTAGGTCACAATCTGCTCCTGAGAGTGCTGCATGTGCGTCCGGAAAAGCAAAAATCAATGGTAAGTATACAAAGTTAAAAATTATTTAAATTTTATTAATTTTTGTGTTTTTTAGTATTTTACAAATGCAACGTCTGAACGGAGCTTCCTCCTGAAATTTGCCAAACTGGGTCCCAATATGCTCCTTAGAGCGCAGTATGTCTGCCGCAGGTGCTTCCAAAAGAGCAACAGTCGATGATGAGTTTACTAAAGTAAAATATTAAGATTTTAGTAATTGGTTTGGCTTAATCGAATTTTTAGCTTCATATTTACGCAATATTAAGTGGAATTCAAGCTTACGCGAACTTTTGACTACACCTTCTGCTAAGAATAGCCGGACATCAAGCTTACGTGGATTTTTAGCTTCACATTTTGGTGATTTAAACTGAAGTGCCAGCTTATGTGAATTTTTGGCTTCACCTTATGTTATAGTGGCTCTTATTTGTGCCACCTTCTATATAGCTTTTAAAAAGTTCCGACAAAGTTATCCCATCTATGATGACAAACCACTGCAGGATCTTTATTTAACCGTAACTCAACTGGCAGAGTATAATTCCAAGCGTGCTGATAAACGCTATTTAGTCGCATTTGAATGGATAATTTATGATGTTTCCAAAGCGCCGCTTGATTTTGGACCGGATGGACGCTTCAAGAGGCTCACCGGCAAGCCTATTGACGATCTGATAAAATGTCTTTACTCAACTGATTGCGAAAGAGGAATGATGCTTTCAGAGATGTGGGGTAGCGATTGAAGACTCATTTTCTCCAGTATGTAAGCTGGTAATGGAGGAAACACAGCAGATCGATAAAGCTGAAGATGTGAGTGGAGACCACATTAATAATACGCCGAAATGATAAAAATTTATTTTACACTTACTAAAAAAATAGACGTAAAAAAATGTATTATATTATATATTCATGACACAAGAACCCTAGCCAACTTAGACAAAAAAATGCAAGGCAACGTATAAACCTGATAGAGACATTACTATTTACTCAATATTTATACCCTGTACCGTATGGTACCAAGGTTATATTAAGTTTGTGCAAGCCGAAAATGTATGTAACATATAAAGGGACCAAATTTGGTATTCGTTAGTTCTTTATTGTTCCTTAGCACTGTACTAAATTTGATCGAAATCGGTTGACTATATCATATAGTTCCTATAGGAACGATCGGTCTAAAAAAAATGTTTGTTTAAAAATTCTTCTGTTTTTGGTTTTTTTTGAAGGAATCGGATTTTATTGTGTGGTACAGGGTATCCCAAAGTCGTCCGCGCCCGACTTTACGTACGCCATTTTTTTTAGTCTGGTTTTTTGCATTTAACTTAATAATGCCAATGGAATTTAGACTGGGGAAAATAGGCGTGGCACCGCCTTTTTTCTTACATTTTAATATGCAAATTTTTTGATTTTATAGCTTTGTCAATAAATTTTTTTTTTTTTCTTATCTTTAAACTATAATATATAACTTACTTATATCAAATATGTAAATAGTCAGCATAATTCTAATTTAAAAATTTAAATAAATTGTGAAAGTATTTTTTTCAATTTTGTATTTTGTGTTCTTAGCTTTTTATGATTTTTATTGCTCATCCAAAAATTTCAGATTCTTTATGAACTGCATATGCGTTGTCAAAATCACATTCTTCCAAGTCAGACTCGTCCATATCAGAGTCATCTACTTCAGCATCGCTTCTGGTATTCAATAGCTCGCCTTCACTGGGTGTAGAAAACAAAAATAATTTTTTTTTATCTTGTTCAGCTCCTCCTTATATGCCGTCTTTATCTCGTTAATCGTAGCGTAGCGTAGTCCTTTCATAAGCCTCTTCAGTTTAGGGAAGAAGAAAAAGTCACAGGGGGCCAGATCTGGGAAATACGATGGCTGCGGCATCATTAGTGTGTTGTTTTTGGCCAAAAAGTCGCGCACTAGCAACGATGTGTGAGCAGGGACGTTATCTTGGTGCAAAAGCCAATTTTTGTTATCCCACAAATCCGTGCGTTTTTAACGGATTGCTTCGCGCAAATTGCGCATAACTTGGCCTGTGGCAAGAACTTACCATGCCCTGCAATCGAAGAAAATTGTAGGCAAAACTTTCACATTCGACCTAACTTGGCGCGCTTTTGTTCTTTGATCCATTTTTTGAATAGGTAAAAATCGAAGACGAACCATAACACGTGAAAGCAAAGCAGCTGTCAACAATTAAGTGAACATTCAAAGTGACCGAGCTTGTCGGCATAAGTGAGAGAAATGAGTACCAACATAAAGCCACAAAAAAATCGAAATTCGAATATACGTAACCCGCGAAAATGCAAAATTCGTGATACTTTTTGAAGACACCTCGTATATAATAGCACCCGGGAGGCAAGATGTACCGACCCCTCTATTAAACCTTTAGATTGAATCATTGTGTTCTGTACGTTCGACAAAATATATTACTTGAAAAAGACTATACTTTGGGACAGCAGTTTTCTAAGCAGTACAGCAATTTCAGACAATTGTATTACAACAGTAATTACACCGTGCAACTGAGAATACTCCCGGCACGGGGGAATCCCTCATTTCCGCTTTCTCTCGTTGGGCCTTTTCACGAGTTTTATGACATATAGCCGCACTTGCTTTAACCAAAGCTCTATCCATACCAATTATTTTAGGACACAAAAAGTTGATTATAATAGCCATCGGAATTGACGCTAATACAAAGTACAACTAGTACAAAGATGATGCAGCCTGCCCACAATCAGCACCAAACAATGGTTTTCGTTGAAGAAGTGGATTCCCGTGATACTCCTAGGATATCTTTGATTGTTGGCGTAACTAGTGAGATGCAAACGGGCATTACGCTAAAGATAATTATTGACGAATGCTCATCTGACTGTTCTCCTCCATTGAACGAATAAGCGAAGCTCATAATGGTCCGTTCGCTTCAATTGTTGCGTCATTTCGATCTTGTGAAAAATTTTAAGCAAAGTGGTGCTAGCAAGGTGTAATTTTCTCGCCAGTACTACTTTTACACGTTGTTCGGTTGTTAAACAATCCGTGACTAAAATTGAATACAGATCACCCTAATACTTTTTGCAGCAAAATAAGGGTTACTTTCAAGCTGGATTCAACTGCAGCAATATTATCGCGTGAACGAACCATTTTTATAGTACTACTGCACCAGTTTTACGCACTATTCCGGAGATAAACTATGACTAAATTGAAGGAGTATTAAGATTCAAATATGTCGAAGAGCACACATGAATTATGAGTGTTTTACACCAAACCAACAGATGGCTCACCCTGTAGTATAATGGAGACAAAAGTCCGGGTCGCCCCGATAGTCAACTCGTGCATAAGAGTAGCTGGCCTCGATTTAAATATATTTTTTTTATTTGTAGAGCTTTTTTTTGCAAAATATATTTTTTTAATTAAAAAAAAAATTGCTTACAACTTTTACCTTGTTGCATTCAAGCCAAAAAGAAAAGGGTGCAACATTGACAGCTAATTGGAATACAAATGAAAAACTGAAGCTGTCGCATAAAACTTGGCTAATGTTTGTGCAGCTGTTGCCAATTTTAAGTCTGAATGTTAGACGATAGCCGAGGTACTTCGTTACCTCGTTTTTAAAAACACTTTTGTTGGGATGTCCGTCCATATTAAGTGTTCGAAAGATGGGTCGTCGACGCAAATAGAAGTTCAAATTGGATGTAACGTTGCACCGTGATATCATTATAATTATAATATAATATAATGTAAACACAAGATCTAATCTAATCCAAAATTTAAATTTCCAAGCATTGGGGAGCCATAATATGTTGCTGGGAAATTTACAACCCATCCAAATAACGTTGAGCATAGTTTTCGATTGAACAAATTATTTTAAAAAAAATGTGGAATATTTGAGTACCTATGCCCGAATTAATATTCGTACCAAAGAGTGTATTGATACGGCTATAAGCGCCATCAAGGAAAATTTATAGGGACAAAAGGTGTATATATTTTTGTTTATTAGACTCACATATTTCTAAACTACCAACTACTAACGTGAGTCCGCCAGACTTAAACTAAATCTTAATTTTTTCAATATTTTGTTTATAATATTTATACTTGATTTATAGTGGCAGAACTCCTGCTTAAAATACTTTGTGAGGACCTGGCTTAGACAATTATTCTAGTCTATTTACGATTTTTTTAAGATACATAAGACTTACAGTTTTTAAATATTTTTATTGGTGATAATTGATAATAGATAATAACTTAATTAATTATACAAAAAAAAAGTAGCTCATAATGATTGTACGGTAAGTTTTGAAAATAATATAAAAAAACCGCTTTAATAGTTAGAGATCTCATTATTAGCAGTATCCAAAACACCAACTGACGAGTTTCCACTACTTCCAGTTTCCTCTAAAGTTTCTATAGCCGTGCTCAGTTGTTCAATTTCCAAGCTGGTTTTTGAGGTTTCTGTTTTAGCATCAGTATATTGGTCTAATGGTGAAGATGCTGCAACATCTATATCATCATTGTGCTTGTGTACGGGAATCGTGGTTGTGTCTACATAAGGTGCAACAGTTGTCAGTTCATATTCACTCAAGTTCTCATGACTCTCCTCTTGGCTACCCCCTTCGCTGCTGTGAGAAGAATCCGATTCGGCCTCATCTGCTGCTAATGGTAGTTCGGTTTCGTAGTCATAATCCGTAGTTGCTTCAGTTTGTTGCTCCTCTGTCAGAACAACTGTGTGTTGTTCAGCTTTCGTACTACTGGGCACAACGGGCTGGCCATTCTTATCCACATACATTACGCCGTCCAGACCCATGCGCATGCATTGGAAATGCATCTCAAAAAGATCGGTTGTGGCCAGACGCACGACAAAGTCCATACACATGTTCACATTGTTTCCTACCATGGCTATATCTGTCATTTGGACGCACATGGCCATGGGAACACCCATCATGACGGGTATACAAAAGGGTGAAGGATCGCGCAGAGAGATGCCGTACTTGGAGGAGGGACGCTCATTTAGGAAGATCTCCAGTTGCGTCTCCTGCTGCCGGGGCACATACGTAATGTTGGCACAAACTGCAAAAAATTTTAAAAATTAGCCAGAATACCACAAAAATTATTGAGCTTACAAATCTAGGGGTATTCACGCTTTCTGTTGAGTTGATGAGCTAAAAATTAGTGCAAAACTCAATAGACTAAAACTTGAATTTCTTTGCTAAGTTTATGATTATAATTTTAATTTTTTGCGCATTTCATTCAGTCACTGTGATTTGGTATATAAAAATCAAATAATTCTATAAAAATTGATTAAAAAATCGCAAGTGTTGAAAACGCAGTAAACAGCTTATTTTGCAGCAATTTAAAAAAACGTCTCATTAGCTAATAAGTTGAATGGGGTCTGGGTTAAGAAATTTTTGAGTTGACAGTAGAAACTTAATTCTGTATATTTATTGTTGCTACTGTTCCCAACTTCTTAGCTTAACAGCTAGCGTTAATACCCCAAATATATAAAAACTATGAATGAAGAGCGTTAATTTTTTGAAAATTATACAATTATAAAATATATACTTGGTAGTAGATCTCCATGCATCAATATTAAGTTGTAAGAGCTTCTAAGAAGACAATGTCTCCATTTGCCATTACTCAGCAGATTTTTTTAAAAGCAGATTAAAACCTTTTATTAATTTCATCTTGAGAGCATTTCAGAACTATCCAAAATAAGTTTATATCTGAGTGGACATCTCTTTTCAAGATTCTTCCAAATAGTATAAAGAACTGTCACTGCCTAGCAGCAGTACCGGTTATATCAGCGGTAGATTTAAAGGATATAACTTTTATTGGGTGCCATGTATTATTTTTGTAAATACGAATAATTAGGGCCAACAAACCTAGACGTTGTCTCAGTACAAAAATGAGTTTAATTTTATATATTGTATGGTATGCCTCAAGGCAATGAGTATATTAAGTTTGTCATATGTACGTAACATAGCGCAGGAGATAGGAAGAGAACAGAAATTGATTGAGAAAACTAATGTTTTTCGGTTTTTAAAGGATCCATGAATAAAGTTGAGGAGCATAGAACTTGATAGATGTCGAAGACCATCCGCTTTGGTTGGATATGTTCCGAAGTGTTTAACAACCAAGTCAATGGATGGCCCACGGTATATAATTTTTTTGTTACGGTGGTTAAATATATTGTCCACTAAAGCAAAGCCAATTAAAGTTTTCGTGAAAATTACGCTTTTTGTAGCATACGATAATTTTGCCCAATAGCGTGAATTAAAAAAACACGTGCTGTATAAGCACACGTTTGAAGTAAAAATTTTTACGCCGTTCTTCTATCATTCCTTTCTAACACTTTTTGCTCACCTTACTAGAATCTCGACGTTACTATTGTACTTTCGAAAGTCACAATGCAGCCTAAAAAGTTTTAATTCATAAAGTGAAAAAAATTTGTACACCCTACAAATTTAAGAAATTTTTGGTTAATTAAATATGGTTAAGTTTCCGTAGAAAAATGTCATGTTAAGACCGAATATGCAGTCGAAAAATTTGTTCATGGAGCGGACATTGAGATTTTGAAAAAACGTTTTTATTCTCTATACCGTAGGGTACAGAAGGTACATTAAGTTTGTGCAAACCGAAAGTGTATGTAACATATAGAAGGAGTCGTCGGAGACATCCCCAAGTTACATAAAATATGATCAGGGGGACTAGAGAAGTCGATTTATCCATGTCCGTCTGTCCGTCGGACTGTCCGTTTGAACGCCTAGATCTAAGAGTAACCAAACTTTCACAATAATTCTCATATTATTCCATAGGAGACAAGGTTATTTTATTTTTTTGATATCGGGGTTAATTTATGTAATACAAGTTTTAGATGGATAATTCGTTTGTTTATAAAGATATCGTAACCAAATTCGGCATTCGAAAGCTTTTTATAGTTCCCAAGCATTGTACCAAATTTGATCAAAATCATATAGCTCCCGATTGGCTAAAATAACTTTTTTTATACAACATTCGCTATATTTCGTTTTTTAATAAAGATATAGTAACCAGATTTGATATTTGAAAATTTTTTAGAGTACCCAAGCATTATACCAAATTTAAACAAAATAGGTTGACTATATCATATATGTATGTAGCTCCCATACAGCCGATCTTCCAAAAATCGATTTTTGAACAAAATTTATTGTGTTTCGTTTGTTTGTAAAAATATTGGAATTAAATTTGCCACAAATTTTGTTTAAGTCGGTAGACTATATAGCTTCATAGCCCATAGAACGAATCGGTCAAAAAAAAAAGTTTTTTATACAAAATCCGTTGTGTTTGGTATGTTTGTAAAGATATTTGAACTAAATTTGGTCAAAAACTAATTTTTTGCTTAAAAAACCTTTAATTTTTGGTTTTTAATGAATGAACCGGATTTTATTGCATGCTAGTGGTACAGGGTATCCCAAAGTTGTCCGCGCTCGACTTTACATAAGCCATTTTTTTCTTTTGTCCTTACTTAAAAGAAAATATCTCTGGTTGCACTGAGCTGACTTTGATCATTTTTCTACCAAACTGTATGTACTTAATTGAACATAGATTATATTTGAAACATATTTTCGACAAATTGACGTTTGGTCGCTATTTATGTATGTATTTACATGAAATTTTTCCTCAATTTCAGGAAATTGTTGAGAACAATTTTATTGCGAACGAAAATTTTAAAATAATTAAAATCCGTTTAATATCACCAAATGTATTCGATAAATTGTTTTTTTAAAAGTATCTCGAAATCCGTAACATGAAAACATTTTTCAAAGATACATTTTGTTTTTATTTTTTTTAATATTTTTATTTTAATTATTGAATTTACTTTAATTTATTATTTTTAATATTTGACAATTTTCATTTTGGGTTGAAAAAATAAAAAAAAAAGCTTAACTTTGTTTATTATTTATTTCTTTTTTATGCTGAGTTATTTACCTTCTTACTCATTATAAAGAAAGGAAACAAAGTTTGAGGCCGACTTGAATTTCTGAAATATCTATTGAGGAATAAAATCTATTTGCGAGCTAATCTATGACGACCTTATTAAATTTTTTACGTGTGCATTATCAGTGGACATTCGGTTAGCTTCGATGGTTAAAGAGTTAAGGTCAACAAACTGTAAAACACTTAAACGTTGAAATCTTAGTATTCCTCCGCAAAAATAATTTGCAATTTTCGGGACTTAAGAGAAACATTAAAAAAACTACTTTATATATTAAATACTGTAGAAAGTAAGCTGCCCATCTATAGAAAGTGCATATTCCATTAATATCTCAATATAATATTTAGCAACGAAGTTTATATAGAATTTATTGACCAAGCAATCAATTATGTAATAATAAATAAAAATTAGCTTTATATAAAAATGTTTTGATCTCTTTATATTAGAAAAGATACCTATGAAAGACGCCTTATCACTTTGTTTCAGGTCACTTGTCATTAAGGTGAACCTTATCAACCTGTTATGCTGTTTTGAATACACTTTAAAAGTAAAGTCAAATTCTGAGTTTTTCACAGCTCTAAGAACACCATTAGCATTATTTCTATTCGCATCCACCATTTCAAGCAACTTACTTTTCTGATCAAATCTGTATTGATCAATTTTAACTCCTGCACAGCAACCACAAGCAGCACCACTACAATCACAAGGCTGGCCAAATGTCGACCAAATTGAACCCTTCTCCGAATACTTCACTCTCGACAGATTGCGTCCCCGGGACACTGAAATCGTTGGTGGCAAATAGGACGCTTGAGTCCGTAGATCATAAAACACTAGACCATTATTGTAGCTACGCGCAAAGACAATCGACAATAGGACACAAGCCACAAGACAGGCCAATATTAAAGATGCAGATGAAGGCAACATTTTAAGCAAAAAAAAAAAACAAGAAAAGGATTTCCTTGCGGCACTTGATAAATAATAGTAAAAAAAAAATATAGATGCACTTAAAAACTTGAACCGATCACGAGCTAACACCGATACATAATAAACCGACAAGTGCGTAGTGCTGCAGCTTAAAAATTAAATTGAAATTGAAAACTCGGCGGAAAGCGTTTTCTGTCATTGCAGCAGACGACCGACCGAATGACATCCGTAGTCGATTCGTAACCCACGATTTACGATCGCATTTTTTGCGCACTTTTACTTTGGCTCTATTCAGACGAGTAGTCTATGGAGGCAGCTGACACATTCAAGTTTATTACTGCTGCAGTCTTATATATTGGTTTCATACTCTACTCTATTAAAGGGCTTATTGATTTTATGCTTTAGTAACCTCAGCAGACAAAACGATGCATTAAAGACGAGACGAGCGATGCTTTTGGATGATTCGAATTATTTTTGTCAGCATCGCCCTGTATGATTAACAAAAGTCATCAGTTTATAGAACCAATCGAATGGCTAGAGACTTTTAACACCACATACGAGTGTAGTCAGATACAAATGATGAATAATATATTATACATACTATTTTCACCAGTGATGCCAAAAACTGAGAGACAAAATAAGCTAGATTAAAAAAAAATAAAATGCTAAAATAAGATGAAAACAAAAAAAAATCTGCTCGCAAAAACAAAAGTTTTTCGTTGTTTTGATATTTCTTCAACATCAACAGACTCTGATTTCTTACTTAAATATTTTCGTTTATTGAAACTAATTTATATGTTACATCATTTGCAATTTTTGAGCAAATTTTATTTTCAAGTGCAAATATTACGGTTCATAAGTACGATATAGCAAAACTTCCTTCGCGAACTTAACTCGAATCTAATAAAAAGACAAAAATTATTTGAATACTTGTGTAATAAAATAGTATATACATATATACTCGAATAGATTTAGCTGATCGACATTAACATAATGATATTTTTTAGGACTCTCAAAGTTGGCCGTCAACAAATAAAGTTTGCTGTTGATTTGAGAAGTTCAAAGGTTTAATTTAAAATCAGTTTATCTTTTTACGTAAAAAAAGTAGCTAAAAAATCGCAAAATGTTTGAGTGTTTAAAAAGCCGCAGAGACCGTATTTTACAACACTAGCTTCTCAACTCAACAGTAAGCAACAACAGTTCCTTGCCATATTATTATCTATGCTGCAAAATTTACTATAATTCCTGTTTTTATATACATAATGCTGACACTTGTTTCTAGAACTTTATGTTTTAAATTTGGCGGGTCGGTTTGGGTAGTCGGTTGGTAACACTATTTTTCCTAGAAATGCCGTAAAATCAAAAACATCTGCGTTGAAAAATTTAAGTTGTATGGCAATGCTTAACGGGTGGAAGAAAAGGTGGTCACACAAAGTACAGAATTTTTTGAAAAAAATTATTTTTATAAAAAAAAATTTTTTTATGTTAGTCACCCTTCTTTTTAGTAAAATACAATTTCTTAAATATTAATTTTTAGGCTTATAAGTGAGGAATACTTAATTTTTGAACATAAATCTAAAATATGGCAAGGGGATGCAGTGGAGAGATGGGTTGAGAAAAAAAAACAGAACTAAAACCTGTACACTTTTTTGTTGCAGAAGTCCTCAAGTTTTTAACTAATCAACTTTCCAATAGCCTAATTAATAAAACAAAAAATACTTAATGCAGCTTCAACTCAATCCAATCAACTGCCCCTAAATGGGTTTAAATTTAAGCAGCATTTCGGATATGGGATGCTTAATTATTTTCCGGCTGAAGCACTTTAAAAAAACAAATCTATCCGGGAAAAGAGCTAAATTGGCATTCTTGTTACAAGCAAATTAGAAACATTTTGTAAGTACTTATATGAAGATCTTTGACCAATGAATGAAAATATTTTACATTGATTTCTAAAGGATTTTAGGAAAAAGTTTGTTTTATTATTTTAGTTTGCTTTTAAATCGATCAGATTGGTATTGCTGCAGAGATTGTGAGATGAAGCTTTAAAGTACATACTATAGTTTCTATCATGGCATTGTAAGCAGGGAAACAGAAAAAATCGGGAAATTTCAAAAGTATATGGATAATGCGCATCTTTTGGTAAGATTGGATTATTCACTTCACAACGTATTCTTGATCTTGTGGTTACAGGGTATACAAATTTGTTGGGTGTGTTTAATAGAAATAATTATAAAAGATGTTGAGAAAAGAAAGGTACCACCTTTATCAAAAAGTTACCGGAATAAAACGGGACCGCGTTGACGTCGCAAAACGCATGATTTTCAAGGCTGAATTCTTTCCACAATGGATTTTATTGGAGCGTTATGAGAAGTTTATACTTATGTGAAGCAATTTGAAAAAAAAGGACCGTATTTTTAGTCAAACATCTCGTGGGTCTTGCAGCATGATAAAGCACTGACGCACGGTACCGTCATTATACGTGACTATTTAGCTAAAAACGGTACGAATACCATCCAACAACCGACGAGTTGGTGTGGCTCCCTATTTTGTCGACTCAAGAAAATGCTCCGTTTAACGCGTTACAGCACGCGAGATGAGGTCAAATCAAAGATTGCTCTGCAGTCGATAAGGATTACTTTGAAGGAGACAATATCGATTTTGATAAATAATCTTAAATTTTTAAATTTATGAAATTTTTGATAAAGGTAGTATGCTTCCTTCTAAACTTTATATGCGTTACCAGGCAAGACAGATTTTAAAAATTACAACATGTTCAAGAGGAACAAAGCCCTATCTTTAAAGAGATCAATTAATCATTATCAATATTTTTGTGCTCCTAAAAAACTGTACTTAATTAAATCACCGAAATTTAGTTACTCTCAAATAAACATTTATGCATTGATGTATTCATTAACTTTAAAAATTAATTAAACAATTTTAAATTAAAAAACTAGATTTAAATCGAAATATTCCGTATCTTTATTTGAAAAAGTTTAATCACTAAAACAAACACCTTCCCATTGACGGAATTGCTGCTCATCATTTGGGCATTTTCTCCAAGCCAATTATAGAAACTTCGCAACTGATCTCAATTATAATTGATATATAGAAAATAAGAAATAAAGATTAAGCTCAAAAAGTTTTTTTTAATTTCACGAATTTTGAAGAAATAAAACTTTGGGCAGACGAAATATTGTACGGAGCGATGTATCTAAGTTATTGTCGGTTAGAAGCTATAATGAAATTGTTAAGATAGCGTCCTCCATCGAAATGGTAATAATCCTCATAATGTTTGTCGTATCTGCAAATAAACAGAAAATAACAGCTCCAATTTGACGTAAGACCAACAGAGACTCTAAACTATTTCCCTGGAACACACCAACAACACATAAAGTATATTATGTTATATAATTACATAGGTGGCTCCATTCCCTGCGTGCTTCGCACTCTATCCCCCGTGCGGTCTTCTTTATTCAATTTAGGTCATGCAGACCATGTTTCCGTAATCTGTTAACTATTGTTTTGCTACCGACGCGTCGGTCCTGCCCGATTTTACAGTACTCTGTGACAGCAGCGACCTGTATTCTGCTATGATTCGCAACTGTAATTGGAACGTAGACAATCAAATCTATGAGTGCTTTCAATTTTTGTCTAACCACACTTGCTGTGATATCACGGCGATCAATTGACGATTGATTTGGAAACAAATTTTTCTTTATTTCATCCCATTGCGGGTTACGCGTAAATGTAATAATCAAATCAAGTCATGGCATATGCGTGCATGTGCCTCGGACTTCCAATGTAAGTTGCTGGTAATACTACCGTTTCACCGATGTCTTGTGCGTTATTATTACTATTGATTTCATCACGCAAATGTACTCTATGTATTCATCGCCACGTAATTCTTTCTGGAGGGAGTATCTAATGTAGTTAAAACGCTCCGATTCAATTTTTGCATACATGTCCACAGCTGATGAAGAAAAAGTCTTTCGCAATTCGAAATGTAATTTAATTCATTTTCATGAATCATAAATTTGAACGCATAAAAGTTCATAGAACTAACTTTTTATTTGTTTCAGCACGTGCAAACAAAATAGTTAAATCATATCAATTATTACGATATACCAATAATTACTTACTACGTCCTTCAGTTTTCATTTTAATTTTAAAATGGTATCCAATACAATCGCAACTTAGTCTTTGGTTAGTTCATTGAATCGACCAGGTTATTGATTTGCAGGTGCTTTATCCACCCGAATAATAGTTTTATGATCATCCGATGGCATTCTTTCCAATGCAACTTTAAACAACTTCACCAACTAAGTCTCATCATGTAATAATTGTTGCATTTCATTTACATTTACGCCTCTCACAACCAATCAAAAAATGCCATTCACTTGAAATTTGGTACAGATGTTCGGGAAGAGTATACCAACAAAACAAAATAAAAAAAATCGATAATCGAAAATACGTTGCCCGCGAAATTTGAAAAGTCACCTTACTTTTTGAACACACCTCGTATATAGATAGATACGTAAATATAATATCATATGTTTTTGATACACTGCATAAGTTATTCCACTAATATACTAATAAACTTTTAATAATGTAAACTGCTAATATTGGATGGGCTTGGGAGCTATCGTTAATTGCCCATTTGTTTGCAGTTCAATTGGGTCAACCTGTATCTTTATTTATATACATGAGTAAGGCTTTAATCGAAAGTTGGAAAAAGTAGTGTTGCTTTTATTGTTGCACATAAGCCCATAAAGAGTGGGTGTACATGTTACCCACTTTCGTATTGTCATCCATCCAAGTACATGTAATGCCTAACTGACATGCATAAAAGCTATTTTGGTTGTGCGATTACATAAAGGCATGTTACACTGTACCTATGTACGCGTAAACTTGCACCTAAATTGATCTCTTTAAGCGTAATAGACACGCCGAAATTGAGGGCCAGACAGGTATTTACTTTATATACAATATATAGTATGTATCGTTTCCGCCATGTGTATTGAAAGATGGTCAATTAGGAAAGTTCAGTCATAACAATATGAGTCTCTATAAGCTGATGGTATCTGTGTGAACCACTTTTTTGGCGCCAATAATATTTATGTAAGTTGCTCTGATCACTTATGGTTTTTTTTTTTAAGTATTCGTAGTTACTTATTTAAGAGGTAATTACACATCAGTCCTATTATTATACTCCAAAAGAGCATGTTCAATTTTTATCTTGTGATGCATATAAAACGGTAATTCCAGATGAGATGTTTTGGAGTTCTGCGTGGTTGTATTGGGACGTAGAAATTTGAGATTTCTATAGACTCTCAAGGAGATCTATTGAATCATTTTGTGTGGTCAATCCGTTTTATTGAGATATTTTTCAAGACGATTCGTAATGAAAGAACGTCGAAACGACGTCGACGTACGTTACAGTTGGGCGCGGGCGATTTTGAGATACTCTGTACCACCAAAAACAGACGAATTTTTAACCAACAATTAGTTTTTGACCGATCGTTCCAATGGGAGCATATGATATAGTAAACCGAAATGAATAAAATTTGATACATGCCAAATTTGGTTACGATATCTTCACAAGCAAACGAATTATCCATCTAAAACTTTAGGTTTTTTTCGAGGTCCTCTGAAAACCCCCTAGGGGAGCTATATAGACTAACTCCAATATCAAAAAGGTAAAATAAACTTGTCTCTTACAGAATAATAAGAGATCTAATGTGAAAATTTGGTAAGTGTTACTCTTACCATCTATGAGATCTAGGTGTTCATGCAGACAGACGGTTGGACGGACGGACGAAAGAATGGACATGGGTATATTAACTTCTACTCACCATGATCACAGTTTAGGTAACTTTGAAGGGTCTTCAAAGACTCCTTCTTATGTTACATACATTTTCGGCTTTGCACAAACTTAATATTCCCTTTGTACCATACGGTACAGGGTATAAAAACTGTATTTGTCAAAAGATTGTTGACTGGAACTTTTTGCAACGCATAAGCTTTGAACAAATTCAGGAAACGAGGCAAAACACTATTAGAAGGTTACGTAAAATGTTGAAAAGATTTTGACACAAAGAATTGTTGAAGATATTGTCGAATATTTTGTGTCATGTAAAATGCAACATCAGTCTCGGATTTTTTGTACTTGCCTCAAAACACGTTAGAAATTTTTAAAAATATAGCTTCAGCACAGAGGTGCTAATAAAGTTCCTGATAATGACACTTATTTTTTTGTATAGCCATAGATAACAACTAATTTTGCCAATTTTGTAAAATTATTTTTAATATTAAATTTTTCTTAGGTAATTTAATTTTTTGCTTAATTTTTTTTTTAATTTCAAAGTGATTTTTATGTGTTTTTTTTTCAATACACATAACTAATTAATTTTTGAATAATTTTTAATTATTTTTATACCCTGTACTAAAAAGAACAAAGGTAACATAGGAGGTGTGCTCAAAAAGCAAGGGGACTTTTCTAATTTCGCCGGCAACGTATTTTCGATTATCGATTTTTTTTGATTTGTTGTGTTGGTACACTCTTCTTCCGAACATCTGTACCAAATTTCAAGTGAATGGCATTAAAACAATCAGTGTCTGAAGAGACTGCTCGATGAAAACCATAACAAGCTAAATATACCGTGAGACCGTGAGACACTTCACAACGTCCATGTATCAATATGTAGCGATTTTTTTGTTACATGACGTTGCATCGTGTTGCTCTAGTGGTTCACCCTATGCTCCATAAATTACAAGTCGATTAATATTCCGAAATCTCTGCAGAAAAAAATCGAATTTTTCTATTTGCACGAAAGTGTGGCTGTAGACTTTTAGTTGTGAGTGTAGCACATCGAACAGAAAAAGAGTGAACTCCAGAAACACCTTAAGATGTCTATAGTTATTATTTAATTTTATTTTAAATAAGTCGTGATCTTCGAGTCACCATTTTTATTATACCCTGTACCGTATGGTACCAAGGGTATATTAAGTTTGTGCAAGCCGAAAATGTATGTAACATATAGAAGGAGACGTCGGAGACACCCCAAAGTTACCTAAAATATGATTAGGGTGAATAGAGAAGTCGATATACGCATGTCCGTCTGTCCGTCTGTCCGTCCGTCCGTGTGAACGCCTAGATCTCAGAGATGGTAAGAGCTAGAGTTACCAAACTTTCACATTAGATCCCATATTATTCCATAGGAGGCAAGTTTATTTTATTTTTTTGATATCGGGGATAAATTATATAGCTCCCATGGGGGTGTTTGAGACGACCTCGACAAAAAAAAGCGTTTTAGATGAATTACTCGTTTGTTTATGAAGATATCGTAACCAAGTTTGGTATTCAAAAGTTTTTTATAGTTCCCAATCACTGTACCAAATTTGATTGTAATCGATTGACTATATCATATAGCTCCCATAGGACCGATCGGCCAAAATAACTTTTTTAAAGAAAAATTCGCTATATTTCGATTATTAATAAAGATATCGTAACCAGATTTGGCATTTGGAAATTTTTTAGACCACTTAAGCAATGTGCCAAATTTGAACAAAATCGGTTGACTATATCATATAGCTCCCATAGGGCCGATCTTCCAAAAAAAACGATTTTTTAACAAAATTTGTTGTGTTTCGTTTGTTTGTTAAGATATTGGGACCAAATTTGACATTCGTGAGTATTTTATAGTTCCTAAGCACTGTACTAAATTTAATCCAAATCGTTTGACTAGATCTATATAGCTCCCATAGGACCAATCGGTCCAAAAACACGTTTTTTATACAAAATTCGATGTGTTTTGTTTGTTTGTAAAGATATTTGAAATAAATTTGGCATTCATATCTTTTTTAAGGTATTTTAGCACTGTGTCAAATTTTATTGAAATCGGTTGACTATATCATATAGCTCCCATAGGAACGATCGGTCAAAAAAAAATTTTTTGCTTAAAAATTCTTCTGTTTTTGGTTTTTTGTGAAGAAATCGGACTTTATTACAAGCTGGTACAGGGTATCCTAAAGTCGTCCGCGCCCGACTTTACGTCCGCCATTTTTTCTATTGCCTCGGGTAATTTAACTAACTGCCGACTTATACATGAATAATTTACTGCAAAAACTTAAAAAGAAATTGAGGATTTTCAGGATTTCCAAATGCATTTCAAATAACCAATTCTGAATTTCAGTTGGTCGAATATTACGTGAAATATCCGAGATTTGCCGACTGCTATATATTTGGGGGGTGGCACACGCCCCACACCACCCTCGCTACACCAATGCTTCTAAAATTTACGAATTTAAGGCTGCCAATCTTTTTGTGGACGTTGTTTACAATTTCGGGGCGAATTTAGAGCTGCACAGAAAAATAATCGAACAATTTCTCATCGGGACGCAATAAGATAGGAACATTTCCACAAGATGTTGGAATGATGTTACAATTTTCGGAACGGCAAAACATGCGGAACATCTTCGGCAAAAGATGTTAGATGTTAAATGTGCCCCAGTGTGAATAGGCTATAAGATTGTAAATTGAAAAATAGTTATAGCATACTTTTAGTTGCCAATTAAATTTGGCTTGGTTATCATTATAACTTCAGCTGTCTCAAACGTTTGCGTCTCTATGCTTATGTACTATATACCTATTTATAAGGTAAAAACTTGGGATATAGGGTGCAAAAGTTTGAATACCTATTTTTTTATTTAATTACTAGCCGGCCTCCGCTGCGCTCCGGCACGCTCGCTTCGCTCGCTCGTCTAGGTCTTTATCCTACACAGTATATGGTCTATACTAATTTGTTTGTTTCATTTGTGTATTTTTTTATTTGTGTATGCATGTCGACCTTCTGACATTTGTTTGAGAGAGTCGCTAATGGAAAAGGAATCGTATTTTTTAAAGCAAGAATATTAAATGTGGTAAACGCAAATAAATAATCATTATTTCATTAAATTTGCTCGAACTGAAAAGAACATCATAATTGTGGTAAAAAATTTTAATGGCATAGTAACTTTTTGATTTAGTTTATTTGATTGTTATTTCTTTTGGTTTACTTTCACGTTGTTCAGATCTTTCCGATTGGAAAACATCGTACGATTGATCGATGAGTGGATTAATTTCATCATAAAATTTTCAACCACTCGCCATCTTTACATTTTAACCATGTTTGATGGAGATATTAATAATGTTAACCTATAATGGCGACAGGATGTCTTTTTTTTATTTTTTCACGTCTCACTCAAGACAAACCACAGAATGGAAAATATTGCGTAACGCGCCGTCCGCGAAAGCCGCGGGAAACAGGAGTGTGGAAGTCGATAAATGAAAAATATTACTAGGTGGCACCCCTTATCTCATTAAGGGGTATGAAAAATAGATGTTGGCCGATTCTCAGACCTGCCCAATAAGCTCACAAAATTTCATGAGAATCGGTCTAGCCGTTTTCGGAGGAGCATGTTCACACAAAAACCAATATTCATAATCCCACGAACCAATTCATATAAACTCATCGCAATAGGCTTAAGATTTCCGCATTGACCTCAAACACACGTAAAAATCAGATTCATCGATTCGTTCATGAGAACACCCATGGCTTAAATAAATAAAACGGCTGTACCGATTCTCATGAAATTTTGTGTGCCTCAATAAAATAAAATTTATAACGTTTATAATTTTTGTGTTTCCTTTCGACAAAAAACAATTAACTTAAAAATATTAGTTAATCTGACAATGTACACAATGCCATAAACCTAAATTAAAAAAAAATGTATTGCAAAATCAAATTGTCCTTTTTTAGTATTTTCGTCGCAATATTGTAATATTTTCACATAGCCTATTCTCGTCCCAGGAAGCTTCTGAACATTTTAAAAAAAGTCCCATTAAAATCCCAAGGGTTTGGCGTCCAACCTCATACAAACAGACATACACTTTTTTTTATATATAAGAAGATTTATTTTATTTATTCACGAATTACTATATTCAAATATTTTGAATACATTGTTTCAATATAAATTCAACTCAAATGTTTATTTTCTGCATATGTGATATGAATCGATTTAGCTTTTTATCATGATGGTAATGAAAATAAATTTTTTGAATGACATATAATTTTTTCGAAAGAATTCTTATTGCTTATTGTAACGCTTTTTGGTAAGCAATATTTTTTCCATCTGATGTATAAACAAACAATGCCCCTGGTTTTCCAATTCGTGAGCACGCGACGTAGAGCTGGCCATGCGAAAAGCAAGGATATTCTAAGTTTATACCGCAGATTTCCAAAGTCTGACCTTGCGACTTATTGATGGTCATAGCAAACGCAAGACGTATTGGAAATTGAAGTCTTTTGAATTCAAATGGTAAATCGGATGAAATCATTGCGATTCTTGGTATTAGAACGTCTTCGTGTTCGTATTTTCCTTTCAAAATAGTTGTTTCGATGACGTTTTTCATTCATTTTTTCACAGCAAGACGTGTACCATGTATCACGACTATGCGTGGTTGATTTATGTTGCGAAGCATCATAATTACTGATCCAACTTTCAATTGTAGATTGTGTGGTGGCATTCCTGGCAAATCAAGTGAATTTAAAAACTCGGTAGGATAATTTACCATTTCATCTTGATTGATAACAGTGTCCACTGATTTGTAGGTTATCAATTCGCCTGGAATATCACGTCGAGTTGAATTTGTACGCATACGCATCCTCTCGAGTCTACGGGCACGCTGATCTTCCGTTTCAGAAGCTCGAGACTGGGCAACTCGAGAACGATCTATTTCCATTCTGTCTGCACGTTGTTCTTCTGATTCAGAAGCTCGAGACTGGGTTATTCTAGAGCGTTCAGTTTCTAATCTCACTGAATTATGTGCTTCAGTCTCTGACGCACGCAGACGCTTATTCCTTCGGGCTGCACTTGTTGACGGACTAAGGGACGATCTTCGCCTAAGAGGCATTTAGCTGTATGAAATCTAAAAATAAGGTTTATAAAGAAGCTTCTGAACATTTTTAAAAAGTCCCATTAAAATCGGACAAAGGGTTTCGCGTCCAACCAATAAAATAAATTTTATTTGCTGAAAAATTGTTGGTGCTCACTTATTTGAGGTTGACTTGATAATGAAATATTATACGAAAGTTAGTTAAGAGTGAAGCGACGTGGTCTGCTAAAACTCTTTTGCACGGATTCACTTTAATTCACTTTAAATTGTTTAACTTTTATTTTTTTTTTCTGGTTTCACTTGTTTTTGGTTGAAAAAGTTTGATGCTCACTGAAAGAAGGTTGACTTGACAATGGAAAACTTTAGGAGGGGTAGTTAAAAAATATTAGTTAATCTGACAATGTACACAATGCCAACCTAAAAATTAAAAAAAAAAAAATGTATTGGAAAATGAAATTGTCGCTTTTAGTATTTTCAATTTTCCTAATTTTTCTGTAAATTTTCCAATGATATTACATAGCCCATTCGCGGCCCAAGAAGCTTCTGAACATTTTAAAAAAAGTCCCATTAAAATCGGACAAAGGGTTTGGCGTCCAACCCCGTATAAACGAGACATACACTTTTTTATATATAAGATTTATTTATTTGGATAACCCAACCTATTTACGCAGTCCTTAAAAAAATATAAAAATATGGTTAAAATTATGGCATTTACAACTTAAAGGAATTCGAATATATTACTCATGTTTGGTGCTGCTAATTTCAAGAAAACAAATTTTTGATGTGCCTTAAATCCGTATGTTTTATGCTAGTATAACTTAATCGAATTTGGGAATTAGGCTAAAAAAAGCATGCTATATAAACTGAAATACTTTGTTTAATATTCTTTGATATTCGTAGTTCCTTTTTATTTCAATTTTATGTTTGATATAACTTACATATATATAAATTAATTATTATTTTTCTTCCTGAATCAAACAAAAAAAAAAAAAAATTTTTGGCATGATTCATGTCTTGCGTAAAAGTAATTTTCCTTGTAAAAAGAACAGGTTAATTGGGGCAATTTTTTTGTGCCAACGAACAGTAAGAGTAATGGAAATATGAGTAGGTTAGTTAGGGCGGCAGTTGGAACTGACGTCCCAACTCACTTAGGCCAAGGATAGGCCCGTTGCGATACTCCTAGAGTGAGCTAGTTCACCACTCTTCCCCACTTGAGAGGTCCCCTATAAAAGGTGAGGAAGCAATCCGGGCTGCCTGAATAAACCTTATAAGGCATTTTGGACTCTGTTCAGAGAGCTGAGATAAATCGTCTAGAAAGTGTGACTGTAGGAACCTAAATCTTTTACTGCCCAGTCCTGGGCAGTGACAGAAGAAGTGTTCCACCGTCTCCAGCTCCTCTTCATCGCCACAGCTTCTACAGAGGTACATTCAACCTGTATGCGTGGTTTCCTACCAACCAGTGTCCCGTGATGGCACGGATAACAGATGAGCACTGGGCTCTATTCAGACAGCCAAGCTTTTTGGTTCTTTTAATGCAGTATGTCGTCCCAGTTTGCCTCGAGATTCTATACGTGTTCGATATCCGTTTCCACGTTTTATTTGCACAGAGAGCGAAAAAATTTCGTATTCTTAGTTTACAGCTGGCCATAGGTATACCCAGGCCCTCCTTCTCTTGAATAAAGATGCTGGTAGTTCCTTTTCTAGCCAGTTTATCTGCAATGCAATTTTCCTCAAAGTCCCTGTGTCCTGGGACCCATATCAGGTGAATTGAAAGCTGCTCAGCCATCTCCCCTAGAGACAAGCGGCAGTCATTCACTGACTTCATACACGAAGTCATCGAGACTAGAGACTTAATAGTCGCTTGGCTGTCCGAATATATACAGATGTTCTTATCTTGAACTTTTAGGTTTTTTATTGTTGTTAAAGCCTCCCGGATTGCTGTGACCTCTGCCTGAAAGACACTGCAGTGGTCCGGGAGCCGAAAAGCAATTCTAATGCCGAAATCCTCGACGTAGATGCCCTCCCCCTACACGGTCGTCTAGCTTGGAACCGTCCGTGTATACCTTTATCGAGCCTGCTGGGCCTGTAACCCAGTATTCCAGTATTCTGGTTGGAATATAGGCTCTGAAGTTAGTTGTAAAATGTTCCTGCGGTATGCAGTGGTCTGTACTTTCGGGGACAAGTGGGTTCCCTTTAAGAATCTTTGCATGACAAAAATCTTGATCATTCCATTTTTTTCGCCTCTCTCATGCGTAAAGCTGATAGAATGGCTTGTTGTTTGAGGTTTAGAATAGCATCTAATGCTTCGTTTGGTGTGGAGCGTAAGAGCACCACTAATTGTAAGTTCGGCGGTTCGCTGAACCTTACTTAACTTTTTAAGGTTGGTCCCCTTATCTAAAGTAGGCCATCAGATCGAGACTCCATATATGAGTATGGGTCTAACAATGGCAGTGTACAGCCAGTGGACTATATTTGGGGACATGCCCCATTTAGGTCCAATGACTTTCTTACAAGTGTATAAAGCGATCGTGGCCTTTTTTCTTCGATCTTCTGTGTTTAGGTTCCAGTCTAGTTTGCTGTCTAGAACTAACCTGAGGTATCTGGCTGAGTCGCTAAATGGTAAGGTCGTACCGTTTAGCTTGGGACTTATGAGAGAAGGAAGTTTATACTTCCTGGTAAAGAGCATAAGCTTCGTCTTATTTGGGCTTACCCCCAATCCACTAGTCGTGGCCCATTCTGAGAGCGTACGCAGGGCGTTGGTCAGACGCTCGCAGAGAGTTTGTGGGTATTTGCCCGAGAAGGAAACTGCAACGTCATCAGCGTATGCAGTTATTTTGCATCCACCCTCCTCCAGGGTACGCATTTATGTCGACGTTCCAAAGGAAGTTCCCCTACTTACATATCTTACTATATTGGAAACGCCAAGAGAGGCAAAAACAAACACATGCTGTAAATTAACCCTGCGTTTCAACTTTCAACTCAACTTTTCCTCAACCCAGACCCAGAAAGTGATGCACAATATGGTAATTTGGCGCCTTTTCAGCACAGCAAAATTTGTAATTTTTTAGCCATATCGTGATATGAAAATCGACGAGTATTTCTCGAAATTCTAAAATAAAAGATGTAATATAATCAAATTTTATTCACGCAAGTTAAAATAGGTTGTGCCTTTTTTGTGTGAAATGAAGTGAATTTGACATAATTACTAGTTACTTAAATTAGATGCGTAATGGAAAATGCTGGGACTGTTCTAGGCTTAATATATGATGGAACTGTTGTGGAGTTACACTCAGCATTTGAACAAATCGGGACAGATCACTTTCTGGCGCCAATCAATTGATTTCGGGATGAGGAAACGGTCGCCCTGATGCGAGAACATTATTGCATTAATGTCCTCTACATAATTAGCTGGAACTTCATAAATTTGAGCGTCGCTGCGCAATATCATAGTCACAGTATTTAATAAAATTCAATTTTTAATTTAATTGATTTCATCCAAAGTCATTTTGGGTACAGCTTTAATTAATATATGTAGATTTTACGCTCTAACTCGTCAATTTTAATTCAAGATTTTGAACTTTTATAAAAGAAGAAGCACAAACTCAAATTCGGTTCTTCTGCAATTATTAAATTTTGGCAGCAATAAAATAATAAAAATGTATCTAAGTAACTATGTATATCTTTGCTACAGGCTTAATTAAAGTAGATTTGATTGTTGACATTTTCAATAAATTTTCAACTCCACAACTCAGCACAAAGCATGAATACTCTAACTTATTTTAAAGTCTTCCATAGAAATGGAATTGTTTTGCATCAATGACATAAACGTACATATTTCAATTTGGACTCTTATTAAGTATCATGAGACAAGCAGCAAAGTGAAGATTGACAATTTAACTGTTGTATGCTTGTTATTCATAACAAGTTTAATCATATAGGGCTATTGAATAAAGCTTAAAGATTTTTTAAATCATATTGATTTTATTTATTTTTGTATTTTTTTAAACTTTAATGCTTTTTTAATAATTCGGCTCGTAGTAAGTCTCAGCTACTTCCTCTGCGTATCATTTGAAAAAGACACAGAAAATTATTCTCTTTCTTTAGTAAAAGTCACATTTGTTGTTAACGCTTTCTTTTTTTCATGAACGAAAAACAATTTAATTTGGAAACACTTATGAAGATCACTCAGAAGTCCTGCATATAAATTTATAATTATTTTTCCATTTCCATTTTGCTTACTTACTTTTTTTTTGAGGTTGGCAACTCTGCTTTATCTGACAACTCATTTACCAGTTGATAGTTGATTTTTGTTGGGTTTGGTTTGACAGTTTATGGATAGACTTGCGCAAATTTTTGTTCAAAATAATGGTTCCGTTCGTCAAAGTAATTCAAAGTTTTGTTCTTTGATGAGGGGCACTTTTTTTTTTTTTTGAATGGGTGAGTAAATCAGCAGAATTTGAAGGATAATCCACAAGCTTTCGTCGAAGCACCATTACATCCACCGAGCCAGAGACAATTGAACATTTGGAATGTGGATGGGATTTTTAAATAACACCAATTTCAAAATATATATTTCATTATGTTCCACCGGTTTGCCCCTTGAGGATATATTTCAATAAGTACCAACCCAAATAAAACAACTGTACAACAATTTTGAGTTGAAAATACCAAAAAAAAATTTTATTATAAAGAAGTCTGATGATATTTGCCAAATATATAGAATTTTGATTCATAAAGTGACCCATCGTACTTATGTGTATGTGTGTGTATGTGAACTGGATGGATCCTGAGAATTATCAAAGACGCTAAGAGGAGGGAGGTGTGTTGTAATTAAATAAATAAATAAATAAATAAAAAAAATAACTAAATAATATTCAATTGAAAATCATTTTACAAATACTGGACACTGCGCCCTTGACAATTATGAATGCTTAAAAAATGGCCCAAGTTGGTATAAATATTTGACTACATGCCAATGCCTGAGAGTCTGCAAAATAAAAAGTTTTTTTTTAATGCAAATAAATCAGCACCAAAAGCTAAATATGGTAGGTTTAAAGGCTATAAATATATTTATGAACAACACAAATTAATTCCCTTATGAAGTTTATTATGGCTTTAATAAAAACTAAGTTTTTAATTCATATTTTGAGGATCTTTAACAACAAAAAAATTCCCATGTGTGTGCTTGAATGGAAACTCTTTTTTTTCCTTATAATACTTTTTTAGACATCACAAATCCGATAATCATGAGCAAATCGTAAAGTCGTAGAAACTAAGTAATACTATCATACAGTGTTTCTCAAAACTATAGGACACCTTGAAGTTTTATGTTCATTTGTATATTTTTTATGAAGGTGATCCACCAAAGCTTTCTTGATACAATAACTATTTATTATTGGGCATTCCGATTTACTGTTAGGCCTCTGCATTATTGCTTCACACGATTTTTCGTAATAAGTTTATACACTGACATGCGACTTTGTCTGCAGTTTTAAGCGTTTTGATAAGTATAAGACAGTAGGTGACTATAAGGAAATTATGTGTAAGGATGGCATAAATATATATTTTTTAAAATTTATAATAGCTTCTTAATTATTTTAAAATTAAGAGCCGCAAAGTATGACTTTCAGTTTAGAGGAAAGAGACTGTATTATGGGCAATAACGGCACGAGGCTTAAAAAGGTCAAAACTTACGAAAAACATAAAGTGTCGAAAACTACAATACTATACAGTACATGTCAGGATCTTGAAGCATTACAGAAATTGTCGCCATGATTTTGTTGTTGAAACTAATTTGTTAATTGCAGTGCTTTTGCGTAATTTTCGTTTGCATATATTTTTTATGACTTTCCTTATAAGGTTGATTTTCTTATATTTTCCAATGAGAAGGAAGTCTGTGAATTTTCCTTTACTTAATTTTTACTTCTTTTTTCAATGGTTTTAAAGAAATTTCATTTGTTTTTAAATTTTGACCATTTTAAGACCCATTCCGTTAGTGGCTATAATACGGTCACTCTCCTCTAAACTGAAAGTCATACTTTGCGGAGTTTTATTCTAAAATAATCAAAAAGGGATGAAAACTTAAAAAATAAAAATAATTAAGGTCATCCTGACATTTATTTTCCTTACAATAGACAACTGTCCCATAGTTTTGAAACGCTTTAACTTGCAGAAGAAGTCACATTCCAATGAGTAACCCTACAATAATGCAGGGCTAACGGCAAATCGAAAGGTCCAATAACACAATTTTAAACTGGTTTTTAGGGTAATTTTGGGTCGAAAAACACGAATATGCTAGCCTTTTTTGTCTTTTGGTATTTTTTTTAGCAACATGCGACATTTTTCAGTTATTCGTCAATATCTCGTGAACAAAATTAAAATCGAATTGAAAATGATAAGATCGAAAGGTATTGATGTGCTCTTTACAGTGCTATATAATGTGTACAGATTAATTAAAAATTATTGAAGGTAAAAAAGTGTCTTGTAAAAAAAAAATACATTTTTTTTTTGCTTTTTACTAACGAAAAAAGTGTTTTTAAATCATATTAAGCTTTTAACTGAAAGAGAATTCTCTTACAAACATTTCAAGTTTTAAAGATCTTATAAAATCTTTCACGAGATTTTGATTACTACTCAAAGAAACTCGAGCTCGTTTTTCCATTTTCGTATTTCTCGACCTAAAATTACACTAAAAACAAGATTTACCTAATTTTCGGGAAGTAAATTAGTATAATAGACAGTTATTGAGGGTAAAGATAGTTTTGAGAAGCGCTGTACTATACATATATATTTTATCAACATTTAATTTTGTTAGTGCAAAGTTATTCCATTTCCACCTATGTAATAGCAAATCATAATTTAGTTTATTTCATTTTCTAAAGCCAAAAAAATATGTGTATATATATATAATACATATATTATTCGGCTGTGCTCCACAAAATTAATCCGAACATTTCTTCAGATTTCAGCAAAACTTTTTTATGTGGCTTGAAACCAAATGTTTTGTTGCAAAAGGAATTGAAACAAATTGGCGAAATAGCTTTAAAATAGTACGTTCATTAATTTGTATATTCTATTCATGCTAATTTAAGAAAAATTGTTAATAAATATTTTTAATTACTCTGAATCAACTAAAAAAAAAGTATCAAGCACAATTGGGTGGCCGCTGCTGGTAGGGCAAATTTTTAAGCCGACGATTTTAACAGCTTCACCGTCTAAAAAGATTCCCTTTTTATCTGCATATAGCGACTGTAAAATTTAAAGACCAAAAGTATTTGATGAACTCAAAAATAGGTCTGTTTTTGACTCTATTGCTCTACATAAAATTTAAAAGCTTATTTCCTCTCAAACAAATTATGGTTCAAAAAGTCTCATATTTAAAAGTAATTTAAAAAAATATATAGAGTCGGCCTGAATAAATTTGATAATATGTAAAATTTATAAAATTAATAGTATATAAATTTAAAAAAATTTTGTTATCATGTGTTAGTCGTTTCCGTAAAATGATATGCTGCAAAATTTGGTTATGAAACGGGGACATTGCGAAAAAATCGTTTTTCGAAATTACAAAAAAACACTAAACAAAACTACTTAACAGCAAATTTCTTTGGTTGTACTCAACTTATTTCGATAATTTCTTTCGATAGCTGCAGATAAATTAAATAGATAATTGAATTACCCATCGATTATATTTGGAACATATTTTAGTCAAACTTTTTCAAACGATTTGGTCGCAATTTACGCATTCTTTAAGTTTAACAAGAGCTCTGTGCAGGTAAATAGGAAACTTTTTAGGCAATGGCGTTATTGTTATCGTGAGATGTTGCAAATATCGCCACTCTATTGCAATACTTAAACCTAATTTTTATATAGGGTATGTCTTGCTTAAATAGCTCAAAAAATCTCCCTTGTAATAAGAATAGTATAATAACAGTGAGTAAGGAACATAAGGGTACATAGAAAAAAATTCAGATTTGTGAGCACGCAAAAGCTTATACGAATAAAAATTATTCGTTTTGGGTTTTTCGTTTTCCGGAGCACAACGGATTAATACATTATTAGGTGCACTCGAATAAGCCTTTAAGAAGAGGCTGACTGATGTTAAGTTTTTAGCATAATTTCGTATGTAACTCAAAACTTTTCTCCAAATGGGCCATCTTAATGCAGTTAAGTGTGTTTTGTTGGGATTATTGGAACTGGATGCATGCTATATTTGGAATATGGTCAGCAATGGAACTTGGATGAGTGAACCTTTCGAGTTAGCCTATGCTGTCTAGTTAAAACATTTATATTTCTGTGGTTAACATTTATACATACAGTACACATTTAGTAAATTTTTGTTTTTCAATCGGTATTTCGTTATATATAGGAGTAGTTAGTTATGTGGTGTGCTTATGTAAATAATATATATATATATATATATCATCATCATTATCATCTTTATACGCTGCTTGTTTACACGAGTTCTGTGCTGAATGTTTTTTTTTTCTTATTAAGCAAAAAAGAATTAGAATTTCTCATAACTATTAATTTTCTTTAACAACGATTTTTCTCTTGCTCTATTAAATCTTGCCAAAAAGTGTCAATAACACTTAATTTCGTTATTTTAAATGTACTTTCAATAAAATGATTTTTAAATTTTAATATTATTTGGTAATTTAAATAAATACAATTTTAATTTTCCTTTTCGAATATATGTACTAAGTAAAATTGGATCAAATTCCTCAGTGCTTGCAGTGCATGTGTTTTTTTTTTCTTTTAAATTTAAAATTTTTTTTTTCTTTTGTTTGTTTTACAAAAAAAAAAATTATGTATACACAACAAAGAAAAACATTTATATTATTGTATATGGTACAGTAGTTTTGTTAGTTAGCTTTGTTTTTTCCGGTAGTAAGTACTTAGTTACTTATAAGCCATTAAGGGTAAGTACATGTAGTACACGCAAAATTGAAATGTGTATATAACATATAGTATATAGTATGTATAGTAATTATTATTTACAATTATAAATTAAGCAGTTTACAACTTTTCGATAGAAATACTCTCAGACTTGCGTAAGATTTCATGTATGCAATAAGAAAATGAGAAAAATAATGAAAATGAAAATAAAATATTTTTATTTGTATCTTATGCTTGTACTTCGATGCATTCAAATATATTTAGGGTTGTCTATTTACATAAAGTAGAAAAAGAAAAAGTACAATTTTCAAAAGTTTTTATTTATGCATATGTAGTAAGTATGTACTATACATATATTATATACGTACGCATCAAGTTTATATACTCTGTGCATTGATTAGACAGACAGGTAAATTACAATACAATCCCTTTTGTTGCTTGCTGAACAATTCCAGTGTTGCCTTACTAGCTATGTTTCATAAGACTTGCGTTTCACTTTATTTATCCACTGTGTGTTAAAGAATTCACTTATAAGATACGAAAAAAAAATATTTCATATATATATCATTAGAAACTTTACTTGACTTTATTTTTATTTTAATTTATATGTTATTTATAATTATAGGTGTACATATATATATGTTTGTATCTGTGTGTGTGTGTGTGTGTGTGTAAGTAACTTTTGGGGCTTTTAACATTTTCTTTCAATTTTCTTTCTTTCATTTTGTTTTCTCTATATATATATATTTAAGTTTGAAACAAGCTGTGCTTTTAAAGCGCATGTGTGTTGTGTGTGGCTTTGGTTTGAAATACATTCATAATTTAGTCAATAAATGTATATATGCATTATATAAATGTATGTAGTTGTTATATGTGTATATGGATAAAAATACTATGTCGATTGGACCCGGTCGTTTTCCAAACAGGTAAAACAGGTAGTTAGCTTACATATTGTTGTCAAGTAGTTTCAAAAGATCTCTAGCTTCCGTTTGTTTCTATATAAATAATTTGCTAAGCGCACCCCGAAAATGTAGTACAGTGTTTCAGACTAAAAACTTGCAATTTGATTTTACACTTTACAGCAAACGAATTGAATTTTGGAGATTTTCGAAGAGCCATGTAAACACAATTCTCTATACTTTTCCCTAAGTTTCTGTAGCAACTAATTTACCATTCCTTAATTTTGTATTTTTTATTAAATTTACTAGATTGTCATATGCTATAAATATCAACACGCTTTCAAAACGATTTCATTCATCATTCACAATTCGAAGCAACTTAAAGGCTTTGTCATGGGGCAGTTGCAACAGCACCAAAAAATTGCCTCAAATCATTTTTTATTTTTTTTTTTTGTTTTTAACATTTTTTTTTTTTTTTTTGTTATTATGAAATTGTTTTTATCATTTATATGCATTATTCGACAAATCCAAAACATAATTATCCAAAAGAAACATTTGTTAGCCGTCATATGCCAGCGCATTGGGAGTTTCGGAAAACGCAAGAACCAAAAAAGTTCAGCCTCAAAAACGGACTATCTTTCTTATACTTTTTTTTTTGCAATTATTTTCTTTTTTATTTAAATAAATATATCTAATACTAATTTTCTAAGAGCCCTCGCTTAATGCTTTGCAACAGGAAACTTGACTTGTCTACGAGATTCAATTTGAAAAATATTTGCAATTAGTATATAGGTATTATGTGTATGTAATTGACTTTAACGCACTTTGAACGCGGTTACGGTTAGTTACAAAAAAGTGAATCTATATATATATATTGTATGTTATATAAATTCAAAATTCCTTTAACTTTGTACAAATTGTTTATATACTTGTATATATGTATACATAGAGTACGCATATATACGCATATATATATGTGTAGTTAAGGGGACGGGCAATTATAAAAGTTTCTCTTTTTATTTTCAAAAAGATACCTTTGAGTTGAAAGATTCAGGATCAGGTTCAGATTCAAATTTACTTTTGGTAAAGTTTTGGAGTCTGTTGGATTTACTATATAGTTACGGATAGACTAAGAGTGGTGGCCGGACTTATAATTACATACAATGGTAACGTGTTGGTACAGTTGCGTTTTCAAATTGAAGTTGTTTATCTATATATCTATATAAATATATACCTATATATTTGGGTTGTCAAAAGAAACAAGCCCTATGTATGCTAATACTTGTAGTTTGGCTCAATTGGGACTTTGTTTATGTGTGCGTGCGTGTGTGTGTGTGGTTGTGTGTGTGTGTGTGTGTATATGTGCTAGCAAGAGAGGATGAGAGAGAGAGAGAAAAGAAATTTTTGCCTGTAACTTCCTTAATCTTTTGTCGCTTATACAATATGGTATCTGCTTTGCACAAGTCCAAAAAGTTACTCATTTTTCGTAGTACAATTAAATTTAGATATCACAATACAATAATCTTTACTGATAATTTAGTTGCCAAAAAATTCAGTGTCATAGATGCGAATTTCGCATCTGCATAGTAGTTGTTGTTTACATATATGTATATTTTGTACACAATTAAATATTTATTTTTATTGACTGATTTGAATACTTGAAAAAAAGTATTTTAAATTGCATTTAATTTTACAAGTAGTGTTTTGTTTTTCTTCAAAATGTTAATTAATAAATAAAATGCGCACTTAAAGTTAGGCCGTGTCGTTTGCCGACTTTGAAGTTGCTTAAATGTGTTGAGACTCTTTTAACTTATCAAATATTCATAAAATAATTAATTAGTTTATTAATTTATATATGTATGTATGCATGTATGCATGTATATATTTATACATATATATTTATATATATGTATATGTATGTATAATAATACGCTACGAATTTCTAAACACTAAAGTAACTACGACACAAAAAAAAACACACAAAAATTATTTTGCAATGCGCACATAAGTATGCAATGATTTTTTTGTGGTTTGCTTTGATTAATTTTATTTATTTTTATTTCATGTATATTTTTTTGCTTTGTATTTTTTAACTTAAGTTTACTTAGGCTTTTGCTTTGGGTTCAACGTGCTGAAATTAGGTTCTGCTTTGCACTTCCAAGTGTATGAAACGCTCTTGACCTTATGTATATTTTTTTGTTTAACAAATTGTCAAAATTTTAAATTGGAATGTTTTTGTTGTATTGTGTTATGTTCCATTTTATGTGCATGAGTGTACAGCAGAAAAAAAAAAACAATTATATTAAAAGATCTTGACACAATTATAAAATTAACTATTGGAATAAACTAGACATTATGCACGCGCGTGTGTGTGTGTGAATGAGTGCTTAAGTGTGTGTGTGTGTGTGTGTGTGTGTGGACAGTCTAGCCCTCTACATGAATGATGCAGGTTTAGGCATATTTGTGGAGCTACTGGCCGGTTGTTCCTTACTTTCCAAATAGGCAGCTATCTCATTGGCATTCTTATTGAAGGCTACCATCATGGCAGTATTGCCATCGGCATCCCGTGTCTGTAGATTGGCTCCAGCTGCCACAAGCATGACGCATATATCCCGACGATTATGTTCCGCCGCAATATGCAGGGCGGTCTGACCACTGTGCGAATGTGTTAGAAAAGGTAGACCATGTAGTTATAGCTTTAAGCTTTAGCTTTTTGTAACATTTTGTTGTAACATTTACTTACCGCTCCTTATCTGCCATATTGATAATACGACGTGTGGCACATGAGATGACGTACTTGACTATGTCCTTGTGATTATATTTGCATGCGAAATGAAGAGCAGTTTGTCCATTTTTATTCATAGATTGTAATGAGAAACCCTGTTCATGTAAAGCACGTAACTGCAAGAGACAACAAGCGTTGCATTAGTTCGTATTCTGTAAGCGGTTTTTTTGGGGGGTATTTGAACTTAGGACCTATAGTTAAGACTAGGTCAAAATATCGCTACCATATTCAGATCGCCAGACTGTGCCGCTAGTAGTATAGCATCGGAAGTTTGCTCCAGTATAGGGCTGTAACGTACACGAGTAAGCATGGGAGAGAGATAGAGTGATTGAGAGAGACAAAGAAATAGACAGTGACGTAGTTGGAATGGAAAAAAAGAAATCAAATTTGAGCATCAATTAAAATCGTTAAAATAGCTCTATTTGTAAGATTATGTTTATTGGTGACAATGTAGACTACGAATTCTGTTTTGAACTATGTATAAAAGGGCGCAGACAGTAGGTGACAAAACCAAACAGTATTCATATGTAAAATAAAGAGATAGAGTACCTGAATCCATACCCAAAAACATCTTCATTGAAACTGAATAATCGATCTTTGTTGCTGCATGCATTAGACAACAAAAAAACAAAACAAAAAAAAAAAGAGTTTGCCGAAAAACAAAATAAAGTTTATAATAATAAAAAAGCAAAAGCGGGAGAGTGGATGATTCTGGCTTTAGGCCAGTATGGAGCGTTAAAAGCATTGAGAGATAATAGCAGTCGTAAGTTGTACAAAAATCAAAAAACCGCGCTTTGGAAAGCTCTCTTAAGTTGTTACGAAAGTTTTGTTTGATTTGAAGATTAAGCAAAAATAATGCAGTTTTTGGAAGTGCCAGTGCCATTTTTTTTTTTTTTTTTTTTTTTTTGAGTTAAGTTAAGTATTACGAGTATCAATGAATGATAAATGCGAGCGGATGGCGTTACCTCTTCCACTTCATCACTTTAATGGGCTTGGAGCCCATTTGCAATTCGTCATCTTGGGTTTCAATATGTGTTTTTACATGTTGTATGTGTAAATGTGTTTTGTGGAATAATTTGAAAAGAGATTTGCATATTGTTAATAAGGCTAAAGTTCTATACAAAAGTTATATATCATATGTACTAAGTTAAACTAATAGCTAAATATAAAAATAAAACAGAAAACAAAAACCATATAAATATAAATATTGTATATCATAGAAATCAAATGAGTATATACATACATATATAAAATTCATAAGCTATTGACGTTTTTTGAATTGCAACCTACCCGTCGCTGGGTGAAAACTATTTCTAGTATTTCGGATTTCGTATTTCGGATTTAAAACTTGTCTGTTGTTGTTGTTGTTGTATTTTGTCTGGTTTGTTTTTTTGTATATGGTAGTCTATTGTTTGGTGGTTGGTTAAGTTGGGTAGGAGGGATATTTTTGTTTTTGTAAACGGAATACGGTTTAGCCTTTGCTGTTTGTTAACTGTTAATGTAAGCTGGATTATATACCGTACAAAAATATTTAATGCGTTACTTACATGCGGACGTGGCAAGGACTTAACTGTATTCAGTTACGATAACGTTACGATAAACGAATTACAATCGTTAATGTTTGTGTGTTTGTGTGCGTGCATGTGTGTGTGTGTGTGTGTGTGTGTGTGTGACTGTGTTTAACTGTATGTGTTCATTATGTGTTTGTGTTAGTGACTAGGCATGCAAAATAAAAAAGCAAACCAAGTCCGCCCCCCGCCCGCCTCATCCGCTCAAAGCTCGATGCGCTTCTTGCGGTAGTGCAGGTGGCAGAACATGCGCCTATCTAAATATGGTAAATTTTGAGCCACTTCCTGCTGGTACAACTGCAGCTTTTGCTGCAGCGGCAGTTCTGTGGCAGGTTGCCAAGGCCCAAACAATCTTGCAAGCATACCAGTGCTGCCGCCTCTGCTTTGACCAGACTGGTCCTGGTTCCGTCGTTCGTTCTGCGCCTGACGCTGCGAAAATGCCGCAAAGGAGCGTTCCTGATCCGGTGTTTGAGGCATAGTGGCTGCCTCATGATCCAGTATGTACAGCTCATCTATAGCAATGTCGCAGATGTAATGCAAATGCTCCTGGGCTCGATCAATTCGGAAATAATGTTCCGCTGTGCATGCTACAGACAAACAAATTTTTTTAAAATTAATATAATTAACACAAGTTTCTGAGGGATTATAGTGCTTGTATGATTATCTTAAAAAAAAATCTATCATTTATGTTTAAACTTTTTAATAGTTTTTTAAGGAATCGTTTAATACCCCACAATGATGAGAATCTTCTTCTCCTGTCACCAACATTTCCTAATTTCTATCCATGGGGATTATTGAAAAAAGTTATCAAACTTAATCCACTTCTGCTCTTTACTAACTAAAGTCTCTTTTATGTCTATGTTAAACGCATACCTCCAAAACTTTCAAGAACTTGATGCCCAGAATAAAATGTTCGTATCCAACGGCCATAACCTAATAAATATTGTGGAAATTAAGAAGCGAAAAGGATACAGTAGATTGTTCCGAAAGAAATGAGCCCAATTATTAATTTTTCAATTTAATCGCAGGAAGTTGGCCTGAAATTCAACCCACCTTAAAGTGACACGTCCTATACGTTCCTTATACCGAAATGGTCATAATCAAAACTTTTTATGCATTTACGTAACATAACAAGATGCGCGTAATCCTTTGGCGGGAGAAGCGAACTTTATATTTTTTTTGGAAAGGTTCTCGTTATAGGCTTTAGCCGCCTTAAAAATGAAAACCCATTTGCATGTTACTCAATTAAACCTTTCCGAGGCGAAAACGCTCTTTAATTCACCATTTCTCCATTCCATCTTAAGATTGCTGCGAACTTTATTACTGAACTTTCTTGTTCAAAGCAAAAGTGAAAAATTAATCATCCGAGGTGGTGTCTGCTCAAACTTATCCAAAGAAAACGCTCTTTAATTCACCATTTCTTTATTCCATCTTAAGATTGCTGCAAACTTTATTACTGAACTTTCTTTTTCAAAGCAAAAGTGAAAAATTAAATCATCCGAGGTGGTGTCTGCTCAAACTTATCCAAAGAAGTTGTGGGCGTAGGTAAGTTCTTAGCAGAAAACTTGGCGTTTCGTTATTTTTTGATTTACATAAGTAAATCTCTACCAGAACATTGTTGATGGAAGGTGGAAGATGAGCGCATGTTTTATTATATCTTTATTAGTTTCTAGTTTCTTTTTAATAATGTGGGTGTAGCTCCAGAAGCATAATTAGTATAAACTAAAAAAGAAAAGCTCTGTTCCCAGACTACATACAAAATGTAAAAACCATCCAGTGGACACCTTGTAACCAAATATTTTAGAAAAAAAAAACAATTTTAAAGGTCATTTGATATATTCTTTATCAAGAAAATGAAAAATTTGCCTTCTATAGTTGAGTTATCACTTCTCAAAACTCATGTGAACAATGAATGCAATTTTTGGAAAAAATCGAAATTATAATAATAAGCCAATAGCAAACAACTTTATTTTCATTTTTTTTTTATGCATATCAGGGTGCGAAAATTTAATATCCGTATACCCAAGAATGCCTCTAATTTTCATTTTGCCCAAGGTTCGTGACTTTTTTTGAATTTTCCTAAAGTTTGAGTTGAGTACCGCCCATACCTCAATAACAATCCTTTGTAAAAGCTTTTTTAATCAATCTTTATGTAAATACGTCAACAAAATGGTACTGATTGTGTTCGCATGCGTGCACATATCGAGGTGAAACTTACACTAGTGATAGCCATAACTCATACGGTGTGCACAATGTAAGTTTTACGAACCATACAGGTAAAAACTTATAAGAAACTTTAAAGTGCATCGTAAAAGGGGGAATTACAACAGCACACGAACGGTGTATACTTGATACTTCACTTATTTCTCTTCCCATTATCCGTTGGCGTTGACGGTACAAAACAGAATAGAGAGAGAGAAAGAGAGAGAGAGAGAGAGAGAGAGAGAAAAGCAGCAATGACAGCAACAGCATCAATGACTATGCTTGCATACAGACCTGATGTCCTTATAAAATACGCAGCAAGGATAGGTATTTATGCTGAACATTACCGCAGGAGCCAGTTCAAACGTTCCTATTGTTTCAGGACCGACTAAACCGTCTGGATGGGATGAACATTATGTATGTAAAGAATTGTACAGGGTATACAATAATCTGAATGATCTGAATGGAATAAAGAAGACCATGCGAAGCACGCAGAAGGCCGAGCACCCTAGTATATAATATTATGCCAATTGAATTCTAATATTATAAGTAACTATAGTCAAATTATACTATACATAAAAAAATTATGAGATTTAAAAGTATGCGTATACGCAATGTTGTCTAATATTGAGAGTGATGGTAGACTTGGGCAGCTTGGACAAATTTTATGCCTGCTTTCATTCGCGCATACATCGAGTTTTAGCTATACATATAATTATTTTTTTTTACGACTGACTTGAGCAGATCGAATAACAATTAAAAACAGTAGGTTTACATAAATTCCGACTTATTTTGGGCTGAATCTAATGGAAAGAGCCTTATGATGATGATGCTTTTATTTGCTCCAGTAATCCGAGCTGCCACTTTATGCTTCTCGAAAAAAGTTCGATATATATTTCTATCGTAAGAAAACTTAGGTCCAAGTTTATGGATCTAGCAAAATGAATCGTGCATATTACCAGCCAAATCTTTTTGATATATGTAGGTTACCGCATAAAAAATATCCATATGTAACTGAACGCAAAGCGCAGTTTCGTTATTCGTGTCTCTATCAAAAGAGAGCGGGTTCACTTTTTGTATGGTTGCTACATGAAATAGTGGACCAATTTGGATCAAACTTTACACAAACGTGAAGACTTACATTAAATTAAACGCAAACATTCAGTAGCGATATTCGCAAAAAATTTCCAGAATTACTTTGAACTTACATTTAATCTCATTTCAGCACTTTTTTTTCAATTCTACGGCACAATTGATGGGTACACCACAATGTGTTATCTCTTCATGCTTACTTTTTAAATATTTTAGATCGAATTCAAGGAACCACTTGAACGCCTTTAAGGATTTCTAAAAATTGTACGAGTTACGTATTATTCGAGCAAAACAAGTTATTTGCTGCAGTTCTGGATTTAACACACCTTGATCTTTGTTTTTTATAGTTGCGCAATACTTGATGAATTTAAGTATTGCAACCGAAAGCAATTTGTTTAAAGTTTCACAAAAAAAATTATACCCAAAAAAAAAAATGGGCAAATAAAATTAGACTAGAGTTTAGCTTTGTTTTTTATTAGTTGAAAAAAATTGAGCTAACTTCAAATGATTTTCAGTTTAAATCTAATTATTTAAACGATTGACGAGTTACGTAGGCGACCAATATATAATAAAACTATTCTCAAAGTATTAAGTTACATGAAGAAATACATATAGAAAATGAAGAATAAAAATTTCTGTATATGTAGAAACAAATGAAAAGGCTTTATTTGTTCTATTACGTGCGTAAACACGTTGTGAATTATATTTACTGACATAAACTATTTTAACCAATGGAAAAGTTGTCGCACTATTTCAAATTAAGTAAGAGACACACAGCAGTCCGTTGCTGATGATCAGTTATAGCTGAATCACAGCTATTTCCTGATACTGTGCACTGAGCAACAAAACTAAAAGAGAACTATCAGGGGTGCCACAGAAAACCAATTCGATTCAATTTCAATACAATTCCAATTCTTGGTGCCACAGACATGACTGGCAACGGTTTCAAAACCGTCGACAAAATTTTTTCAGATTTGATTAAATTCATTAATAAAAATTAATTTATAGAAATAACCCCATACTTATTTGGAAAGTTTATTCAATTTCTAAAATATCTGCGTCTTTATGTTTTACTAAATCTAATGTTTTAATTCATGATTTTCATTTTTACAAAAACGTTAGGTATTAAAATCAATGGTTCATTTGCCATTCTGTGTCAACGTTCAAAATCTATTCTACAAAGGAGTTGCCACATAGTGCGGTACTGAATAATAACATTTCGAAGTAGTTATTTTGGTGTATTAATAAACGTTTTCGATGTTAAAGGATAGTTACAAAATTGTTTATTTTTATATTTTTACTAAGTTTCCAAAAAAAGCTTTGAATTTAATGGAAAGTTACATAAATGTGTGCTGTATACCTTTATCCCACAAAGTGGCAATGTACAGCATGTTTGGCATGGTTGTGATTGTCAATAGTTCAGCAGTTAAGGTTTAAATGAAAATATCAGTAAAGGTTCTTCGACGCCTTCGCTTGACTTTTTCCTTGTAGGGTGTTTTTTGTAAAGCTTTAATAGCTAATAATCGTGCAATTGCCATTTTACAAAATAATTTTTCTTTTTGTGCAAATTTTCAAATATAACCAAACCGATTTTGCCATTCTCAATGTTGAGCACAGCTGTTGAGTAGGGTTGTCATACACACTCTTGTGGTGGGCGGGACAAATATTCAAACGTAATTTAAATGTATTTTGTACAAATGGAAATCAAAATAACGCAAAATATGCTGAGAATTATCCTTTAATGTAATAAGAATAATACTTTATTGGATCACTGTTAATAAACATGTGTTTGAATAAGTGTCTAAATGTTCCAAAATAATTTTTGCAAGGTTGCAGACCTTTGCTGCCATTCTAGCAAAAGCGTAAACATTCGAAATTAATTGTCCGAAAAATGAAATCAATAAGATTTCTGTGGCACCTACGGATTTTTTTATTGATTTGATTTCAAACCGTTGCCAAAATCAATAACGATTTCTGTGGCACCCCGGTATATATATATTTTTATTTGTATTATATTTATTGCATCTCTAATATTGAGGATGTCAGCCAGTTGGTGTCACAAGGGAACTTACGTGTATCCCAAGTCTTGGGTACTCGCCGTAATTGTGACACACTTCTGGAAGTGCGACTACATATAATATCCATGCGAGGGCGGCTGGAAGCAGGCCCGTGGATTTTTGCAAAATAGAGCAAAGCTGACTTATTCAACATGAATATGAAAACAGTGGTCAGGTACATTTGATAAATATTTCTAATATGTAGATGCACACAGAATACTGGAAAGCCAAAATTCGCGTGCACCGACGTCACTCAATTATCTTCGAAATTAATTATTCACCTTTTTAATACTAATACTTTTAACAATATTAAATAAGTTTAGAATTACAATAGCTCGAAAAAAGGTTGATTTCTAATGGTAATCTAATAATACGAATATACCCTGTACCGTATGGTACAAAGGGTATATTAAGTTTGTGCAAGCTTAACATGTATGTAGCATACAGAAGGAGACGTCAAAGGTCCTTCTAAATTACCCAAAGTATGATCAGGGTGACAAGAGAAGTCGATATACCCATGTCTGTCGGTCCCTTTGTTCGTCTGTCCGTCATAGATCTCAGATATGTTAAGAGCTAGGGCAACCAATCTTCTAGATTAGATCCCTTATTATTCCATTAGAGATAAGTTTTTTTTACTTTTTTGATGTCGGTGTTACATCATATAGCTCCCATAGGGGTGTTTTAGACAACCTCGCATAAAACAAAAAGCCTCAGATGGATAATTTGTTTCTTTATGACGATATCGTAATCACAGTACCAAAATTTAATCTAAATCGGTTGACTATATCATATACCTCCCAATGGACCGATCTTTAAAATAAACATTGTTTACTTAATATTTGCTGTATTTCGTTGGTGTATGCAGATATTGGCATTCGGGTGTTTTTTTATGTATCCAAGCAGTATACCAAATTTTATAAAAATCGGCTGACTATATCATATAGCTCTTTTAGGACCAATCGGTCAAAAAAACGGTTTTTGAACAAAATTTCATGTGTTTCGTTTCTAAAGGAATTGGAACCAAATTTGGCATTCAAAAGTTAAATTTAAAGACACTGGAGAGTTACTGAAAAGTGTGGCTTACCAATTTCTGTGAAAGCATTCCAAATTAACCATTCCCATTAAAACAGTGTGCCCATACCAAAAAACTATACAATTTTAGTTTCATTTAGAAGATATCTCGTAAACAATGCATATGATTAAATGCGTCTTGTATAATATAACTAGACTAAATCGATCGTAAAACCCCGTTTCGAAATATATTATTTGGTTAAATATATCAGTTTTAAAAACGGTTCATTTTAAATGAATATATTTGAGAACCGTAAGGCAAAGCACTTACTTATACTTATACCACCCAATACGGAATTCTAGACAAAAAGTTTATTTTGGTTGGATCTATTCGATTTAAGATTTTGGATTTCCCAGAACTTTCATGGTTCTAGTTTTGATCAAGCTGAAGCATGTAACTATAAGCATTTTACACATTTTTCCGACTTAGCAATTGTGCAAGTAATAAAATTTAAATATAAACCCATTTTCCTCTGAGTATGCATTTTTTGTATCTTCGGCTTTAAAATTGGGTTTATTTCTTCTTAAATAAATGATCATAGTTGATCAAATTCGTAAATTATGCTTTAGTCATCCGAGACTTTTCCAATAGTCGAGCAATATGCCATCGTTGCGTATAAGCAACATGATGTCACGGCCATCTTAGATGATGGAAAACTATAAAATTTTGCAAACATGTTACTTAAGGTGAATGCGGCGCGTCATCATTGATTTCGTTAAAAAAAAATTGATTAAAGTCACTATTAATGTACAAAGTTACCGAATATATTATTGTTTCATCGACATGTTGCATCCGGCTCAAAAATCGATTGAAAAAGTTTTCTGTACCTAATTATGTTGTTAAATTCAGACAATTTGTGTAATTAAATACACGGAATTAGAACTTATGTGAAGAACTCCAACTTAAAGCAGCGCAGCCTCAAATTCAAACGTAAACTAAACACATTTGAAGGTCCTGTCTGAACTCTCTGGACTAATAGAAGTTAAATATTCATAAAAACTTTATACATAAATCTTGGCTAATATTGAACTATTTAAAAGTTGGATGTTAGTTTACTAAACTTCCTGCTAAAATGCAGATCAGACAATTTATTTAATTTAAAAGCAAATGTGAACTCGGAAAAAGAAAATCTATACAGTTTCGAATTAGCCCAATTCCATGATGTGCCATCCAGAGGATTTCATGGTTTATTTTTAGTACTCGTCAACAAAACTCTAAAATTTCCATTCCCAAGTTAAGACTGTCTTTGTCAGAAGTTTAGAAACCACCCTTTCACTAGTATTTGACGATGTTGGCACATAAAACAATTGCCTAGAAAGCTTTCGCAAAAGATAGTGTTGAAACTTGCTCCTTACTTAAACAAAGCCTTTTGTAAAAAAACTTTCTTGCGATTAATATGTACCAGGACTGTAATTTTCTTCGTTACTTATTTGATTTCATAATAATATTTAAATAAAAAAGCTACGGTCTTGAGAATTTAAAAATTGTATTCAGAAAGCTAAATTGATTGCACAGAGCAGTGCAGATTGCTTCCCTATTCCACTTCTATTAAATGCTATAACTTACAGTCAATGAAACACCAATCCTGCGAGACTTTTGGATAGGAGTTGGATTCCTCGAATTTGGAATTCAGCATGTTGCGCACATGCTCCAAATCACATTGAGATTCTATTTCAATAATGCCCAGCTTATTGGATAGCTTGCGTAACATATCCTTATCATAATGGTACTGCTCGTACTGCTGCATGGTTACTCTCATTATGTGCAGCTGCAGTTTCTCCAATGGATGAACTCTGTAAACAATACAAAGCGGAGGTCATAAAAAATGTAAACTAATCAAATGGCATGTTATGATGACTTACTGTACATCACCTCGACCGTGTTTGCGCTTGGATAGCATCAGCGCTTTGTTGAGCAACTCTATCTCAATAATGGAGGGCTTTACGCGACAGGCCTCGCCGTCCACCTGCATGGGTATGGTGCGCCTGGTAATGATGCGTGCCTTGCGGCATTGACAAATGCATGTGCCATGCATACCGGCCTGCAGCATGGGCAGCTGGTAAGTTGTCAAACCCACTACCTCCATCATGCCATCATCTATAGTGGGCTTGGACTGACCAAACGAGTCATTCCAAGGATGAGTGCCTCCGCCATAGCTAAAATGTACAAAGGCTTGCATCAATGAGCATAAGTAAATATGTGTACGTTATTGAACATACCTGGATATATTAAGAAAAAGGACGGCATGACAACCAGCATCGCGTAGCTTGGGTGTAAAATCTTGACCATCACATTCCATTGTTACCCATTGTGAAAGATTGCGATACTGTCGCAAGATCAAGTCCTTGCCACCCATTTGGCCGTAGTACATCTTGTTACGTAGACGCGAGTTGAAACGTTCCGGATGTGCCTCACGCGCCTCGTGGAATTCAAGCGCTATGTGAGCATCTACGCCAAATGAAAAATAATTGTTAATGACGTTGAGTGGCACATTGGGTTTGCTGCGATCCACATGATCATCGGTTACATCATCGTTGGGTGTAACCTTAACACCCCAGCGATCCATCAGTGCACACTGAGACATGCCAACTTCACGCAAAATCTTGCCAATCGGCTCATCGGTATAGCCCTGAAAAGACAAAACATTGCTAGTTAGCGTATGCCACATGTATCCAGTTTCCAGCTGCACTTACTCCACCCCAGCCCAGGGTACGTGCGAGATCATTGCCAGTGCCTAGCGGCAATACGCCAACCGCTGGCGCCGGCTGTAGCGGCGGATGCATCTGATCCAATACAGACAATACCCAGCCCACGGTGCCGTCACCGCCACATGCTAAAATACGCAAATTGGGCGCTTTGCGAAACATGTCCAAGCTGTCAAATATAAGAAGACAAGATTTTTTCATTAATGCATACGCAAATACAATTGGACTTTGTACTTGGCAACTTACCCCATTTTGGGACCGCCCTGCGTCAAATCAAATACTTGGCGTGGGTTGAGCAGATGCTGAAACTTGCCCAACAGCTTGACACCCTGATTGCCACCCGACTTTGGGTTAATAAACACAATGACAGGTATCACTTCTGGTGATGGTATGGGCTTAACAATAAACGCTCGTGGCTCCTTGCGCTCCTCTTTGCCCCTGTTGCGCTTTTGTGTCTGCTTTTTACTCTTGGTGGCGCCACCTGCGCTGTTCTTGTTACTCACGCGTATCGAGGACTTGAAGTTCCCTTTGTTGGGCAGCTTAACAATCCATGACGGTGGCACGATAATGGGCGCATAGTTGCCTGCAAAGTGACAGATATGAGAATATGACGAGAAACATGATTTCAATGCCCATTGTTGTGGTTTTTGTATTGTCCACTTAAACATTCTTGGCATTGGAATTGGAATTGGTATTGGGGCATATGCAGCCTTTAGATAAGCTTGCAACGTGTCTAATTAATTTCGATTGAAAACCGCAATGAAAATTGCATATCAGGAGTGTTCCGTATTCCATATTTAACTTTGACTTTGCCTTGGCATAAATTTTAATAAATTCAAAATTTGTTTTTCCCACTTAAAAATGTTGTGTTGAAAATTAATTTGAAGGTCTATATATTAGTCAAAATGACAATTTCTATGTTTGTAATAGTTGAAAATTCAAAATGATTTGTATATTTTTTTTAAATCCAAATAATTTTGGTAATATATAACAATAACACTAGTTTTAAAATTTAAGGAACTTTCAAAAAGGTTTTTTTTGGGTCATTTTGTGTCCAGAAACAAGAAAATGATAATCATTTTTTTTTTCTTTAGCACCTCTTTCGAATTTTTTCAGAAAAACATGTTATTTGTAATTTTTTCAGTTATTCCTTAATATCTTGTGATTTGTATCTTGTGTATTTGTAATATAGATCGACAGGTATTGATGTGCTCTTCAGAATAATACATATATAAAATGTTAAAATATAAGTAAAAATTATTGAAGTTACAAGCAACCAAAGTATAAATAGTTTAGTATTTGATCATTTTTTAAAATTACAAATTATCGGCTTTTTTCTCACTAACGAATAAATAGTCATAAAAATTATGTTAAGCGGAAAACGAATTCTTTAACGAACATTTCGAGTCTATGATCTTTAAAATATTTTGTTAATTTTTCTATACATAATTTACGTTTACAATTTTTTGAGAATAATTAAAAAAAATATAAAAAGCATAATTATATTTCATATGTTACAATAACACTAGTCGACAATGAAAAATCTTTAGAGATGAAGCTTATATTTTATGTTAGGGCAACGATTCAGCATTCAAAAAGGTATTTTTGATTTATGCCATGGGTGGACTCAAAAATTCGTATATTTTTTGTGAAATCTTGAGATTTCGTGTGTTCATTGTGATTCAATCAGCTATTACAATAGTATTCAATGGACAGTTGGAATTTCATGCAAAAAGGCTTATTGGAAAGGTAATGACTGTACTTTATATATCAGTTCGAAATATAGAAAAATTAAGCGCTTTTTAAAGATAAAATGCTGTTGAAAGTGTCAAAAGAAATATATGTGTAAATAAAATATGTATAATTTCCTTATCTTATATAATTCGCCAAGGTGCAAAAAATAAAAAAACCAAATCGTTAAGTATTCACCATTTACTTGGAAACCGTTAGCTTCAAAAATGTATATTAAAAAAATAATAATCAAGACGAAATCAAAAACTTGTTTTTTTTTTTTGAATAAAAGTAAAAGTTTCCGATCTTCTGCTCGATGTGTTTAGGATATAGAAATATTACGAATATGTTACAATAGTAAAAAATGAATTTAACATAAAAGTAATACGAAAAAACAAAATATTTACAAACACAGTAGTTGATAAATATTATTCACATGATAAATCCTTGGAAGAATTTGTATGCAAACAATATTCATAAGAATGGAAGCTGGAACTGAAATCCGTAACGGGCCTGATTGTATAAAACACAAAGCAGCTTCATAATAATAGTAGTACAAAGCAATTACTTTGAATGGAATACAAAGATGTTCGGTTGGTCTGATTATTTAGTGCTGCGTAAACGGACCAAGGACTTAAATCAATCAATCCGAAAATAATAATACAGCCTACTTGGGTACAGTCAATGCAGCCGAAAATTCGTGTGAAAGTCAAGTGAAAAGCTTAAAGCTTCAAAAGTAAAAGGGGAAAACACTTGGGAATGGCAAAACAATTGCTTTAAAGTATATATTTTAATTAAGTTAAGGGACCGCAATTTATTACCATGCGCGTCACGTAATTAATCAAAGAGCAATGGCGTGAAGACCCGCCAGACAAGGCCATACAATAAATATAAAGGCGCATGAATGAGTGACAGGGACAAAGCAGCGACAGTGAAAGAGAGTTAGAAGGTGATGGCGAGAGACAGGTTTTTCCCTTGGAGCAACGTCCACCGTATGCAATTTGCAGGTGTAGACCGAAAACGTCAACCGAACCAAACAACTACCATTTCATGTACTTACCCAGCCTGCACTCCTCGCCTATTTTGGCCTGATTAAAACACGATTCCTTATTATGATAGATCTCATGACACCAGGCACACGACAATGCAACAATTTCCTTTGAACCAAACAATTTCCCTTGCACCGCCTGTGAAGTATCAAATTCAAATATCATTATTAGTAATTAGTAATTAACAATAAATACTGAGTCAGTCGTCTGTCGTATGTCTTAAGCCAACTGATAATTGTAATGACGTTAGAGCATTATGTGTAATTTGACTCACCTTGCCGCACTGCTTGCATTTGCCCTTCTCCATCTTGCGATGCACCCAATGATGCAGTGTGGCCGACTGCTCCCGATACTGCCTTATTCCCACATCTCGATATGTTGGCTTACACGCTAGTTGAGTCTTTTCATTCACTATTGGAATGCAGTTCTGATGTGCAATCAGTTGACAGGCCGAGCACTTCATCCGCTGACCACTCTTCTGCAAATAGCCAAGTATTTGGATACGACAAGCTTTAACTATATTTTCGGAATTTGTAGTAATCATCTAAATTGCTTTAGATAGATACTTAATTAATTGAATATTATGAAACTTAACTTAGCTCTATCATTTATATTGAGCCTAATTTGTTATATAAAGTTGCTTTTATAGTATCTACTCAAAGGCCAAAACTGTTGGGTTTGGCATCTAAAAAGATTCAATTATGACCCCTTCGCTTACTGGCTCGTATACGGTAAAATCTTTTTAATTTACATTCAATTCCCCTTAAAGTAGTATGCGAGTAGAAATAAATACGGGGGCTTGCTGAAAAGAAATTGGATTAGTCAAGACAACATGTCAGCTAGTACCGAGCGCATCAGGTCTCATAAAAAATCAGCACGAGCAGCCAAATCCGATATTACAAGTCGACGATAAAAAATCTCCAGAGATGAGACTTATATTTTATGTTAGGGCGATGTTTCAGCATTCAAAATCCGTTTTTTTATTATCCTCTTATAGCTCATTTTTTTTCTAGGACTATTTTAGTGAAAAAAGACCTTTTTCAAAAAACGGTTGCACATATGATGTCATAAAATCTGTACTAATCCGAATTTTTTCAACATTTTGTTTTCCTTAAAAGTAGAATAGAGTACCTTTCCCTTGAGCCCCCAATCATAAAAATTGATAACCTGAAGAAAAAACCACAGCCGAAAGAGGACAATAAAAAAAACGGATTTTGAATGCTGAAACATCGCCCTAACATAAAATTTTAGTCTCATCTCTGGTGAAAAACAAGTGTGAAATTGGTCGACTAGTGTAATTGTTGCCAAACATTTCTGTATAAGGCAACACTTCCATTTTTTATTACCCCTCCAATTTTCAAAATTTAACTGAAGTCCATCTGGAATTTCGAGAGCTTATACCGAAGGATCCTACATTTAAGAACCTTTACTTTAAAAATCGTTTAAATTTGAGTCTATGCCAAACTAAGCGCTTCGCTTCCTACGCGTTTAGTACACAAGCCCACAAGGGACGGTTACAGTCATATCAACCTAACGCTGACATTTTTTGGATTTCTACAGTTTATTTGATTTTAAGGTGAATGAATTTTAAAGCTATTTTACTTACTTTGATATTTAAATGCAGAAATTCCTAACCGATATTAAAAAAATTTCTTTGTTGCAGAGGCTATGCTGAAAAGGCCTGCGGGTTTTTAGTGAACAGCAAATATTTTCCATATTAGAATTTAAACAAATATCGGACCAAATAATTGTGACTTGGTTCGCCACTAGTTATCGCAAAATATCAATCATCTTGTGCTATGGTCCTACCGAGAGTTACCAGACGAAACTATAAAAACTATGAACAACTTGAAGCCACGCTGGCGGGAATAAGAAAAGGAGATATAACAATAAAGCTTGGGGACTTTATTGCATAGGTAAACAACAACAACAGCGATGGGCTAAGTTTGACTAGATGGATAATATGGAGCGTGATTTTATGTGTAAATCGAAATATCTTTATTGGCGGTACGAATTTCCCACACAAAGATATACATGGCTCTCACCAGATAACTCTACAGTCTACTCTACACGTAACCAAATTGACTACATTGTTATCACAACGCCTACTGGATTGTGAGAAAATACAGAGGAGCTGACATCTATAGCGACCACAACCTTCTCGTTGGCACACTCAGGTTACGACCCTTTGCAATTATGATTTCAAAACGCCGGAAAAGCTACGTACAGCCAAGAGCTTAATTTAGCCCTGCACAATGTAGAAATGAATCAATCATGGCAACAGATCAGCTCAACATGCGAACTCGTGGCAGAAAGTAAAATTAATCTAGGCGAGTAGGATCCTGTAATGTGCTAAAACGTATTTCAAGAAGTAGAGATGATTGGAGAAGTTTTGTTTCCGCCCAATGCTCCTCTTTGAAGTGTCCGCTATAGCGACTAAGGAACTATACAAAGTATTCTTTTGTCGAATTGGCGAGGCAACCCTTTTAAATGTAATTTAATTAAGTAAATTTATTTACACGTTTCACAACTTATTTAATGCTTAAACAAAGCTGGTATTCAAAGGAAACACATTTCTATTAAGGAATAGCCCTTTGGACGCGCTTTGCTTCGATAGCAAAGAAATTACGCCTTATTTTTTTGAAGTATAATGTAATAGTTTTATAAAAAAAAAGTTGGATAGCATCTTTGTAAGCAGTTCTGAGTAAACAACATTGTTGGAGCCTAACAACTAAATATACTATAATATAAGATAAACAATGTAAACCTAGCATATAAGTTATGCCTCTGTTAAACAATGTAAACCTACCATATAAGTTAAACCTCTATTAAACTCATTAACATTAATACTAAGCTACACCAGAGAGAACTAAATACAAGAGGCGAAAATTCGCTCTCGAGCAAAAATGTTAAAATTGTCGTGCGCCAGATAAAGTTCTTTTACAACAATGTTTGCATGTGCGTGCATATGCTTTTGCACCAAGCAACTTTATTCGGCGCACGAGAAAAAAAACGGGAAAAAAAACTTTTGTGTTATTTCGCCTCTTGTGTTTAGTTCTCTCTGGCTACACATAAGCAGAGAGAACTAAACACAAGAGGCGAAATAACACAAAAAGTTTTTTTTCCCGTTTTTTTTCTCGTGCGCCGAATAAAGTTGCTTGGTGCAAAAGCATATGCACGCACATGCAAACATTGTTGTAAAAGAACTTTATCTGGCGCACGACAATTTTAACATTTTTGCTCGAGAGCGAATTTTCGCCTCTTGTATTTAGTTCTCTCTGACATAAGTACTCAACATGTAAATTAACATAGAAATTCTCTTAACATTATAACATAACATGTTAACATTAAAACATAATAATTCAATCTTTCTGATTGCACTTGAAATTATACGGCCACTGCAAAAAGCAAATACACTGAACACATACTTCAAACTTAAACTTAAAATTTTATTTATTGGAAATAATATCTATTTGTGCCCGAATTTAACTCTCTTGGCGAAAGCAGGGAACAAACATCAAGTAATGGTAGTTGATAGTTACTAAGTTCCATTTTAATAAAACTTACACGCGGGTTATCTGTCAATAACCACAAACCAGATTAGGATGGGTCTTAAAGAAAATAGGGCACTAGTGCTACAAATGCGCCATTGAAAAATTTCCATAGGTTGGACTACAAACTGCCCAGCCAGCACATTCGCCAGATTTTACACCCTACGATCAAGGTTTTGGTGGGCTTAGTCAAAACCTATTACTTGGAATGAATACTATATATTGAGCTGCAAGAAGGAAGGGATTATGTTGAGTAATAGAGATTTTGGGTATGGTTTGAAATCAAATCTCTATTAAAATCTATGTATAGGTGCCGCAGAAATCTCAAAGATTTCATTTGTCGGACAATTGTTTCCGAGTGTTTACTCATTTAAGAGAAAGACAGTTGATACTTTTAAAAAAATTGCTTTAAATATTTTTGACGCCGAACAAATAATTTCAAATGGCAACTCTAAAAATGCATTTGCTTACATTTACATTTAATTTTGGATTTGCTTGTGATTTTAATAAACCCTTCAAAACGCTGTTTTACTTTTGAGTGAGTAATGGGTATTTGAGCCTCTCTTCCGCACCCGAAATGCAAAAATTAATAAATTAGCTTAATTAGATTAATTTTGTCATGTAATTCCAAAATAAAAATGACAAAAAACAAATCCGTTGCCTCAGATTTCGTGAGTGGCTACCATATGATAGAGTTAAGTTTGTCACGTAGCCACCATCGCTCTGCCCACCACTTATCATTGCATTACGCCAATTTACTACGTAATCGTTTGGTAAATCTGCCACACTTTCTCGGGATACAAAGAGAGAGAACGGAGAGAGAGAAAGAAAGATAAGTGCCGTACTTGGTTGGTAATTTCCATACACGCACCTTTACAAACGCGCTGAGCCCGTGCTCCACACCCCGTACCTCGTGTACGGAACGGTACAGAACTCACACGGTTATTGCCTAATGAGAGAGCACTTATACTTTTTGGCAGCCCCCACTCCTCCGAGTAACAACTTTCTCGCCCGCCCCACACACCCCGTCAAACTATCCAAAACTTTGTACGTGAGGCCAACAAACACGCAATAAATAAATTACACATGTACACACATTTATTCCCGGCTGCAGCATTTTTAGGGCGTTAATTGAATTAGGCGGACACATACGGTACGTAGTATGTACTACTATGTTGAGGTGTACATATGTACATAACTGCTCTTTTAGACAAGTTTGGCAAGTGCATTAGTATTAGCCGAACATACATACAAACATATATTATGTGTAAAGGATGTTGGTTTCTGCAGAGTATATTAAACTGCCATAAGAACCAGATGTCCAATTTGTCACTGCCTCTCCGGTGGAGGGTGAGGGGGCGGGGTTGGTGCGACTACAACAAATTCCCGAGTAACACTCCACTGATTGAAACTTAAAGGCAATTTAACGTTGCCAGCACGTTCTGACAGGCCTTGAAATTGAAATATGTATATGTAATTATTAAGCCATTATTAAATTTATTTATGCACCGAAAAACTTTTTTAATTAAATAATTGTTTGGCTTGCCGTCTGTTCAGCTCGCTTCATTTATTTGTATTTATTTCGATTTTTTTCCATCAGTTTGGCAAATATGCGATACGAAATCTTAACCACAGCATCTATTTAGCAATTGGAAAGCTTAAGCCGGATTAACTACTCGAATATTTTGTAAGGCCATAAGCTCACTTTGCTAATTCCTCAAATCGTTCGATTATCTCTGCTGTGCAATTATATACAAATGCATATGTAAATTTTATTAAATTTTGCGTTACGAGGGTAGGCTGAAAAGTTATCGCAACCAATGAAAAACTGTTTTTCAATGAGCAAAAGCCAGTCCAGAGCGGTCAACACCCTAGATTTGCCTTATCTGGTAAAAATTGTACCCAGGGATTTCTCTTATTTAATGTTTTCTGATGACCACTCGAACGGTTCACCGTTATTTGAATAAATGTTTAAGACTTAAGAACTTTTAGGGCACGACATATTGCAAATTGAATATTTTACGGAAAATTGTCAAATTCAAAGCCATGGTGCAAAGTCCGGTTGTTTGACCCTAAACGACTATTTTCTACTCTTAAGTTAAATTTATGCAGCTGCATTGCCTACACGGCATTGATTCTGCTGTCCAAATAAGTTGTTGCCCATTAATGTTTTGTTTAGTTTTGGCGCCATCTACACGTCAATTTGACAAAAAATGGGCAGTACTGCAACTGTGTACCAATAATTAACATTTTTGGCGCTGTTTTTTTATTTTTTATTTAAAGGTTTTTTTTTTCTCTGCTGCTTACACTAGCCTTTGCGCCGAAGTTCATATTTTGTGCGGTAGAGGGCGCCAAAGTTACAAAAAGTTTTTCGTATTTTAGCCGTTTTCCAATGGTTAATTTATTTGCGTTATTAATAACATTTTAATTGAATTTGTAAAAAATACTTCGTTGAGCCATATAAATATTATTATATCTTTTTTTTTTTTTTTTTTATGTTTTATTTTGGCAATAATTCAAAAATTCATTTATTTTTATGTATTGCATATTTCTATTTTGATTCGCCAATCACAATACACAGAGTGTAGGAGACATCGTTGGACATGCCGTTAAATTAATTTTAAATTAAGTTTTTGCTGGAACGTCTTTTAAGCCTTTTTATTGGGTTTGCGTGAATTAAATTTCTTGCCAGCCTATTTTTATGTTGAGCTAAATTATTATATCTACCCAAACAAAAAAAAAAGCACATAAACTCAAATTTTTGAAACATGTTTGAAAACATTATTGACAGCTTAAATTAAACAAAAAAATTATGCAAAAATATTCAGAAGTTAAGTCACAATTAAAAATAAGTGTAATTTTTTTTTAAATCAAGTCAAAAATTAATAACTAATATTTTGCGGAAAAAAATTGTTTTACCTATAAATTTATCTACATCTCGAGACATTCATGTCAGACTTTAACATACGCTATCTTTTAAAATGAGGAACCCTTAATGATGAAAATGAATGGCTTGAACAGTTTCGTAACTCTACCTGAAACTATGATGTGCCTTCTTCGGAATAATTGTTACAAAACATGGCTGAAGTTTTTGTAAATCAAATTAACAGTTTGATTCTTTGTTTTTATGATTGTAAATATTATTTTGAAAACAAAGCTAAATTTTTGTAGGCCCTTCCTTAGACGCTGCAACGTACCTATTATGCATATTGTTGGCGCCTAATGCAGCCAATTTATAAATTTAAAGTAAAATAATATAATATTATAGACAAAAAAGAAATTAAATTGAATTGTATAAATTGAATATGAATTCTTACGTTATTCAAGCATAAAATAGCTGAATGCTATAAGTATTGTAAAGTTATATTGATACTAACTAAATTTTAGTATTAAATTTACTTAGTATTATAGTAATAAGCTTAATCGATGTGTAGCTTAAGCAATATCGACATCGATATGAAATTATTGTCAACTTGTGAAGTAAGCCGACTGCCGGCTATAGAAATAAAAACTCTTTCCGATTCTGTAAGGCATGAAAACAAGTCGTGTTTTTTTGCCGAGATTTCTGTTCCGGCCTTGCCTTGCGAATTGCGGGAACATTTGGCGCCCGAGCAGGGACTTTTTGGATAAAGTTCATCACCCGACTGGTGCTCATTATTTTGGATCAAAATTACCAAAGCCCAATACTTTTTATTGAGGGCTTATTGGTGCATTTTATTGGAGCTAAGCACATTGTAACAAATTCTACCTGGAAACTGCGTTAAATAGTGGCGAGTTGGTCTGCTGCAGCATCTCTGGAATCAAACTGTGAGTCATAATCTGCATTATTAAATCAGTATTTCTTGCACGGCATTGCGTCCAAGTTTGATGTGTGTGAATTTAAAGTGCTTAAATAAATCTCTTTTAAATAAAATAATTCCAATTTATATAATGGTACATTGGCTGTAGGCGCATTAGTACAAAAGTGTATGCTGGTTGAGGTTAGCTCACTTTTTCCTATACAACCGTACATACCTTCGTCTTTATGCTAGCACGTGTGCTAATTATCTAGCGCACTTTGCCTATACAGCCGTACTTATTGTCGTGTAAGGAGTTACATACACACATACATACAAATTGCAACCTATATGCAAATTACAGCAGACAATTTTTTGTGGTTATCTTTTATTCTCTTTGACAAGCTGCAAATTGTTGTTGTACTATTGCTGATAAGCTGCGTTGCATTATTAAACGTTGTGCTATTAATAGATATTGTTTACGAAAATAACTACAACGAACAAACATAAAGCTGCATTAAATACAGCATTAAAATAAATAAAACAGCTGATCACATATCTTGTGTTATTAAAGTTGCTTAGATATCAAATTTGAATTGATTTGCTTAAGATTATAATCAGCGCATTATACAAAAAACAATCAAAAGTATGGCTCCGAAAAAGGGTACAAAAGATATGGAGTTTTATACTTCGCGTGAAAGTTTAATAAATTCTTTAAGACGAAATAAAACCTATATAACTGATAATCATAATTCAATGACGGCTGAAGAGTTACAGGCCCGTTTAAGCTTAGTGGAAGCTAACTTTATACAATTATGTAGTGTTCAAAATGAAATTGAATTGCAAAGTGACGATAGTACTGAGTTTGAAACCCCAACCATTGAAATTGAAAATTAGAAACCAAAATCTTAAGTTGCTTGGCACATAGAGGTCGTAGAGCTTCAAGTATGCATGAAACTGCGGCAAATGCTTCAATGCTTAATACGTCGAACTTTGCACGTGCTTCAAAATTACCAAATCTAAAATTACCAGAGTTTTCAGGTAAACTTACCGAATGGACTAGCTGGTATAATACATTCGTCACATTAATAGATTCTGATAGTGAAGTGGATGAACTATCAAAATTCATTCATTTAAGGTCATGCCTAGGGCCAAATCCACTGAGTACGATTAAGTGCTTAGAATTGTCAGCAGTAAATTATAGAAAGCTTTACACTGCTTAAAGATCGTTTTGAAAATAAAGCAATTATTCTTCAGTCTCATATAACTGAATTGTTTAGTCTTCGAAAACTAAACTCCTCAGAGACAGACTCATTAAGGGTTTTAGTAGATACAGTAAACTCTCAACTTGAGGCACTTAAGTCCTTGGGATAAAGTGACTTACTGATCCGTAGTAAGCTAGATAGCGACACATTAGACAAGTGGGAAAATGCTTATGATTGTTATAAACTGCCGTCTTGGGACTTACTGTCTCAATTTCTTATTATCAGAGGAATCAACCTAGCTAACAGAGAGGTTAGAAAAGAGACTGCAAACCGTCATATTACTAAAAACAATTTTAAAAGATCTGTTTTGTCAGCGGCAGTGGCAAATACTGGCGGCAATTCATGTTTGAGCTGCTCTGGTGCACATCAATTAAATGTGTGTCCAAAATTTAAAGCGTTTTCTCCAATACAAAGATACCATGAGGTAAAAAGACATGGCTTATGTGTGCTATGCTTTAGCAAGCGTCATTCAACAAAGGATTGTAACGCTAAACATTGCTGCACTTGTAATAAACGTCATCATGATATGTTGCATAGAGAAGTCGTTGATACAGGGTCATGTAATAACTCCACTAAATCTATCGAAGTTGCTCAAGGTACGCTACATAGTACACTTTTAGCAAGCCAGTCGAAACTTCAAGTCAATTTTAGCCACAGCAGAAGTGCTTGTTAAGGGCTCGGATGGAAACTTCTATCAATATAGATGTGTTCTTGACTCAGGCTGTCAACTTTTCGTGACAGCAAGATTGGCGTCTCAATTGGGGTTACAAATAAGAAATGAAAGATGCCCTCTTAGTGGAATAGGTAATTTCAAATCGGAAATGGTAGGTGAGGTCGAAGCTACATTTAAGTCAAGAGTAACAAGCTTTATGACTACTGATAAATTTGGTATATTGCCAGAAATTACTGCCTATAATCCTTCAACTACTGCAGTTGTAACCGATTTTCCTATACCAAGAAAAATAAAGCTTGCGGACCCATCGTATGACTCCGCTGACCCGATTGATATGTTACTTGGAGTTACTTTATTCTTCAATCTAATAGTAGCTGGTCAAATTAGGTTAGGCTTTAAACGTCCATTGCTTCAGAAAACTCTACTGGGCTGGATAGTAGTTGGTGAATGTTTGCCGACAGAAAGAGTATCATTAATGGCCAATCAATTTGACAAAGGCATCCAATACGGATAATGATAAGGAGTTACATACCTTAGTGCAAAAGTTTTGGGCATGTGAGGAGATTTCACAGCCATTGTGCAAGTACACAGAGGCTGAACGACAATGCGAGGAAATGTTTATCGCAACTTTAAAGCGAACACCTAGCAATCGTTTCGTAGTCAGCCTTTCCTTTAAAACTTATGATATAGCTCTTAAAAGATTTTTAAATTTAGAGCGAAAATTAAATCGCTGTCCATCGCTTAGAGACGGTTATACGCAATTTATAGACGAATATCAAAATCTAGGACATTTAGAAGAATTGAATGCTACTCAGAGATCTGAAGTTAATACTTTATGCCGCATCATCCGGTAATACGGCCGGAGAGTCTAACCACGAAACTTCGTGTAGTTTTCGACGCCTCGTGTAAATCGAGTAATGGGGTATCGCTCAATGATACCATGCTTGTTGGCCCAACTTTACAGCCAGACCTTTTTGATACGCTGATTAGATTTCGTTTCTATAAATATGCATTAACTGCAGATATTTCAAAAATGTATCGGCAAATTCTAGTTAGCGATGCTGACTGCAATTACCAATGTATTTTATGGCGACCAAATAATTCTGAGTCAATTAAAGTCCTACGTCTTAAAACTGTTACGTATGGTACAAGCTCAGCCCCGTATTTGGCGGTTCGCTGTTTGTGCTATTTAGCCGAAAACCATGCAGATCAATATCCTCTCGCAGCAGAGGCTGTTCAAAATAATTTTTACATGGATGACATGCTCTGTGGAGCAGATTCCATTCAACATTTAGTTCAATTAAAACGAGAAGTTACTGAATTACTAAGCTTGGGAAAATTTGAACTACATAAATGGCGTAGCAATTGCGCTAACGTCTTAAATTATTCAAACGTTATAGAGCCGTTAGCTCTTAAAACTACTGAAACAGTTAAAACCCTTGGTATTTATTGGATGGCAGATTCAGATGTTTTTCAGTTTTCATACGCGGAAAAAGAATCACCACTAATTACTAAGCGCATTGTTCTATCCGAATTGGCACAATTATTTGATCCCTTAGGGTTTTTAAGCCCTCTTGTAATTTTAGGAAAAATATTTATGCAAGAGCTATGGTTATTGAACCAAGAATGGGATGCAGAGTTACCTTTAAGCTATGCTGCTCAGTGGGAAAAATATAGAAAGGAATTAACTCTAGTAAAAGAATGTTCTCTGCCTCGGTCGGTAGTCCCTATGGAAAATTCAGTCAATACACTTGAGCTTTGTGGGTTCTCAGACGCATCTTGTAGGGCTTATGGAGCCGTAATATACGCTCGAGTGATTTGTAATGAAGGTATTATTACCGTGCGGCTTGTGACGGCTAAGTCTAAAGTAGCGCCAGTAAGAGTTACCTCACTGCCACGTTTAGAGTTGCAAGGAGCATGTCTGTTAGCACGACTTATGGCAAAAGTTATTTCATGCATCCTTATAAAAGTCTCACAGACACGATATTTTACTGATTCAACAATCGTTTGCTCAATTGGATATCCTCTCATGCAAGCCGATGGTGCACCTTTGTAGGTAATAGAGTCGCTCAGATCCAAGAACTAAGCAATATAGACAATTGGTTCAAAGTTGAATCTAAACTTAACCCAGCAGACATTGTATCCAGAGGTTTATCTACAGCGGAATTAAAAAATTCATGCCTTTGGTGGAATGGTCCTAACTTTTTAAAAACTCCGTTTTGCCAGTGGCCAACAATGAGTTGGCAAGGCTCTGAGAATTTGCCAGAGCAACGTAATTCAAAATTTAGCTTAATTGCAAATAAAGAATCTCAATTTACTGATATAATTGGCCAGTGTAAATTCTCGAATGACTTTTTAAAACTTCAAAGAGTATTTAGCTATATATATCGTTGGCGTAGCTCTTTATCAAAAATTAATTTAAAATCCACAAATGCTTTAACGGTAGCTGAACTCAAAGGTGGTTTACGTTATATTATTTTTAATTTGCAAAATTTAAAATTCCCGCAAGAAATTATTAAACTTAATGCTGGGTTACAAATTAAAACTGCAAAGATTCAAATATTGAATCCATTTATAGATCAGGAGCATAGTGTTCCAATTATCCGCGTAGGTGGAAGATTGTCTAAAGCTAATGTACCATTTGAGGTAAGGCATCCGATTTTGATGCCAAATGATCATTCGGTTGTAAGTGCGTTATTTGAATACACTGCATCGAATTAATATGCATGCCGGAGCGCAATCATTGTGCGCTTTCGTGCGTCAGAAATACTGGGTTATTAATTGCAGAAAATTGGCTCGCAAGACGGTTCGGAGCTGTGTGGCATGCTTCCGACAACGTCCCAAATTAGCAACGCAAATAATGGGAACACTGCCAGAAACCAGAGTTCAACAAGGTGTTTTTCCATTTGAGAGAGCTGGTCTGGACTTCGCTGGACCGTTTTGGATGCATTTCAACCTTCGAGGACGCAAACCAGTCAAAGTCTACCTTTGCGTATTTGTATGCTTTCTAACAAAGGCATGCCATTTGGAGCTCGTATCTGACTTAAGCACAAATGCATTATTGCCGCTTTAAAACGCTTCTTTGCCAGACGTGGACTAAGCACTGACCTTTTCTGCGATAATGCCACTAACTTTGTGGGCGCAGCACGTCAGTTGCAACAGACAGCAGATGTTTTTATCGAAGAAAGCTGCAAACTACAGATCTTGGATCTCTGTAGCCAAAAGGGGTAAATTTTCATTTTATACCTCCTCGCTCGCCTCATTTCGGAGGGTTGTGGGAGAGTGCTGTAAAAATTGCCAAACAACTGCTTGTTCGGTGCCTAAATGGAGTGGCGCTCAACTATGAGGAACTTTCAACGGCCATCACACAAGCAGAAGCTGTAATGAATTCGCGGCCACTTCATCAGATATCGTCAGATCCGAACGATTATGAAGCCTTGACGCCAGGCCATTTCCTAGTTGGTCGGCCACTCAATGCCCTGTCCGAGTACTGCGACGATGCGACACTAAAGCTATCAAATACTAATCGTTGGAAAAGAATACTGGCTATCCATCATGCCTTTTGGCAGCGATGGTCCCACGAATATTTGACTCTTTTACAGGAACGCACCAAATGGAAGTCAATATGCAACAACCTTCAACCAGGAACCATGGTGCTCATAGCTGAAGACAACATGCCGCCAGGACAATGGGTGCTAGGTCGAGTGCACGAAGTTCATCCTGGATCTGACAATGTGGTCCGTGTCGTTACAATTAAAACAAAATCTGGCATGTTTAAGCGAAACATTCACAGGATTTGTCCTCTGCCTTTGCCATAAACTTAAAATAAAGTAGTTTGTTGGAAGAGATTCCAAGGCGGGGAGTATGTTGGCGCCTAATGCAGCCAATTTATAAATTTAAAGTAAAATAATATAATATTATAGACAAAAAAGAAATTAAATTGAATTGTATAAATTGAATATGAATTCTTACGTTATTCAAGCATAAAATAGCTGAATGCTATAAGTATTGTAAAGTTATATTGATACTAACTAAATTTTAGTATTAAATTTACTTAGTATTATAGTAATAAGCTTAATCGATGTGTAGCTTAAGCAATATCGACATCGATATGAAATTATTGTCAACTTGTGAAGTAAGCCGACTGCCGGCTATAGAAATAAAAACTCTTTCCGATTCTGTAAGGCATGAAAACAAGTCGTGTTTTTTTGCCGAGATTTCTGTTCCGGCCTTGCCTTGCGAATTGCGGGAACACATATAAAGTTAAATATCGAAACGCATGCCAATTTGTTCAATCTTGGCAAATAATACTTAACGGCTGGCACGCAATATTATGCTGGCTAAGTTGAGAAATAAAATTATTTGCATTCAGAGCGCGATTTTTGTATTCCAGTTCACAAATCTGATTACCAACGCCCAGTTTATTTATATGTTTAAAATTATGTTTCAATTCAAAAAAATTGGTTGCAACGAACAACGTCACAGAGCCGGCGTAATTACGACGTAAATTTATTTTTCTGTTTATATTTCATGGAAATTTTAATTCGAAAGTTATTTGGTCTTGACAAGCTAACCCTAATTGGGCGTCACGTATGGCTTATAAGTACTCTTTTTTCCTTTTTCGAGAGACAATAATTAATTAATGATAAAAAAAGTTACAAAAATATACAATAATTTTTTCACATTAAATGTTATTGATTACTTTGTTTATCTCAGCGGCTCTGCAAATTGTTTGTTTGTTTGTTGAAATAATGAAGTTTGCACAAAAAATTTGTTACAGAGTATGTTATTATGAAAGAAAAAACTAGGAAATTTTATCATACATGTGTAGTAGTGTTTATCATAGATGGGATAATGTAGATGCATTTTAAAATACTATTTATCACGTAAGTCAAATAAATATCAAACATAAAATATTGCCATATCATCATTTTATATCATATCAAAATACAAAATAGTACCTATAACCTCTAAGTTTATGTAGTACATACATATAGGTATATATTTATTGCCACTCATGTAAGAATTTAGTCTTAATTTTAGTAAACTTTCAACATATAATTTAAGGTCAATGCTTTCAAGGCTTAAAAATAACTTTTTAAATTTATAAAGTAATTATGATACTTATATTTTATTCATCAGCCATAAAAAGTCAATTCTCATAATATGGAACAATTATTTTTAATAAAGCTAAAATTCAAATAAAACGATGAAGAAAAAAAATGTATTTAATTATTAAAGCTAAGAGGAATCTGTATGCATACTTGGCTTATGCGAAACAAGATGGACTGGACAGGGGGAATTTACTTGCCAGTCGGGACACTACTTCATGTATAGCGGTGACACGACACGCCGCAGACACGGCGTTGGCATCCTCATTAATAGACATATGCGCGCCTTTATAATAGGCTTCAAACTAATATCAGATAGAATAATATCAGCTCGCTTTAAGAGCAAATTTCGAAACAAAGTGTTACGCTCCAACCGAAGATACCGACGAGTAAATCAAGGATCGATTCTGCAAACAACTAGATGAATTAGTCTGGGATATTCCAAGAGAGGATATTATATATATAAATATAGCCATGAGCAGAAAGTATCATAGTTTCCTATTGGACGTAAGAGCTTTCCGGGGAGCTGATGTATTTAAGACCGTCAGCAATACACCCAAGGGAGCGAGCGTAGAAGAAACTAAATGCTCAACAGTTGAAAATTCCCGAAAAGCAAGAAGCTTTTGTAAACAAGCTGCTTAACACATCCTCTATTAGAACAACTGAAGAACTAACGCAAATCTACAAACAGACAGCAACGAACATCACCGGCTATATAAAGCACAAACGTAAGCCGTGGATTAGCGACAATACCTGGAATCACTGAAAGACGAAGGTTAAAGAAAAAGCTCCACCAAAATTGCTTCCAAAAAAGGAAAGAGGAGCTCACCGATGCATACAAAGATATGGAACGCAGAGTAAAAAGAGGTATCCACGATGCAGAGACAGCTGCAAGGCTTGGAAATATGAAAATAGTGTACAAACGTATAAAAGAATTAGCTGGAGAAAAACGCGCAGTACCTCCCCTAAAAACGACGCATGCAATGTAGTCCACCACCGAACGGCAACTAGGTAAATGGAGTGAGTTCTTTGAGAACAACCAACAACCAACCACCAAACCCATACATAAGCATGGGTGCTGGGCCCGCAGAAACCCTATCAGGGACATATTAACATCAACACCAAGCACTGCCGATATCGAAGAAACAATACGTAGCCTGACAAGTAACAAGTCCACTCGACCTATTGGGGGCCCGCCAAACTTTTCTGCCGATCCAAAATTTCCTAGGATGCTGACGTAGGGCACCATAGTGCCTATTCCAAAAAAAAAGATATTTAAGTCAATGCCGCAACCACAGGGGCATTACCCTGCTGAACACGTCCCAAAAAATAGTAGCCGCTATCATACTGAATAGGATTTGAGGCCCAGTAAACGCGCTCATACGACGTCAAAAAAACTTTGTTAGGCCAAATAGATTGTGTGTTGACCACATAAATTCCCTTAGAATTATCGTGGAAGAATCCATGGAATGGAGATCGCCTCTTCTACTTCTCTTCAAAGACTTTGAACGCGTCTTCGACTAGAATAAGATTTGCGACGCTCTCACTAGCCTCAGAGTACCTGATCATATCACCGACTTAATAAATGCTCTTTACAGTATCTCCACATGTTCCGTACGTTACAAGAAAAAGAATTGAAAAAGGGTGTTCAAGTTTGCGCTTTATCACCTCTAATTTTTCTTATTGTCTTAGATATGGTAATGAAGAAAGCGAACCACGACTCCTCGACAGGCATGCAATGGGGCCCATTCAAAGTGCTTGGTGACCTGGATTAAGCCGACAATATCGTTTTACTCACGCATAGCTTCGAACACATAAACAGTAAGCTATCCGCGCTAATTCAGAATGCTCAAAAAGTTGGACTCAAAAGCAATTTTTCAAAAACCAAACTAATGGTTTACAAACTCGAAACAGCACGCCTCTATTAGTGCGACACGAAGGAAGAATGCAGACAATTGAGGAGGTCGAACAATTCTGCTCTCTAGGCAGTATTATTATAAAAGATGGCGCGACAAGCGTACCATAACTCAGCCAAGTTTGGCGGGCGCGCAATATCTAGTGAACACAAAGCTCCGTAATTTTAATGCCAGCGTTAAACCTGTCCTCATGTATGGCTGCGAAACGTGGAAAGTAACAAATGCTATCACTCAGAAATTGAGCGCCTTCGTTAACAGATGTCTGAGAAGAATATGCGGCATATGTATATTGGCCGAACAATATTAGCAACGAAGATGTGCAAATTTGGACTGCTACTAGACCCATCCACCTTGAAATTAAAGAAAGAAAGTGGCGGTGGATCGGGCACATGCTACGGAAAGTGCAAAGTAATATCACAAGAATGGCACTACAATGGAAACCACAAGGCTCCAGCAGAAGAGGAAGACCCAAAATAACATGGGAACGAAGTGTTCAGAACGAGGCGCAACGGTCATGGCAGCAATTTAAAAAATTGCTATCAACCGAGATCGATGGAACGAACTAGTCACCGTACTAGTCACCTTATGCTCTGAATAAAAACGACTACGCAGACTTAATTTAATTAATTTTAAATAGATATAATTCTGTAAATTCAAGGAAGTACTAATATTCTAACTAAATTTCTAAAAAAAATATATATATATTTTATTTTTAATTTCAATCAAATACCGTTTGTTTAATCGTGCTTAATCGAATGCAAACGTGTATGTATTACTATAAAAAATATTACGAGCACCTAACTCTTCTGCTTTAAAAATAAATTAATTTTTATACCCTGTACCGTATGGTACAAAGGGTATATTAAGTTTGTGCAAGCCGAAAATGTATGTTACATATAGAAGGAGACGTCGCAGACACCCCAAAGTTACCTAAAATATAATCAGGGTGAATAGAGAAGTCGATATACCCATGTCCGTCTGTACGTCCGTCCGTCTGTCCGTTTGAACGCCTAGATCTCAGAGATGGTAAGAGCTAGAGTAACCAAACTTTCACATTAGAACCCATATTATTCCATAGGAGACAAGTTTATTGTATTTTTTGCTATCGGGTTTATATTATATAGCTCCCTTAGGGGCGTTTCAGAGGACCTCGAAAAAAGCCAAATTATAATGTGTTGTGTTGCGGAGGCGTTTCTTTTAATAGGTTAGGAGATATAGTTCCGATCAATGGAACCATGGACAAAGGGAAATATTTAACGTTTTGAATGATTACGCTTTTACTTCTGGTCCCCGGAAAGTAAAACCTTTATAAACCTATATAAAAAAATATAAGGGCTATATTAAACAAAGGCGATATGCTGATTTGACCAGAATGCGCAAGGAGACAATTTCAGAACGTGTGCGAATTTAAAACGCTATCAATGAAATAAAATAAAATTCGCTTTGGCAAAAATACTTATTCCATCTAGTGTACCTAGTGGTAGTAATTTAATTAGTCAACAGAAAAGTTTTTGTACCTAATTTAATGTCACTTCAAGAAAGGGATTTATAAACTGAATGAAAGTGAAGATCTTAATACAGTTCGATACTGAAGTGTACAAATTTAGCTATTTTTAAGCACCCATTAAACATTTTCCAATAGATATTTAGATATGTAACTACCTTAACGAAACATTTAAGGGCACTGTGCGAATAATATAGGAAAACATTTTGATTGCCATTTATATAACACTTACAATGCACTCCTCGTTCAAACAGCACAAATCGCCGGATGCCGAAGTTGGCTTCCAATAATGTTCCCCCTGCACCGCATTCTCTGTCCAATCTGGCACTATACGAATGGGTCGACGTGAATTGCTTGCTGAGGCAGTGCGTCTGAAAGTAAATAAATTATAAATCAGTTCCAAGTCACTTGTAGTATTATGGCAAGTGCAAACGCATACATAAGTTACAAGGAAAGAAAAATGTCTTACTCTTAAATCTATAAATATATGTCTAAGGAGCGCACTTTACTGTCTTTAGATTTGTTATACTATGTTTACACTGAGTTGTTACAGCGTTAACAGCTGTGACAGTAAGCAATTGTTACCATATCTTAGAATTAACTCATAAACTAGTTTTTTTTCAATTTTTGTATAGTACTTAGCTATTTTAAGGCATGACCTTTTTTATATTTTAAAATATCATGAAACGTTAGTCCAAACATTGCTGTTGAGTTTCATCAAAATCGGTTTACACTTTTTTGTAGATGCCATACAAAAATTGAGCCAGTTTTCTGCACAGCCAAAGGAACATGAGAAAACGGTCCCTAATCTTACTCATTTTCTCTCTAACTTTTATATATTGTAAGCACTATTTTCGCTTTTTCTAGTAGTCTTTTTTTTATAAATTTCTAACGTGCTATTGCTATTTTTTCTGTCGTTTTTACATTTATGCTTTACGGATATTTTTTCCTATTTAGACAATTCTTACTCGTTGCGAACTACTTAACAATACAAGAGTTTTATTTTCAAATTTGCAGAAACTCTTCTTTGTGTAGAAAGAAGAATCTTTGTGTTCAAATAAAAAAACGGTTGCTTATTTATAAAAATTTCTTAATCCATTACATTCATTTAATTAAATTTAAAAAAAAAACTACTATTTTTTAAAAATTCGACTTTCCCATCACAAAATTCAAACCATGTAGTATATTATTTTCAAGGTTTTTAACACTCATATTGCTTATAAATTTAAACACTGTTTACAGCAAATGTACTTTTTTTTTTACATGACATTTTACGTCAACATTTTTTTTTTGTGCAACCTATTTATTTTTATTTGTGACAAACTTTGTCACAATGTCACCCATACTCGGCGCATTTAGGCAGACTTCAAAAACTTTTTTTTTACAACTTTTACTTAAAGTCGTGTAATTAACAATTCACCATCTTATTTTTATACTACAAATCAGCATTTGGGAACGAAGTGCTTAAAAGATCGAAAGATTTGCGAAAAAATAATTTTAATTATTATATTAACTTTTTAATAAGAACTGACTTGAAATCCATGTAGATTTTTTTACGTTTGGATTTCGTAACTGTGCGAATATAAAATTTCAAAAATTTTAAAGCCACGCTTGGTTGGAGTTTGTATGTTTCCTAATAACTCATGAACGCTTAGCTCGATAATAACCTGACAAAGGTAATGGACCTAGTCATAAATTTCAATATAATGCCACAAGCCAAAAATCGGATGAAAACATCAAATTGTAAAAATAGTATATGTCAATTAGTTTATCTTAAGTACGAATATCAAGAACTGTTTGCAGCATTGCAACCCTCGGACAGGACAACTATTGGGCACGATTCATTGTCACTGGTTTAGTGTGGCTATCAAAAATTAAAAAAAGATTATGAAAGTAAGCGATTCATTTTTAATAGTTCTCTTTTTAGTAATTTTCGTCTTTTTATTATGGTAGTACTTGAAATATTAAATTAAAAAGACAATATTTTTTCGTTAGTTTCTTTTTAAAATATTTTGTATGACCGAACAGCTTAATTAACACCTGTATTTTGTACATACAATTATAATAGAATATTTTCTACGTTTTTAAGTTTAAATATGTCAGAAAAAAAGACTAATCCCACTTAAAGTCGTCTGTTCCCGACTTTAAAGTTTGCCATAAATTTATATTTAATTAGTAACATGAATTATGAATAAATGTAAAATTGAACGAAACCAAAAATTTGCTGCTGTTAACAAAAAATTGGTTCTTTAATTTATTTTGGAACATTTCGAGTTTTCCTGTTTTTCCATTTTCTTTCGTGGCGCATCTTTGTTGCTGTAAACCCAGCATGGAAAGTATCGCCTTACTTTAAGGCACAATAGAGGAGGAGTTACTGAAAGCGTAGTTAAGAGCAGTGCTTGATTAAGATTTGGTGTGAGCATTAAATATTGAGAGCATCTTTCATTTTTCCTCACTGACTGCCTGACTGGCAGGCGCGTACCCCCGCACAGTGCCCCCACGAAGCCATCACTCACCTCTTGCGACGCAACGAACCCAACGAGTCGAGCTTCCTTTGTCGAAATGCCGATTTTCTTTGTATGCCTATCGAGGAGCGACGAAAGCGTCGCGTTGCATGGGCAGCAGCAGCAGCATCTGGTCCAGCACCAAGCAGTTCTAGAAGATGCGGGACCGCTGCCGTTGTCTCGTTAGCATAGCAGCAGCTGCGGCTGCGACTCCGACTCCGACTACGTTTGCGATGGCTTGCCACAGATGTTGTTGTTTTTGTGTCTTCGCTGCTGCTGCTGCTGCTGCTGCTGCTGCTACTGCTACTGCTGTCCTCGTTTTGTTCTTCCGTTTGGCATTCCTCGAGCACAACGCTTAACAGACGCTCCATGGACATGACGTCACTGGATGAGCAGCAGTAGTATGAGCAAAGAGAAACGGAAGTAGCACTGGCAGTGCCAGTGACAATAGCGGGAGACGGGGTTATGCCAGTAAAACAGGTGGCGGATAACTGTGCTGACGCAGACGTTGACGCTAACTTTGGCGGCGGATGCGCTGCGCTGTCGTCGTCGTTGTGGATGATGTTGCCGGTAGAGGAGCTGCAACGGTTGTTATTCACGCTCAGCTGCGGGCTGCTTAACGGATGATTGTTGTTCCTGTCATTGCTGTTGTGGTTCGTGTTGTTGTTGTTGGTGTTGTTGTAGCTATCGCTGCTGCCATCACCGTTCAAATAAGATATGAACATGGCAGCAGCAGTAGCATTTGGAGCAGCAGCGGCAGCCAAAACCTTTACTCTCTTCCTACGCCGTTGCCCCTGGCTCAGCTCCGCCACTCTGCTGCGCTTTAATTTTGTTTGCAACGTTTTTGACGCAAGTTTTCGTCTGCTGCACGATTTATTTCACTTCATTACACTTTCTATTGCATTTTTTCGATCGATAACTATGAGAGAGAGAGTTTTATTAACTTTTCACCATCCCTATGCATCGCAGTAGACTGGCCTCGGACAACGCAGCTCTCAAAATCACACAAAACGTCGAGCTCTCTATGTATCTATGTATATCTGCTATCATAATGGTAGTGCACAAGTTTATATGCATACATATAAAGATAGTTAAATACTTGTACGCTTCATAGCTTGTGTTATTTTTTAACTTTTTTTTTTATTTACTCGGTAGCGATACCGACATAGTCCCATCAAAAAAAAAAAAAAAAAACAAAGCCTACAAACGCACACATACTTGGTATCTCTGTAATAGTAGCTTAAAACATATATGTACACAATGTAATTAAATTCTTATCAGATGTATACAAAATGACAAAACAAAAACAGAATAAAAAATGTGACTTGTTATATGGCACCCAGGCGACTAAAAGCGTTGTGAAATACCAATGGAAATGGAAATGTACAGTTTTTCCATTATAATTGTCACTTTTGATGTTGCTACTGTTGCATGAAATGCTCCATCATATAGCAGTTATACCACAACCCTATCAAATTATACCGTCAACGACATTTAGATAGATAGATACACGCACAAACACACACGCAAGCGCAAAAAAAAAAAATACAGATGTATATACATATGTATGTGTGCATTTAGCCATGCATATTTATATACATATATGCGGTAGCTTTGTATGTCAAGTGACATGTCCTGGCCAGACGACACTCGCTTCGGCCCTGACGACAGTCAAGTGCCCGCCAACTACGCATCCATAAATCCCACTCAACACAATCACAAAGCTCAACTTACCAAGCCTCAACACTGGCTGCGATTTCTAAACATTTTGGGCTTGACTTTTGCCATTGATAGCCACGCTTGATACACTTGGTAAGCACGAGAGCAGTTTGAAAAATAAGCGATGACATCAAATCAACATCTCCCGCAAATGGCGACTGTTTGGCACAAAATACATAAGACATTTTTATATTGGCATGTCGGGCAGGTTTGTTTGCCATAGGTCTAAGATATTCCATGGACAAACAGCGAGAACTTACTTGCGCACCTATTAATTACACAGTGCAACACAAAAAATGGAAACAACTTCTCTTTTCGCTTTTTTTGGAGTACATCCTGAAACTAGAGAAACCCCCAAAGGATTTTGCTCAAAGTCATCAATAAGGTAGTTTTTTTACATCCGCAATTTTTCCGCTCAAACCTGATTTTTTGGGAATAAGACCATTTTTATGGAGCCTACATATCGGAATTTCGTTTTCATATCTTCAGAAAAGTTTTGGATGTTGTTAAAGATAAATAAATTGTAGAACAGACACCAAAAAGAAACTGTATCGAGTGTCACAAAATTACTAATATTTTTAAAAAAATACCATATTTTTAAAAAAATACCATATTTTTATGCTTCTTACTATACACAGCTAAACTATTGGAAATCTAGCATTCCTATAATAAGCGAAATAATTGCCAGTAACAATCAAAGCTCTCTTGCACACATCTTTTGGTATTACGAAAGTGAACTATTTTGCAAAACATTTTTTTCTAAAAACATACATTAATAGTTTGATTTTTATCATGAAATTTATTGCTCAGTATATAAAAGTTACAAAAAAAGGAAAACATAAGTATCAATCGATATCCATTGAAGTTGACGCTTGTTGTAGTTTCGTTTTTTTTGGTGGTGGTTCAAAGTCATGGTCTGACTCTGCATCGACCGAGCTAGAAAGAGAATCCAGAGCTACATCTCTGTCAGTTCGTCCATCACATTCAGTGTCTTCCGGGTTTATTTATACCTATTCGCATCTACAACTTTGCACAAGACATTAAAAAAAAGTTTTTGAACGGTTTACGAGATGTGGACTTGATTAAAATGGTCTTATGTTCGAAAAATCACGTTGGAATGGAAATTTGGCCGATATTAATAAAAAAAAACCTTATTGTTGACTTTGAGCAAAATCCTTTGAGGGTTTCTTTAGTTTCAGGATGTACTCCAAAACAAGCGAAAAGAGAAGTTGTTTCCAGCCGATGACCTCGGAAATGTTGCACAGTGTTATCGATGTAAGAACAAACCAAGAAACAATCAGTGTATCGAGCAAGCGAATTTGTTAAGTTTGGAATTCTCATTAAACTGCCCTCATATAATCAACTATACTTATATTTACTATATACTATATAACATATCAATGTAAAAGTATTGAATGCGAAAAAGTTGCATTTTGCCTAAAAGTGCTCAGAAATCGATACAAAGGACCATTGATCGAGTCGAGTCGTAACTCAACTCAACTGGGCAAAACTTGTAAATTTGATTAAAAAAGCAATTAAAAGTATATGTACCAAAAGTACTTTACCCACACATTGACGTGTACGTTTACAGACATATAAAAGGCTTTTGTTCCAAGTAAAATTGATTTCTACCCGGTAAGCTCTATCCAAATGCATCATAGACTTTCTTACTTTCATTCAAAAACACAAAATAGCGCACATAGATACAATTGTATCTATGTATGTATCCGCCTTCGTGTATAGCTCTATAAATGCGTGCACGAAAGTGTTTTACACTAATTGTTTTTGATGGCTTAGTAGTATTTTTAAGTAGCAGCAGATCTGTTGACTATTCGAATTGTTTAATTTGCGCAAATGGCTTTATTTCTATACAAGCAAATCCCTAACAAATACAATACCATGCACTTGAATAGGAGGAAAGCTGCTTCTCTGGAATTCGACATTAATATTGAACGGTGGCCGACCGTTTTGTAAGAATTTAAAGCTTTATTAGGCACATACATATGCGTCTGTTGGTAAATAATAATAACAATAAAGTGTTGCAACTTGAAGGTTAGAAGATCTTATATTTATTTTTGTTTATTGAAAATCGCTCAAAAGGATATTCAGCCCTTTGAAGCACGCTTTCTGCTCAAGCCAGGTCGATCTTGTTTTGACGATTGTTTTTTATGTATTTTGGTTAAATAACAAAATTAAATTAAATTTTTTAAATATTAAGTCACTTCTACTAGTTTTAATAATATGTAAAAAAACATAGAACAAAGTGCGTTACTAGATTAAAAATGTGTAGTAAACAAATTGCTATTTCTTATCTCTAACTCTTCATAAAAAATAATTGGTCACTTTTTCAATTATATTTACCTAAAAGTTTAAAATTTTTGTGTCTTAAATTAATTCACCAAAAAATTCGTCGTAGTTCAAAAGATATGCGCACTTAAAGTGGAATGTTGTACAGAAACAACAATTTCATAAAAGGTTTAACAAGCCTGTGTTCCATTGACCAGAGCCATTATAAAATTAAGTCTTATGCATTCCTAAACTAGAATGTATTTAAAATATTTAACATATGATATCTCTTTAAACGCCTGGTATCTGTTTAATTGTCTCAAAAATCGCAGTGACATAAGCCCCAACCTAAAAAGCTCATGAGAATTTAAAAAATTTCGACGTACTAGGGCGCTACAACAATATTATTTCTAAGTGGCTTGATCGGTACTTACTGTACAAATATGGTATATGTATCCGTCATACAGACGGATGGATGACGGATGAATAAAAGCAGTTAAAAAAATGGCGGACGTAAAGTCGGGCGCGGACGACTTTAGGATACCCTGTACCACTAGCTTGTAATAAAGTCCGATTTCTTCACAAAAAACCAAAAACAGAAGAATTTTTAAGCAAAAAATTTTTTTTTACCGATCATTCCTATGGGAGCTATATGATATAGTCAACCGATTTCAATAAAATTTGACACAGTGCTTAAATACCTTAAAAAAGATCTAAATGCCAAATTTATTTCAAATATCTTTACAAACAAACAAAACACATCGAATTTTGTATAAAAAACGTGTTTTTGGTCCGATTGGTCCTATGGGAGCTATATGATCTAGTCAAACGATTTGGATTAAATTTGGTACAGTACTTAGGAACTATAAAATACTCACGAATGTCAAATTTGGTCCCAATATCTTAACAAACAAACGAAACACAACAAAATTTTGTTAAAAAGTCGATTTTTTGGAAGATCGGACCTATGGGAGCTATATGATATAGTCAACCGATTTTGTTCAAATTTGGCACATTGCTTAAGTGGTCTAAAAAATTTCCAAACGCCAAATCTGGTTACGATATCTTAATTAAAAAACGAAATATAGCGAACTTTTCTTTAAAAAGTTATTTTGGCCGATCGGTCCTATGGGAGCTATATGATATAGTCAACCGATTTTGATCAAATTTGGTACAGTGATTGGGAACTATAAAAAACTTTCGAATACCAAATTTGGTTACGATATCTTTATAAACAAACGAATTATTCATCTAAAACGCTTTTTTTTTGTCGAGGTCGTCTCAAACACCCCTATGGGAGCTATATAATTTAACCCCGATATCAAAAAATAAAATAAACTTGCCTCCTATGGAATAATATGGGATCTAATGTGAAAGTTTGGTAACTCTAGCTCTTACCATCTCTGAGATCTAGGCGTTCACACGGACGGACGGACGGACAGACGGACCAGACGGACGGACGGACAGACGGACATGGGTATATCGACTTCTCTATTCACCCTGATCATATTTTAGGTAACTTTGGGGTGTCTCCGACGTCTCCTTCTATATGTTACATACATTTTCGGCTTGCACAAACTTAATATACCCTTAGTACCATACGGTACAGGGTATAAATATTAGCAACCGCAATAAGGGGTGCATGCATTAAGTCTCCAGATAAAATCCAAACCTTTTGGGTAGCCAAAATGGGATAGTTGGCAATGATCTAGCAGTTGAGGTTGCTATATACCCTTATATATTTCTACATCCTGCTTCGGAAAAGATTATTTCAATGAAATAAAATCTCACCTGAAGGGCCAACAAACGGTAAAGTAGAACTCGTTTCAACGCAACTACAAGACATTTAATACTGCACGAGAAAGGATCCACTTCCTAACAAATTGCTCCCGTACAAAGATTAGCGCATTTTCACGGCTACGTATCGGCCACTAAAATAAAACTCACGTCCACCTGTTGTCTGGGGAAACAACGCCCAACTGTGGGCAGGTTCACCTTCTTGGCATATGCTCAGGATTTGAAAATATAAGGAAATCTCTTTTCCCGTATAAAATACCAACTTCACTACTTGCACTTGTAAGCAAAACCAATATCCAGGCTATATTTAACTTTTCAAAGATCTATAAAAAAGCCAAGGAAATCTAGCAATTGCGTACGATAGGGTACGATAAGTTAAGGGTATAGCTTAAGTCAAGCTATTCCTTACCCCAATTGTTTATTAGTTATAATATTTTTATTGTATTATATTTAATGTTTGAATAAATTAAATATGGTATACCCTTGATCCGATCGGAGCAAGATATAAACATAATGATTTACATACATTTTTTGATCGATTTTCTTAACGTACAGAGGAATACTTTATTACGTGTTGGTGTTACTATGTTAGGCAATAATAATAGGCCCAAAATAAATAATGGTATGAACTCTAATAACAGGACTACTTACACTCGAACGCCCGGACACCAACAGTTGAAAAAATGCCGTACGTAAAGTCGGGCGCGGACGACTTTAGGATACCCTTTACCACTACCTTGTAATAAAGTCCGATTTCTTCACAAAAAACCAAAAACAGAAGAATTTTTAAGCAAACATTTTTTTTTGACCGATCGTTCCTATGGGAGCTATATGATATAGTCAACCGATTTCAATTAAATTTGACACGGAGGTTTAATACCTTAAAAAAGATCTGAGTGCCAAATTTATTTCAAATATCTTTACAAACAACCGAAACACATCGAATTTTGCATAAAAAACGTTTTTTTGGACCGATTGGTCCTATGGGAGCTATATGATCTAGTCAACCGATTTGGATCAAATCAAATCCCAATATCTTAACAAACAAACGAAACACAACAAATTTTATTAAAAAATCGATTTTTTGGAAGATCGGCCCTATGGGAGCTATATGATATAGTCAACCGATTTTGTTCAAATTTGGCACATTGCTTAAGTGGTCTAAAAAATTTCCAAACGCCAAATCTGGTTACGATATCTTTATTAACAATCGAAATATAGCGAATTTTTCTTTAAAAAGTTATTTTGGCCGATCGGTTCTATGGGAGCTATATGATATAGTCAACCGATTTCAATCAAATTTGGTACAGTGATTGGGAACTATAAAGAACTCCCATATGGGTGTTTGAGACGACCTCGACAAAAAAAAAGTTTTAGATGGATAATTCGTCTGCTCATGAAGATATCATAACCAAATTTGGTATTTTATAGTTCCCAAGCACTGTACCAAATTTGATCAAAATCGGATGACTACATCATATAGCTACCATAGGTCCAATGGGTCCAAAAAAACGTTTTTATACAAAATTCGTTGTGTTTCGTTTGTTTGTAAAGATATTTGAACTAAATTCGGCATTAATTTTTAAAGGTATTAAAGCACTGTGTCAAATTTGATCGAAATCGGTTGACTATTTCATATAGCTCCCATAGGAACGATCGGTCAAAAAAATGTTTGCTTAAAAATTCTTCTGTTTTCGATTTTTTGTAAAGGAACCGGATTTTATTGCAAGCTAGTGGTACAGGGTATCCCAAAGTCGTCCGCGACCGACTTTACGTACGCCATTTTTATGATTGAATTGTCTTCAGCGATGAAGCGCATTTCTGATTGTCAATAAAAAAAATTGCCGTATATGGAGTGAAGAGAGCCAAAAGCACTGCAAGAGCTGCCAATGCATCCACAAAAATGTACTGTTTATGGGCCGGTGGCATCATTGGAAGAAGATGATGATGGCAACAACGTTACGGACAATGAAGCTCGCTACCGTTCGATGGTTTTCACCTTTTTTTGCCAGAATAGCAGAGCTGCACCTGGTCAACATGTGGTTTCAACAAAATGACGCGACATGCCATTCAGCAGGCGAAACAATGGGCATATGAGAGATGAATTTGGAGTGCAATTCATCTCACGTTTTGGGCCGGTGAGTTGGCCGCGAGTTGTATAGTGCGACTTGACTCCACTCGATTATTTTTTGTGGGGATATGTGAAGCCGCTTGTCCATACAGGCAAGACAGCAATTGTTGCCGTTTTGGAAGACAATGTAGCTGCTATTATTAGTGAGATACCCGCCGATATGTTGAAAGAAGTATGCCAATTTTTTACCTACCGCATGGACCAATTGAAATGGCAAAGATTGATTTACAACCTCAAATAAACAATTTTCGTTGTTTTTCAAATTCCAAAACCAAACGCTTAAAAAATCACCCATTATATGCTGTGCCAACCCCGCTTATGACCAAATCCTGGATCTGCGCCTGGAGACAACACTCAAAACGCCCATAAGTTTATTTGTTATTTATTTAAAATGAGAACCAGAGGCCCAATGCTTCTAACAAGTTGGGATTCTTAACATGTTAGATGCCACCAAGACAAGATTCTGACGTGCTGACAGCGATTCTAAAAACATTTAGCAAGCAAGAGCTCGCTCCGAACTCGAAAATCACATTTTTTACTGTGTCTATTTTATAACATAACTTTAAGTAACCTCACAAAATATATTTTCGCGATCAACGATGCTTTTGATACAATTTACAAGTTCGAGTTAAAACAAACCTCTGCAGCTTTTTCTGAAAAAGCTGGAAAATATGTCGTCATATATTTTCTAAGGTTGCTTAGAACACTTGAGTGTTGGGGATTTTTCACGGATTAAAGTTGAACAGTTTTGTGGTAAATGAATGTTTCCAATTATGGGATGAAAGTTTTCGGTGTGTATAGTAAGTTCATTAAAGGATACAGTGTAGAGAGAAACTTTGGGAATATGTTAATTCAAAATTCAATTTGATATGGATTTATATCTTTAATAAAACAATTTTCAAGATCTAGATATCCAGTCTTTTCATATATCCATGTTCTATAATGTATATTTTTCTTGGCACTTTTTACTCCTTACTTTATTTAAGAGTGCTGATAAATTGGTATGCATTATCAATATCTTTCAATAAAGAGAACATCGTCTTAGGCCTAGTTGCTTAAAACACAACTTTTAATTAAAAGCTTTTTTTCAATATTTTCTTCGAGTTTTAAAACCACATGTTTGGTGCTCCCTATTTCATCCAACATGCATTTTTAATGTAGTTTAAATCCGACTCGGTGGCCGTCGGTGGCGTACGCGGTAGCGTACACCCCTCTAAAACCGAAGGTCGGTGGTTCGATTCCCCGCAGTAGCACTAATGCATTTGCCTAGCACTGGCATCGCTAGCTTAAAGACGCTATTTGCCATTGAAAATCTCTATTAATTAAAGACACCGCCGTTCGGATTCGGCTATAAACTGTAGGTCCCTGTTCTGTTCGAACAGTTATTAATAGAGATCCCCTATGCCTCTCTAAGGGGCCTAACAGGGAATCATTTTTTTTTTTTTTGAATCCGACTATTTTGTTGCAAGAGGATTCAAAGTGAATCGGAAAAATACGTACTAACGTACGACGTAATTTAAACTAAAATATTTTTCGGAATATTTTGCGATATTTTAAGTTTGATTTTAACTTTAAATCAAGAAAAAAATAGCCTGTACTGCAGCTCAAAACAAATGTTTGGCAAACGTGCACATGTCTTGTATAAAAAAATTGTTTATGCCTTGCATAACAGTTCTAATAAAAAATTTTGCAAAGCTAATACTATCATGTAAATGTACTTAAAAGACAAAATAATAAAGTATCAGCAATAATAATTCAATCAAACGAAAATGTAAATAATAAATAAAGCAATTGAAACGTTCAGAGCTATTCTAACAAAGGATAGGAAAATATTAGTGCCCGTGGGGAAATTTAAATATTGACAGCAAAAAATGTGAAATTGACGGCTGAGTATTTTCCTTTTTTTTATTATTGATATAATTGCAATATACTCGTGGAATAAAGTTTAATACACAAAGAAATAATAGCCAGATCGACAGAGGCCTTCAGGCTAGTTTCAAGATTATTTTGTATTGCAGTTAAATATTTTGGAGCGAGTGAAATTTTGTTTGCTAGTATTTATTGATTAAAAGAGTTATCCATGTTCGCATTAAGTTTTTTAATCAGACAACGCCATGAACGAGAGAAGTATCGTTAGGAATATGCAAAAATTAAAAACTCTCATACTACTATATACTGCTCAAAGCCACAAATATTTTCAATCCTGCCAAAGCTCTGACAAGCTGGCAAAAACCCACGCTTTTAGTTTCGCAAAAAATATGTGAAAGTGTATTGCAAATATTTGAACTACATGTGCATTTAATTTGAAACATAAATGGCATTTAATTGACACTTTGTGAATAAAATTTCACAATATTCTGGGAATTGTAGCATATGTGCGTTTGCATTTAATTACAAAACAAATTTAATTACTATTTTGAGAAACTCAAAAGGCAAAATTCTTTGAATTTTCCTTCCAAATGAAATATAACAAATGATGACGATGAGATGGGTATAATAAAAGATATTTTGGAAACGTCGACTTTGTGATATTTGAATTACTTATGAATCGTTCATTCTGTGCCTTTCGTTGAAGTTACAATTAGCTTTATAATCTACAATTTGTATGGAGTGTCTTATTGGGAGCATTTTAAAGAAGGGTATTGAAGCAAGATCTGCAAAAATTTTCAAAAATAACAGGAAACGATGAAAAACTGACTTATTGGAACGGTGTCCGTACATAAATCTGGCCATTGGTTCATACTTTTTCAAAACTAGCGAGATACCTAAAACGCATGATATCGATAGCGTTGTTAGCGCTTTTTGTGTTATCCGGAATAAGAATGAGCCAGATCTGAAAAACTAAAATTTTTGACAAATTTCCCATTGACCTGCATTTAAAACACAATTTGATTAAAATTTTATTTTAGCCAGGGAATTTCCTTAGTTTATTCTAGAAGATAATGGATGCACCTTATGACTTTATTTGTAAGATTTTTTTTTAAGTATCTACTGTGTAAAAAGACATTTTTTTAAAACTAAATATTAATAACCAAAAAAAACTCGAAATTTATCAAGAATTATTCAAATTATTCAATAATTTCATACCTTGCAAGATGGTTCAGATATCGTAACAGCCCATATTTAACAAGCTGTTTATACGCAAATGTCATTCGTTTTAATTTCATTAAAGATCTGAAAGTTTAGGGAATAGCAGGACCATACACAACACCATGACGAACATCTAACAGAACGCTTAACGCATGATTTGAAATTTGTTTTTTTTTCTCTCCACGATTATAATCGAATATAATTTAAAAAGCTTAGATGCTATTGCATCTTATATCCTTGGCATTGGCAAGTTTCATTGTAATGCTAATATTTTTATTCCATATTTATGGTTCCATTCGGATTTGTGTAAATGTCAACGTATCGCTGTTGATTGATCACATGAACCTATATAAATATACCAAGTTTGGTGGTTCTAGCTACTTTAGAAGCGAAGTATTGTTTCGATTTGATTTTTTTTTTTTTTGAAGATTGGGTTTCAAAATGATTTCCTTTTGCCTAGATTTAATAATGATTTTATACGATTATGGCTTTGGTCAAACTTTTCAAGTATATAAAATAATTGGCTTTACCTTATTTAGTGCTTGGTTAATATGGAACCAACATCAAGACAAAAGAATAAATGCATAAGTAGATATCCCGGGGATTGCACATAAAACAACAACAACAAATGTCAGCGGGTTGTCAAAAGCCGAAGATAAAATATAAACGTCTTCTGGCTCCTTAAAAAGCATAAATCATAGTGCCAGCCAAGACATATAATATGCCCACATTGTAATTATACAGGTCTGTACCACCTTCAAATTACAAACACGTGTGTGACACACTTTATGAATAGACCTCAGTACCAACACACACACACACACACACACACACACACACACACACACACACATACATGTTGTTGTGTTACTAAGTTATTCGATTTTGGTGGCAGTTGCGGAATAGTTGAAGAACCAACCATAAAAAACTAACTACATAAGTATAAAAATGTCTAGGATTGGGCTGTAATTACCATAACCATATACTAGTATGCTCCGTCAGTAAATAAGTGTTATAATAAACTCTATATGTTTATGTACAACTAGTATATTATATTAAGAACCTGACAGCTAAATTCCTTATAGTTTAAGTTCGTCGTGCCACTTGCTGGGACTGACTGTTAATATGGTCCTTTTTTCTTTTTTATGGACACATACTAGTGTAAATATGAAAGACCAAAATGCCAAGGAATTACGAGAACAACCAGGAAAAAATGTCACAAGCTATTTTTGAAGACCCATGAGTAGCAGGTAACTTTTTTGGGGGAACACCTTGCGTTATGGTTTTTTCGTTTGTTTTTTTTTCACTGTTTATCTACTCGTACACTTTCTATTTAGTATTCTGTTGATTCATCTGTGCTATGTAATTGAAATACTACGTATGGGTATTCACCTACATAAATACATGGCACATATCAGATTTTATACTCTCTCTCAAGCTGCTTGCAATACATTGAGGAAAAAGATGCACAACCAATAAGATTACAATACTTAAATTAAGTTTGTATTCGGCACTCGAAATTTTGTATTTTACTGTGTTTGCATAATTGGGCTTATATATGAATGCCTAATGTTTCTGAACTTACTAGGTAACGCAAATATTAAAGAATTTGCGAAATTATTTTAAAAATGTGCTGAAAACTTGTTATCCCTTTTAAAGAACTTAACTTTTTATTAGCCAAAGTATTGAGCCTAAAGAAAATTATAGCCCTGTAAATGATGTAACCAAGATTCTACAGTCCCAAGAACTTATGAACTGTATATACCCCAAACTTGCTAAGTTAAGCGTGTTAATATAGCCAGACAATCGAACGGCGGAAGAGGATAATATCTCCAATTTACTTTGGCGGTTACGTGCTTGACATTATTTATATTATATTAAAATTAAAACAGCTGTTAATTTCTTTCACGGAATACAATGTCGTTCGCCAAAGAATGCATTGCAAGGATGCGGTCGTACAAAGTAGCACTTTGGAGGAGGCTGAGAGTCGTGTTTACCATCCCGTTTTGACGCCCTGCGCTCTTTTCAGGAGATAAAGGAAATCATCTGTATTTCAATTTTGGTTGGTGTTTATCTAGGCAAAAGCCTAATAACCATAATTGCAAGGATGTAGCTAGATGGGTTCTTGCAAGCAATTCAAGCAGTATACTATACTACTATACCTATGCAAAAATAAATTGTTAAATGCAGCAAGTAAATGGTTAAAGGACCTTTGTATGTCTAAACTTATCTATGCTGCACTTGTCTGTTCTATTCTAATAACATCTTTATTATCTAGTCCCGTTGACTTTGTAGGAGGCGACACCATAAATATTTGTCACAGTTACAAAAATTAAGATCGCATCAAAACTTAAAAAAGAACTGCACCAACATTTCACTTTATTTAATTTAAAAACAAACTGCAGCCATCAAATTTGCAATTTATACCTGTGTGAACGTAATAAACAACGAAAGATTACTTCTATACCGATAACACTGGAAAACATTTGACTATAGTCCCCAAGCTCTGAATGATTGACTTGATTGTTTGTAGCAGAGAAGAAGACGCCGGAGACTCTCCAAAGATGCATTGAATAAGTTCATGAGCTGAGCTGGGCAGTGCATAAACCAATCGTCAAAGAGCAAAATTATGCACTGAGAGAAATAAATGATTAAATGTTGTCACAATCATACATATTTTAATACTGGCAATCAATGCATTTTATTAAATACAAAACCAGTTAAATGTAAGATATGTATATAATGGCCATCAATTTCATGCAATGTTTTGCACTTATAACAATAGTGAGGTGAAAATTTATTAATTAATTAATTGAACCAATTTAAAAACATTTTGCAACACAATTCATTTGCGCAGTGTACAGCTTACTAATGCACTCTTATTTTTAGGCCGTTGTCCTTTTGCCCAGCTCTCTTCAGAAGAACGAAAGAAATGGCAAGAGACCTGTCTGTCCGCCTGTCTGTTAATCAACTATAAAGAGTATTTTTGTAGAGGTTCACAACTTTGAGTTGGCAAGACTGCTTTATCTGACAAAACCCAACAGCTGATAGTTGCTTTTTGTTGGGTTTAGTTTGACATTTCATTATGGATAGATTTGCACCAGAGCAACGGTTGCAAATTGTTGAAATTTGTTATCCAAATAATAGTTCCGTTCGTCAAACTTATTTAAAATTTAAATTGAATTGTCGCATTTGTTATGAGGAGAATCCACAAGCTTTTTTCGAAACACTATTTCATTCACAGAAAATTACTGACAATTGAGCACCTAGAATTCAACATTTGAAGAGTTATTGCAAAAATACAGCCGCAAAAGCTGCGGAGAGCTGAAATCATATTTAAGTATTAATGTCATAAAATTTTTTATCTAATAGAGCTCGTTTCATTGATACTTAAAATATCTTGCTTTTGTTTTATTATGAATTAAGCTGATGTATGTACAAAAGCTCTAAAAAACACCCTTTATGTAGTAGACAGATCAAGATTTAATATTGTCTTAATATTTAATATTGGCTTTAGCAAAAAAAAATGTTGGTACGAAACATCGTATTAATCGAATCATAAGTATCGACACCAAAAATATATTTGAGCTGAGAACATTTTGATCTTAAATACATAAATCTAAAACGAATCCCAGTCAAAGAAAATTTGTTCTGAGTTTTTTTTGTTTGTTGGTTTTATGCTTGGAAATGGATTTGAAACTTAAATCTAAATCTCCCGCCTCACCACCAATGAGCAGAGTATCTTAAAGTCATCTCCGTTTCCCAATATTTATTTTATTCTATTTATTTATTGTCTTGTTACTTTGTTGCTGGCCAGCTTCCGTTATTACTATTGTCGCTATTGTTGTTGCTATTGTTGATATTGTTGCTTTAGCTGCTACCAATGGTTTTTTTCTTCTTCTAAGCTAAAAATACTTAAGTTTGTTAAAAGAAACTACAACAAAGGAACAGAAGAACGAACAAAGTCAAAAGTAAAATCACGAATATGTACGTGATTGTATTTTTATTTTTAAAACCTAACAATTTATATTTGCTTTCATATTTCTACGCTTTCCTAGCGACATACATACATATATGCATACATATGTACATGCATATATGTATAATATACCTATATGTATATGTATGCATCACTGGCACCGCCACCGCGTCAAAGCATGAAAAGCTCTATTGCGGTTGTGTGGTGTATTGGGTAGGGTTGCGTTGAATTGCTTTGGGTTGGATTGGGTTGGATTGGGTTGTACTGTACCTCAGGTGTACTTTGTACTGTGGTAGTAAACGATTTGTGTAGCGTTTTGATTAAATGTTTGAACCAATAAATTGCGCTTGCAAATTAGTTGCGGTCCAAGAACTGACGGACTGATGGACCGATGGACAGACGAATTGACGAACAACGTCAACAAAGCGAGAAACTCACAAGATGGATTGCCAGCGTCTAAATGGCTGCTGTCTTGTGATCTCTGCGAACGACTCTTTCACATAAAGCAAAAGAAAAAATAAATAAACATATGACGTTTTAAACATGGCGCATATGCATTAGGGTGAACTTTAATTGCTAAACTGAACTTTTTTTTTATTTTTATTTATATTTATATTTTTTGTGAGAAACCCAACCAAAATAAAAGTACTTTAATCTAGTTGCATAAGTACGAAATTTAAATGATAATCAAATGTAAGGCTTCCTAAAAGTTATTGCGAAACAAAGTTTAATTTTTACAAAAACTGTAAATTTTATAAACCAGAGAAAGTTTAAAAAATGGAATTATAAGATTTATTAAACGATGATTCAACTTCATATTACTGCTCTTGTTTCACATAATAGCGTTTGCATATAAGCTTTATCAAAAAATTGATAAGCTAAACTTAATAAATAAATAATATTATCTGTTAGAGCTGTGCTAATAAAGAGTAGGGGAAATATGAGAAGATTTCGACGGTAAAAAATGAGGTATTGGGATCATGCATAAACGGAAAGAATGAAAACTTATTCAATTTTTCGATTTCATTTTCGATTTTTATTTTCTTGGAAAAATTGAGTATGTGACCAACACTTTACTAGTGTAATTAAAACGTGATTAACAAAGGGAGCAAAACGAATCGCCGAAAACAAATGGTTCAGACTGTAATTGTGGGTTAATAACCTTAAAGTTTTGACAGCTGCTTTTCCCCAGACATCAAAAACCAATTGCGAGGTCAACGTTTGTCGGAGTATATTTTAAAGCCACTAGCCACCTGCATGGAAAATATTTTCTATGAAAAACTTTATGTTTGTTATCTATTACAGAATTATAAATTGAAACCAACTTTTACCAAAAATGAGCCTGTATTAAATATTTGGGAAATACTATTTGCCCTGTGTGCCACCTTAAGCTCAAGGAAATATGTATATAATATGTATTTTGCGATGTTATTGATTTAAATATGATGCTTGATAAAATTACAACTAATTTTTCAAAATCCTGGCCGGTATTTAAGTTAGCTTGCTAAGATTCATTCCAAAGCATTTTGACTTAAATCGTTTTGAAATTCGCAAAGAAAAAGTAACAATTAGGAGCAGGTTTAATCATTTCATACCTCTTCAAATAAATACTTGCAACCTATCTTTTCAATATCTCTTAGAACTTTGGGCGCTTTTTATATTCAGGGTTTTAATTGCAAATAATGCTTTCAAGATTGTTACTTAAGAAGAAATGGAGCACAAGACGAAACACCTGAAAATTGCATTTTTTTGGAATTTTTCATCTGGGTTGCCTTCTAAGTGTTACAAACAAAAAAACATTTGTAAACTACGGGCTATGAGGAATTGTGTATTCGATATTAAAAAAAAAACAAAAAATAAAATAGTGTATGTTTTATAAAGCATTAGACTCCGACGTAATAAGGTTCATCCTAATGTGCATTTAGCCAACTATACAAATATAGTAGTACACAAGTATATGTCGACGAGTTCACTTAACTTTGTGGCTGAGTGACGCCATAAAACTGACGGAATTCGTTTAGATATTCACAACAAATCACATGCCATTTGACTTTTAGACCCCCGCTTGAAAAAGAAGCAGAGTTTGGTACATGGTTGCGATACGATGATTTGTATCTTATAGATAGATTAGACTCTGGAGTCAATTTTTTTTTTGCACATCATCCACATTCTCGCGGATACGTTGTCATTTGTCGTTGTTTTTTGCACATGTTTGGCCTTGCTTTGTATTTGTTTGTTAAACGTATCAAAAGCCAAATAAACAAAAACAAAAGAAATAAAAAAATATTTAAAACACACTGAATTACGCACACTCTTTATTTAACGCGATATTCCATATACATAATATACTACTAGTACATAAGTATATATAGGTATGTTATATATATATTTAGCTTGTCTGCTCCGTTTTGTTGCGACGACAACAAACAACGCACAACTGAGCGGAACAGCCGCTTTCGAGACATAACCTACCGGGTCCGGCGGTTAATCGCTAGCGCCAGAGCAGCCTCCACTGCTCTGTAGCAGCGATCAGAGACCAGAGACCATGCTATGACGCAGTCACTTATCTACGCCGGCGGCGGCACCCCTTGAGAGATCTGTCAGTGTGAGACTTTGTCACCTCGTTGCCGGCAAGTTTCCCACGAACTGTGGCACTCCGCGACGCTGGCGGGCTATGCGGGGAGTACCCCGTCTGTTTAGTTTTTGGTCATGTGGCTGTGTTGCTGCAGCCAGAGATTGTTGCTGTGGTTGCGGTGACATTTTTGTGGCCATTCAATGCATACATTCGTAATGTTATTTTTATGAACATATTGATTTGATCAAATTTTGCTTGATTTTTGCTCTTTAGCCTTGGAGAATCGTCAAAGGCGTAAAAAACAAGATTTTGAGATGGCACATTTTTGCGTTTGTCCGAGGGTCGTTCCAGAATTAGCCGACCTATCATATTAGTGGGGGTTAATGTGCGAAAAACAAAAAAATTAAAAATGTCATGTAACGTATTTTAAAAGCTGAAGTTGTAAGTTTTGTGGGGATTTTGTGAATTTTTTCAACACTTCTGCAGGGACTAGCAGTTTCTTCCTTGTTGGCTTATTTACTGGTAATGGCGTCCAAAAAACAAATTGCACAATGTAATAAAATCAAACTTTAACCTAAAGATTTCCAAAACGGTCTTTCACTACTTTATTTTTTTTCCAAAAACATTTACCAACTCAAGTATTTTAGGCCGGCTAGAACGGTTCTCGGCCATTTTCGATCATTTTTAAAAAATACAAACATACTCATAGAAATTAATCTGTACACATTAAATATCATTGTAAAGAGCACATCAATACCTTATGATCTATTAGTCTATTCTTTATTATGTCAATACAAAAATGTTGTTCACGAGTAACGAATAACTGAAAAAAGTGTCCAAAAATATGTTTTCGAAAAAGACGAACGTCATTTTCGTGTTTCTCGACCCAGAATTACACTAATAATAATTATATAAATAAAATCAATTATGGATTTTGATCAGATGAATCTTTTATATGCTTACTAGAATACTTTACACACGAAGAAGAGAAATTTGTCAATAATCAGATTTAAATACCTAAAGTCAAATTTTGTAAAAATTTCCTCAATTTCTTACAATTTTTGTATAATAATTTGTTTTTAAAAAGAAATGATTTTTTAAATAAATAATATTCCAAAAATATATATTTTTTTTTTGTTTCGGATGGACGATTACTGACATTTTTTAAGTTTAAATCTTGCTTCCAAAATCCTATAGCATATATACAACAAAATAATAATATCCATTATGTACTCGGAATAAACCGATTATAAATATAATCTATAATAATAATTGTTCCTTAACTTGACTTGGAGTTTATGATATATACATAATGTTATAATTAAAATCTAACCTACGATACGCAATGGCATAATTGGCACACTATAATCAATTAGCTGTTCACAAGTCGCATTGGGCATGTTTTTGTTAAAAAACGGTTTTATTTTAAACAGACAATTTTAAAGTATAAGTGCCAAAATTATTTCGATGTATTTTTGACGGCTGTTAAAAATTGATCTTTAGTTCTCAATTCAAATTGAAAGGACTAAATAATACCAATAAAATAGCAGTTTAAAAAATAGACTAGCACCGGTAGATATTGGCGCTTTTAACAACACAATATCAGGCAAAAGTGCCATACTGTACGTGGTAGTGTTGCTGGACACTTTGCAACTTTGCCTTTATGCATTCTTGCCAAACAAAGTGAACAGTTTTAGAGTTCGTCTGAATTTGACGCGTCTGAGGTAAATGTTAAGAAGTGACTAAACTTTTGCGGGGTGTGGTATTGGCAAAAAATGTCAAAAACAGTTTTTCATATTTTATTTAAAGTTTAATTTTTATTGTTAATCTGACTAAAAAAGTAAAATTTAAAAAATAGTAGTTATTTAGCAATTTTTGAATTGTAATTTTTTGAATTAAATAAAAAAATATATTCATTACCATCCCGAATTTTTATGGGACTTGAGGAAAAAGGTGTTTAAATTTAGATGTTACACGAAAAAATATTTTGATACAAGAAAATAAATGCTTAGTGCTGTTGTAGTACAGGGTATCCGAGACGTGAAAATAGAGCTTCCCCATAACATACGGATATAACAGTATACGTATGGTATATTTGTAGGTTGCTGTGAGGTTATTCGAATTAATTTATTCTAAACTCATTAAGGTCAAAGAAGAGTGTCAAGTTTAATAAAAAGCGTAACAATTGTGTGGTATGTGTCTGTTTCACATATGGACATATATACCATATACTATATATGATATGATATAGATGTGTATGCAGTTAATTTCACATGGTAATGGTTTATTCAAATTATGTCTAATATGATGAATAATTATGAACAGAGCAGCCTAAAAAAACATCAAATAGATTTTTCGGTCGATTAAATGGGATAACCAATAGTTTTTTGTGTTTAGAAAATGACTGATGAACTGAACTTCACGAACAATATTGTGCAAATATTGTTATATGCATTTCAATAAATTACATAATTAAATTATATATTTTTTTCTATTTATATTGAGGATGCGAAGGTGTATGTTTTTTTGGCACACTAAACTATTTTATTGCTACACTTTTAGCCTAGGGCGAATAGTTTATAGATCATAAACAGCTGTCATATAACGCCGCATACTACCATAACGAGCAGAAAATAATCTAATAATTATTCATACAGATATTGACCGACTGTGGAATACGCTGCAAACGGTTTGTAGGAATGTTGTATTAAGAAAATATTAACATTTCTGTGCTTATTATGCTCACACAATTTTTTAAACCAGCTGAGGTTCAAGCTTTTCATTCGATTGTAATCAAATATAAGATCTGTTGCCTTCTATTGCCCGAATCTATAATGAGCTTATAAAATTAGCTTAAGCATATAGCAAACTCTTTTCATAAAAATGTTTGAGCGCAAATATTCAATTATTATGATTATGTGGTACAACGCAGTCATATCGAATCTATATCGAATCCATTGTTGTATTTCTCAAGTATATGTTGTATTGTATATATGTATATATAAGTACAAAATACATATGTTATATACAACAATTTTTATTTGCCTTTGTCGTATAATGATTGCTCTTTGTCCGGCTGTAATATATCATTGCTTCTTGAGATTCTATATAGACAGAGTTAGTCAGTTATGTTGGATTGTTTATTTCATTTCGTGATTCAATTGTTAACAGCTCTGATTCTGCTTTCATTGCAAATAAGCACAGCAAATTATGCAAAAATTGCCCAAAGGTCATATAAAAATCAGAATACTTATATGTACGTATACGCGTGTGTGTGGATGTGTGTGTGTGTGTGTACATACATATGTACTTGATGTGGATATGTAGCTGGATCGCATGAATGCACAACACGAGTAATGGACAGAAAATTCATTGATTGTATAATTTCAATATAATTGGGCAAGAGAGCAGAAAATTAACCATAGCATGGATGGACGGACATTGACGGAGCCAATAGTCCAAAGATGGTCTGGGTTTTTGACATGATGCCCTTGTTTGTTACACGAGGGGGCGTGGTTGCCAGGTGCAGACACGAACATCATATGTGACACTCTAGGTTGACCAGTTACTAATAATAGTTTTCCCCAATTATTATGTCTCAGAAGCTGTCAAAGTAATCAATGACATCGCACCATTTAAAAATACTTTGATGCGAAGTGACCAAAACGTAGCCTCTCTAATGACTCCTATCGAAGTAAACCCTGAAGTGTCGACTCGGTAGAGATCACATAAATTGGGCAACACCATATCATAATGCCGAATTGATTGCAAGCATTTATGATTGTGCTGATGTAAAATCTGCAGTCGGACAGTCAGTGACCGACCATAGTCATAATTTGGGCGCTAGTTCAAGATTCAAAGCTTGGTTAAAAAGGACTGCCAGCGGAGATAGTTGCAAATATTCTCGCCTAAAAAACATGATGCCCAATTGTAAAGAAAATCGAATTCATAATGATAATCGATAAATTATAACAAACTTGCAATAGTACTTTACAATAAGCATAGCTAGGCGTATCAGCTTTTTTATGATAAAAAAGAAAATTCGTCTCCGGACAAAGACTTTTCTATAATTTTAAGTGCTCTTTAGGAACTTCGTTCCAAATAAAAATACTTATCTCGACCTCTGTCGAAAAAGATAAAGATACGATTCTTTAACATATTCTTAGATTTGTAGTCTGTTCAGACAGCTCCAAAAAACGGGGCAAGTTCAAAATCCCCAAAAAAAAAATGGCGGACGTAAAGTCGGGCGCGGACGACTTTAGGATACCCTGTACCACTAGCTTGTAATTAAGTCCGATTTCTTCACAAAAAACCAAAAACAGACGAATTTTTAAGCAAAAAATGTTTTTTTGACCGATCGTTCCTATGGGAGCTATATGATATAGTCAACCGATTTCAATAAAATTTGACACAGTGCTTAAATACCTTAAAAAAGATACGAATGCCATATTTGTTTTAAATATCTTTACAAACAAACAAAACACATCGAATTTTGTATAAAAAACGTGATTATGATCTAGCTATATGATCTAGTCAAACGATTTGGATTAAATTTGGTACAGTACTTAGGAACTATAAAATACTCACGAATGTCAAATTTGGCCCCAATATCTTAACAAACAAACGAAACACAACAAATTTTGTTAAAAACTCGATTTTTTGGAAGATCGGACCTATGGGAGCTATATGATATAGTCAACCGATTTTGTTCAAATTTGGCACATTGCTTAAGTGGTCTAAAAAATTTCCAAACGCCAAATCTGGTGAGGATATCTTTATTAAAAAACGAAATATAGCGAATTTTTCTTTAAAAAAGTTATTTTGGCCGATCGGTCCTATGGGAGCTATATGATATAGTCAACCGATTTCGATCAAATTTGGTACAGTGATTGGGAACAATAAAAAACTTTTAATAAAACGCTTTTTTTTTTGTCGAGGTCGTCTCAAACACCCCCATGGGAGCTATATAATTTATCCCCGATATCAAAAAAATAAATAAACTTGCCTCCTATGGAATAATATGGGATCTAATGTGAAAGTTTGGTAACTCTAGCTCTTACCATCTCTGAGATCTAGGCATTCACACGGACAGACGGACATGGGTATATCGACTTCTCTATTCACCCTGATCATATTTTAGGTAACTTTGGGATGTCTCCGACGTCTCCTTCTATATGTTACATACATTTTCGGCTTGCACAAACTTAATATACCCTTGGTACCATACGGTACAGGGTATAATAAATAAAATCGGCAGTGGCTAATACATGTACATTAATATAACCTATACGAAGTGTGTTCAAAAAGTCAGGTCAAGGTTTCAAATTTCGCGGGCAACGTATTTTTGATTATCGATTTTTTGTGTAGGTACACTCTTCCCGAATATCTGTACCAAATTTCAAGTGAATGACATTTTTTGTTTGGTTGTGAGAGGCGTAAAGGTTATAAGTGTTTTGCGTGCTCGGCGATTTTTTTTTCGGTCTTGGCTCTTCTGGCCGCATCCATTGGGACGCTTGGGCTTTGGTTTCGATATCATAACCATATACCCATGATTCGTCACCAGTTATGACCCTTTTGAGTAAATCTGGGTCAACGTTGACGTCATTCAACAGCTCTTGAGCGATGCTCATGCGACGGTTCTTTTGGTCAAAATTTAGCAATTTCGGAACAAACTTCGCTGACACACGTCTCATGCCCAAAACGTTAGAAAAAATTGCATGGCACGAGCCAAGCGATATACCGACATCCTCAGCAACTTCTCTGATAGTGATTCGACGATTTTCCAAAACAATTTTCTTCACTGCTCATCAGTTGTTGACGTGCTTGGGCGTCCAGAGCGAGGCTCGTCATTGGCATCTTCCCGGCCATCTTGGAAGAGCTTGTACCACTTGTAAACATTTTTTTTACTCAGAACAGTTTCAAAGTATGCTACTGTCAACATTTCAAGTGTTACGGAGCACCTAACTTTATTTTTTACAAAAAAAAGATAGGTGGATCCATATTTTTCGATAGCAAAATATCGCCGAGCACGCAAAACACATATGACCTTTACGCCTCTCACAACTAAACAAAAAATGCCATTCACTTGAAATTCGGTACAGATGTTCGGGAAGAGTGTAAAAATCGATAATCGAAAATACGTTGCCCGCGAAATTGCTTAAGTCACCTTACTTTTTGAACATACCTCGTACAGTGCATGGAAAGTATTGGTTGAAAATTTCGTAAACATTTATTTATTTCCATCGTCAAGAAAATTGACGCTGTGTGGCACGCCCGACCTCTAAATGCTAGGGCCAACTAGACGTCCAGCTTGAACCAAAAAAAGAGGCCAGCACGCTAATTGGATGGCAAATCAAATAACTGTGATTAGTTGCTTAGCTCTTCCATCCAATCATCTCTTATTGATATTTTTTTCTATTTATATTTAAATTTAAAATTATATCTGTGCCAAACGACCCAAAAAAGAGTTTCCCCAACATTTTTCAAAATTACAAAAATTGACTTTTTTTTCAAGTATGATCATATATCAGAAAACAAAGCGCTGTCAAATAATTATTTTATAGCCAAAATAATTACTGACTTTCCCCACCACACCTTATGTAAACAAGCGGCATTTGAAATTTGTATAATTATATAAAACAAACTATTTAATGCAAGTAAGACACTATTTCACAGGACGCACCTTGTGTCAAAATTGCATGTTCCAAGCTCTTCTAGCTTTCGAGAAACAAGCAACTCGAGCAGACAGTAGGACATGACTAAACCGATTTATTTTGTTGTCCTGATTATGTTGGCATTACGGTTATTTTTATAAACCTATGGGTTTACTGATATCTGATAGAGTTTCCTTTTGACAAACTCTTCTGCTGCATTACGTAATTTTGAAGGTATGTTTTTTGAATTGACTGACATAGCCCCAGTGCCCTTGTACTGGCCGGACTAAATTTCCAACAATCCGACTAAAATAATTCCTTTAACGACAACTAAGCACTAAATCTTTTTATATGTATGTGTATAATAATTATAAAGTATATAAACAAGGCCAAAAGACATAATTCCCCAAGTTTTTATTTAACATGAGCTTGCTTTAAAGCAGTGGTCGGCAAAATATATGTCGCTGTGACGTATTTTGACGGTGAAGTCGCAACGCAACAGACACGAAGTTGCTTGTGCATCACTTCGGCTCTCGTTGTGAGAGCTCTTCCACTGATTTTGTCACACAGCACCATTAGCAAGAGTGACCGCAGCGCCCTCTCTACAAGGGCCGAAGTTATGCACAAGCAGCTTCGCGTCTGTTGCTTTGCAACAAGAGTATGGCAACGCCAGAGATTTTACTGAGAGTAGTCCAGTTTAAAAATCACGCACACATGCATGCGTTTTGTGTAAGACACAGTACGTGTGAAACATAGGCCCGCGGGATAGGACCGTGCCGACCACTGCTTTATAAGTTCAACTAATGGAAATCTTTCAAAATTATTCTACATTAATGCTTCCGATAAAATAAAAAAGTTGTTTTTTTTTTATCGTGCCGCTTCTGTATGTTTCAAGACAAACAGAATCAAATATGACCCTTGCCGCTTTGATTGTAGGGTATTTAATATGTGTCTGTGGCAAGTCATAATAATAATAAAAATAAAAATGAAATTTAAATTAAAATTGATGTCCATTTGTAACTATACTATATAATGGTAATTACATGCCATTCAAACTAGCATAGTATGACATGAGGTTTGTGCTACTATAAATGGAAAACTTTTTCACAAACAGCAAGAGGCAAGGGGGGAATTTTAAAGTCATCCCACTCAGCTTCCATTTTTAGAACAACCGGTTTCTTCTTCGTTTCTAAGAATTAATTATTGAATAGTCAAAATCATTTTGGTTTCACTTGGCTTTTTTGTTACAAGATGCATAAAATTCAGCTCTATCCAAATAATAATTAATATTCGTTCACAAATTCTTGCTGCAAATTTCCAAGTTTTTTTCTTTTTTGTTTTTTTTTTTGGGGGCCTTGCGCATTCAGTGCTGACCCTCATACGGGTCCTGTAAATGTCAACCTTGTCAATCAAACTCAACTGGCTTTTTGGGCGTTGAAGCCGTCTGTCTAACAGACGGCAAAATATATTGATACCCAGCGGCGGACAACAAGCCACCACCTGCGGTAGCACCATATCACAAGCAGTGCTAAGAGTCCATATTCCAAATGTGTCACCAACTCTCAATGACATATTAAAAGCCTTTACTGGCGCATGCCGAGGTGGACCCAAAGACGCCGTTGTCAGCATTCGGAGCAATTATGAAATTGAATATGACTGGAACAATGTGTAGAGCACAGTTCTAAAGAATTCTATGCGACATATATTTGACCACACATTCAGCTTTTGAGTCATAAAGCTGCGTTGCACGAACGGATTTTAATTTGACGAGTAAGCCTTTGTGACAAACGCTGTCAAGCACTTGGAAAATGGCACAGCTCGTGTCTATTGTTCTATTTCTTGGGAACGAAATGCTGCATAAATTGGATAGCCAGCTCTGATAAATGAATATGGATGTGTCTAAGGCAAACTGGCATACAAGTTGTGCAGAGCAAGTACATATATGGATCGATTGTTATTGATATATACTGATATACTGATCAGTATATATGCATGTATTTAATAGCATATCTGTGTATCCGTCCGGCCTTAATCAAAATTGGTTTGCACACTCTTTTAAACTTAAATAATAAAGCAAGAGAGAAAAACATGCTAAAAGGATTCCCATCCTGTTGCTGCAATGTAGCTCGCGATCCTCCTCGGACATATAAACTATAGCTGTGCTAGGATATGAGTAAAATAGTTTTCCGTTTACCTTTTCCTATGTCTACTAAGTGTTTTACGGACTCAACCTCTTCCTTACCTTTGCGGCTTCTGCAAAAGTCATTGGTTGGAGGCATTCTGGTCGCATGTGTTCCGACAAACCAGTGAACTGCGACCAGTTGAGCCCACAGAGCCTCGCTGAGCGTTTTGGGGCGGCTGATTGTACAGTGGGGTATGTTGTTCCACAGCTTTTGTACATGAGATCCAAATTGTTCCCTTGTTTGTAGCTAAAAATTGGCTATTGCACATTGGGCCAGAAAACCGATTTTTTGGCATAAAGTCCAAAAAATTGATAGAAACAAAATCGTTTTTTAACATTGCCATTTTGTTGTGCATACTCAAGTTATAAAAAATGCACAAATATTGTTGATTTTATTGCGACCCTGAAGTTTTGGCAGCCCTTTAAAGTTACATGTTCGATCAGCTGCGCGTTGCATAAAAAACGGCGTGAAAGTTTTTGTTAACTTTGCGCGCTTGTATATTTAATAATTGTTAATAAGTTTATATTAATAATGGAAAATATAGGCACTGGTATGCAGAATGTTTAGTAAAAAAGGTATTTTACTATATTTGTTACTTTGTTATATATGTGTATGGCTTTGTGTTGTCCTAAATTAAAAAAAACTTAACCAACTTGCCCGTCTATTATGGAACAAAAACTAACTTTCTGCAATCGTCTGCGAAAAAGTGTTAATCTAACATTAAAGTACAAAATATTTTCTAATTTACCCTTTTTATGCTCTTTGTGGCTTTTCGGGTATTGCATTTTGTAGCTAAGGTTGAGTTCTGCTATGCAACGCTGCTCAATGTCAAAAATGATTTTCTCATTAGATAGCTAAGGTTGCACATCTTCAACCAAGTCTACAAAGTCATTTCCAAATACAATAGGCCGTCCACCGATGGAATATAGCGAAGGTGGACCTCGCTTAAAGAGAAAGTTAGCATCCGATTTGGCCGATAACCAAAGTCAGAACACACCACTTCTCGTGCACGCTGCTGCAGTTTCGGCCAAAAAATCTAATGAAAAAGACACGGCTTTAATGTTGCGAAAAACTTTGCTTGCTTCAAAAAAAAAAACCTTTTTGTTTCTGATCCCTTAACGCCCAATGAGGCTTTAGCCTTTTTGCTCGAAAACTCCTTTACAAAAAGCCAATATTGCAACATGCTGGAACTTCACAAAAGCCGATCTTGCAATATTTGTCCCAGTTACAATAGAGTAAGAGAAGCCAAATCCAAATGTAGGCCTTCGGGAATTATGGTTACAGTCGCACAAGTCAGTTGCAAACACCTATTGGATCACACATGTTGCCGCATAATTCAATTGCAGGAAGACGTGTTTAAACAGTTTCTGAACATAAAAAGTGCGAAGCTAATTGCAGGTTATGGTTTCGATGGATCTACTGGTCAAAGTATGTATAAACAGAAATTTTCTGACTGCGAGACATTTGTTTCCGATCAATCTCTATTTGCCACCACTATAATACCACTAGAAATAATAGATTCTCTGAAAATCATTTTGTGGCTAAATCGTATTCATCAGTCTGTAAGAATTTTCAGGCCCCTTAAACTCGAATTTGTTAAGGAGACTACAGAGCATATTCTTAAAGAAAAGATGAACTTGGATACACAAATACGAGAATTATCACCCTATGTATGTACTGTTTTAAATGAGAGGAATGTTACGGTGGCATATGAACTCTATATGACATTAATAGACGGAAACGTTTTAAACATTTTGACAGACACAAAATCTTCACAATTGTGTCCAATATGTGGAGCTAGTCCCAAGGATTTGATAGAAAGTGACAACATTTGTTCTCAAAAATTTTAACCGAGATCAGGAACATTAGAATACGGCATAAGTCCGCTGCATGCGTGGATTCGATTCTTTGAGTCTGTACTCAAAATTTCATACAGGATTGGACTTGAGAATTGGCAAGTATGAAACGAAGAAGACAAATTGGAAATGACGAGTAATAAACGAAATGTTCAAAAACGGATGTTGCAGGATATGGGATTACATGGGGATAAGCCAAAACAGAATGGGAGTGGAGACACCAATGACGGCAATACAGCAAGGAAAGCATTATCAAATTTTAAACTATTTGCAGAAATCTTAGGGCTTGATGTAAATTTAATAGAATGCTTCCACAATATTTAAATTTCTATTTCTTGTCAACTTCCAATTAATGTGCATAAATTCAAAGAGTATTGTCAGAAAACTGTATCATTGTATATGTCCATATATCCGTGGTTTCCGATGTCGGCAAATGCACATAAAGTTTTGATACACGGCTACCAAATAATAGAAACATCAGTATTGCCAATAGGCTGTCTTGGAGAAAATGCGTCAGAAGCACGCAACAAATATTACAAAAGTGAAAGGCTATCACATGCTCGAAAGAGCACTAGAATAAATAACATTTCAGCGAGCAATGGATTCCTCCGATCCTATTGTATCAAATGTTTTTAACAAAAAAATTTGAATTTTCCCTACCATCATTGTATTAAATAAATAGCTTTATGTTTTTTTTAAAAGAATTCACCGCAGCTGACATAATTAAGATATCTATGGTAGCTAAGGTATCGAGTAGGGGGTTTCCCCTTTGGGTACAAACGTTTTTCCATCGTATAAAGTGTGTTTAAATATCAGAAAAGTAGAAAAAAATTCAATATATCTACAAAAATCGTTGTAATAATAAAAACAATATCATATATGTAGGGAAAAAAAAACATTTTTGACTAGTGCTATTAAAAGTCAAAACTGTTGCATTTGTATATATCTATATGATATAGCTTCTGAGCTTTTGCAGAGTATTTTTAAAATATTAATTAACTTTTTGAAGCATTTTTTTAAGATCCCCTTCATTCCCCTCTCTATAAATGCATCTATTATTTCACATCAAAGACAATTTAGTATTTTGATGGGCAAAAATTATTGCTACTTAAATTAGCTTAAAGCTAATAATAATAAAAAGAAGAAGAGAAAAGAAAATAAAAATAATACAAAGCAAAAAAATGAGCACAAATAGAGATCTAAGCAGTTCAACGTACCCATCAGCATAGTGACCGCCGGCACCGCTGGTCATGGCGAGCGCCTTATAGCGTGTCTGCTCATCAGTTGGGAGCACAATGTCCACGGAGCGAGAGCGAGTGGCGTTGATGTTCGGCACGATGAGAAAGCAACCATCATCGGGCTGAAGCTCCTCGGTTTTGCTGCCGGACGAAACTTTGGAAAAACAAGAGTCGACGGAGGCTGCACGGTCGCGTCTTAAATCGGGCACGGTCAGATAGATGTCACGCACAACGAAACCATGATGCATGCCAGACGCTCCCTCGGAATCTTTGTCTGTAGATTCAGCGGTGTCAATGGATGATTTTGTGTCCACTTCTTCATGTGATACATTTTCCAGTGAATTGCCAGTGGGCTCAACAAAAATTGCTTCTTGGCGTGAGATGGAGCGTCTCCTGGGGCGTAGCATCGATGGCGATAGCGGCCCCACTGCACCGCCGTTATCCTCCTCGTTTTCCTGACCTTTGCCCATGACTGTATAGTTGGGCATGGCAACTGCTGGTAACGACAGAGCCGTAGTTGCTGTTGCCACAGCTGCAGCGCCAAGTTGCTGCTGCACGCTTAGAGGATGCTCCAATACGGGACTGGGAAACATGGGTTGTTGTGGCTGCGGAGCAGCGCTGCTGCTGCTGCTGGGAATCGTATAATCAAAGGGCGGGTAGTCCTCATGCGTAGGTGAGAGCGTGAAGGTAATGCCACATGGCGTAGTTGGCTGTGGTGGAAAGAGCGTGTTGCCAAAATGTGGAGAGCCGTGATCTGAGCTCTCAAGACCCTCATCTTCTGAAGTGGTCACCGAGCTGCCAATGGTATGACGACGCATTTGACGTGGTAGCCGTGCACGTGACTCTTCAATGCTCAAACCCATGCTCAAATTAGTCTTGGATAGTTGTATGTCCATTTCTAAAGCGGCATCATCATCCTCATGCATAGCAGCGGCGGCTGCTGCGCCGCCATCTATGGCATCTTCTTCCTCATCCTCAACGTCCTCGATTGCTGCGGTTACATCGTTGCCATTCTCATCGTCATCATCAGCATCATCATCGTCATCATCATCATCATCGCTGATCTCAGAGCTGGTATTGCTGTAGCTGAGTGTGGTTAGCTCACGATGATCAATTAAGTAACGCTCTTCAGCACTCATTTGCTTTTCATACTGCTCTAAATAGTAGCAATGTATGCAGGGTGGCGGTGTCTTGGTCGAAGAGCTACGACGCGCCTTAAGACGTCTTGGCACCTCAAGAAATGCACCGGAATCATCGCTGCCCCCCACCGATGCAGCCGCCGAATCAAAGCTATGCGAACGTTGTGAATGTCCTGCCTGCGGCACCTGCAAAAAGCCACCTTCCAAAGATCGTGCCGCTGAAGTGGGAAACGAGGACTGCTGCCTAAGTAGATGCGCTGAAGCACGCTGCGCTTCCAGCTGCATCTCATCAAACGAGGCGGAGCGCACCTGCAGGCGAAAACGAACGACCAAGTGAGAACCAGTGTTGCAAGTGCCACAAAAAGTCATGCAAACTTTCCTTTTTTTTTTTTCTGTGTCTTTTCAACTTTGGCATAAATAAAAAATAAAAAAACCGTGCATTAAAACCGTATTTTAAGCAAGTTATTATGCAATCAGTGGAAAACTTCGAATCTCATGAAATACACAACATATAACAACAAAAGTGTGTGCCTTATTATTTAAGGGGTAAACGTTGAAATAAAATGTAAAAAGGAAAATGTCCAATATCCATTTAAAATTGATTTTCTTAAATATCATTCAGTGGAGTAATAATGATAAATTGTGCAAAAATTGATTTCGATGCGCTTATTTAAATTCGAATTTTATAATAACAAAAACTTAACAACACTGCAAATTGTAATTAAAGTTGTGCAAAAAGTCAGAAGTTGTTGCAGTTACCAACTTTTGTAATGTGAATAAGTTTGAGAGTAAGTAAACTCTTTTGGATCTTAGACTAGCTATCAGACAGAGAAGGTCACTTTCAAAAAAGAACCAGCAATCGAAGAGTCAACAAGTGGTGCTTTGCATTTAGATTGGGGCCTAGATCTATATCAGAATGCGTTGACACAACAATTGAACAGCCCCAAACGACCTCAAAGATCAGGACTACGGCCAAAAAGCACTGCCAGCGAAGCCAAGAACGTCATTTTGTACACATGAATAAAGGTAGCTTTAAAATAAATCCAGACCCAATATGACATTCTCTGACCGTTGTTTAATTTTATTTTTAAACGTGTTTTCCTAACTTTTCTGATCGAAACTTTGTTTATAGTAGCGTAAACATTGTATATTTCACTCCCCCACTGTCTGTTGCATAGAATCTATAAAACCCTAGAACACTATGCATTAATTATTTAAATTATTGGTCAATTAAGTGAAATTCTTTTGTGTTTGGTCATGTCAAAGAGCTAGCGAATACCAGGAAGAGGTAGTATGTTGTGCTTCTGGGAATGCATTGCGCTTTTTTTCAAAGAACCAATTTGCAAAAATAGAATTTAAGAGCTAAGTAATAAATTTAAGTTGAAATAAATTGGTGGTCGGAGTTGGGGCAAATCGAAGAACTGAAAATGCAAAATTTAGCGTAAGTTGAAACAAATGTCTTAGTTAAGATACCTTATAAAATTGGAATTATTATATCTTGGATACTGCTTTATTTTAATCAAAATGACTATTTGACTTGTGTAATAAGTGCTGGCAAATATTATTCGTGCTGCAGTGTTGGGTAACAACTCAAAGTGAAATAAAAGTTGCTGTGATTTCTTCTTCACTACTCGCATTAAATATGCGTGCACATGAATTTCGAATTTATGCACAGAGCTCACGTAATGTCACAAAATGTGACACAATAAGATGCCAAACGTTCGGTCATAATTTATGCCATACATTTCGAATTTGCCTTTCTGTATATTTTATTTTTTTCGCTTATTTTTGCGTCGACAACCAACTGGCAACAATATTTTTGGGACATGAACTCCAGCGAAAACCACAATTCATAAAATTTGGATGAGAATGCATGCTGTTGGGTTTTTTAATTGACGATAAGTCAATTAGCCGGGTAATTGTGACACCATACAATGCAGGGGCATAATATTTTGACCATGAACTGCCTCGATATGATGAAATGGCGACAAATGAAGCCAGTGAAAATGTAGTATTAAATACACTTTGTCGAGTTGGCTGATAATAAGGATAATAAGCACGAGCCTGTAACACAACAACCAACCACAGATAGATCGATATGATATTATACGATTAATGGCATCTGCTGCTGTTAAGTAAGGAGAGATTTAAACTCATAGACTTCTCTAAATGGTTGTAAGTAAGTATTATTATTATTTAACCGCAAGTGCGACCTATTTTCAACGTTGCAGGAACAAATCTTCTGATTTAGCAAACATCAAAAAACCATTTCGACTTTAATTGACAAAAAAGTTCAAGGTTCAAGGCAGTGCTCGGCACGAAAATCGCTCACATTAAGGCGTGAGTTAGCATAAGTGGCACACTGACGTCACAACGCGTTGCAACGCTTCGACACATGCATCGGCATTGCCGTCTCTGTAAGTGTGTCGACGCCACTAATACCTATATATACGGGATAGAATCGTGTCGAACACTGGTTTAAGGAAATTATGTCAAGAACTTATTTTATTTTTGAAAAATGGGAAAAGCCTCGACTGTATCGCATTTTTATACCTAGAAAGGTCTCATTGAGTCGGAGACCTGCAAAAGGTGTCTCATAAAGCATGATTAGGATGATGATATCTGTCAAAAGCGAAAGTCTGTTATTACTGATTATTTGGAGTTATTGTTGAAGTTCACCACTTAATTTGTTCATAAAGGCATTGGAAATAAATTATTTGGAGTATCTAAGAATGTAACGAAAATCTGTGATATTACAGGGAATTACTTTGTGTTAAAAGGACTTCCCAATTTAGATGTTTTTTCTAGATTATATGTATATAGTCACGGCAATTCAGGAGGGTCTTAAAACAAACAAAATTATTTGTATATACTCAGATAAACGGGCGGCTATTAAGTCACTAGCCTCTTTGACATTATGAATGAGGTCTATTGAGGAGATGGCAGAACAGTTTTCAATACACCTCATCTTGGTCCCGGCACATAGGTATATTTGGGGGAATTGCATTGCGGAAGTACTGGCAAGACGAAGAACTAATAGCAACCTCCTTCAGGACAAGGAGCACCTGGCATTCCTATGGCCCATTTCGCTCACACTACAAACCAAACGAGGAATCGAATATCCAATACATGCAAGATCTTACGGCAAACTTGGCCGGTGTACTGCAGGAAAAGAACTAAGGAACTTTGATGTCTAAATAGAGCTCAATGCTCAATAGTTATGTGGGCAATCACCGGAAACCAGTCAGGGAACTCGCGCATCAAGGGTTAACGCTCCTCGCCATGACTTCTGCAGTAATTGTGGTGATGCGAAAGAGCTGAAGACGGTGGAGCATCTCTTCTGTTACTGACCGGGACTGTGTAGGACAAGTTTCCGTTGCTTCAAGTCACATTTTATAATGACTTCTCTCAGCTCTCAGAACAGAGTTCGAAATGCCTCAGGCTGTGGAAAAGAACATCTAGAGGAGCTACTAGTGGGAAAGGGTGGAGGAAAGTCGGGTCTACTTTTTGACCTAACTGAGCAGGGACGAGGTCTCAGCTGCCGCCCTAAAGAAAAGTCTAAGCCTGTTACTCTTTATTCATTGAAAATATTAAAATCTCGCACATTGCAGTACCACATTAAAGAGAATAAAATTTAAATTTCTCAAATTGCAGCTGTTTTGTTTGTACAAATTATTAGATTACAGCAGTAAGCGCAGTGTAAACATACTTTTAGTGCACAGTGTAAATTCGCTATTAAAACAAAAAGCGCTGAAAAACTAACATTTAAAGGATCAAAACAAAACAAAATATGTACATATAAATCTTTTAAGTAAATACTTACAATAGATATCAAGAAAAAGCATGCATTTCAAGTTAAAATTCTTATAAATAAAATACAACCATATGTATATGTACACTGTGGCGGATTTAAATATTTGCCGCCCCTAGGCAATCCATAACTTGACGCCCTTTTTTCACAAAAAAAAAAAAACAAATATATATATATATATACATATTAAATGCGATTGTGATTGTCATCAGTGCTTTATTACAATATAGTTGTAGTAGGTAAGAGTAGTAGGTGATTCAAATTTTGAGGCCCCGTAATTCTTCCGCCCTAGGCTTCAGCCTATATTGCCTGTTCCTTAAATCCGCCACTGTGTACACATATATATAAGTATATTAAAAGAAAAGATTGTTTTTTTTTTAGAGTAAGAAAGAAAAACAGCAAACACTTGGAGGAAAAACTGAGTCTAACCTGTTTAGGAACTTCAAGACTATTTTGCATTTTCATTTCGGCGCCAGTTGGAGTACGCGAACGCGTAAAAGTCGTGCGAAGACGCTGCATTTTGTTGGTTGCGGTTCCGCTTCTGTTTACTGATAACGATTAACGATTGGGATTGCGTTTTGGTCTAATGATTCGGCCAAAATGGTACTAAAACGGCTAGCCCATGGACGGTAGATGTATGTTGAAGCCGTGTTTCCAAATCTTCTAGATGTTGTTGTTGCTTTTGTTGTTGTTTTGTTTGCTGGATTGAGCTGATAGTTGTTGCTGTTGTTGTTATTGTAGCTGTATTTTCGGATGCTGAAGTTTTTGTTGTTGTAGTTGTTGTAGAAATTGTAGTTCAAGTTGTATTTGTTGTTACGCTTGCAATTGGCCAAATGTTTGCCAATTTGATTAGCAATTTGTTGTTGCATTTCGTTGATGTTCTGCAAGTCTTAAGATAAGCCCATCCATCTACTTGTCTGGGGCTACAAAAAAATGTTTTCGAGGCGTTGGCGCTGCACCTACGCTCGACATTTTTTTCTTTTTTTTTCTTTGGAATCCTTTGGTAAAATATTTCAAATTTTTTTACGTTGCTCAACGTTGGTTATTTATTTAAAGTGGAAGAAAATAGATAAAAAGTGTATGTTAGTTGTGGTTGTTGTTCTAGTTGTTGCTGTTGTTGTTGTTACAGTCAAAAATAAACTTACCCGCAACAGCTTTAAGCCCTTTCTTATTCCCACATGCATACATGTGGAATTGAAGAATTTTTCAAAAAGAAAAACTCTTGCACAAATATCCATATCAGCCTTTAAAGCACAAGCTTAACATTGCTTTTACTTTTGAAAGCTACTAATTTTGTTATATACAAAAAAAGGCAAGGCGAAAAATGAAATGAAATCCTTAAGATTGATTTGGCTTCGGTAAAAAGAGGTCAACAGAGCATTCACAGACAGAAATGGATATGCCCCCAGGTTGCTGCCACATTTTGCTGTGGCAACTGCTCTAGAAGCTGCAAGCGTAAAATGAACTGAACATGATAAAAGTTGCTTTGAAATTGTATTCTATGAGTATTTCATGAATATAATTGAAAAAGCTTCAACCAAACTATAAAAAGAAAACGAGCTCTCTCTTCAATGCCTTTTATTACCGCAATGCGTGTTTCTTTGTTCCTGCCTGTGCCTTTTTAGGAAAACAAACTTTATTACTACAAGTTCTGAGATGTGCTAATAATAAAATAGTTTTATTTTTACCAAGCTTAGTACAAAAGCTAAAATTGCTTATTGCATGTTTTGGTTTTCCTAGAAAACCAGCTAATTTCGAAGATACCTATACTAAGAAACAACTCACAACGCCAAAATTCTCAGCCGCTTTACTAACATTGGTTGTCCTTTAAACACTTTTCCAACGTATTAGAACTGGTTGTTAGGTATGTCAAATATAAAATATTTTTCAATAAACAAGAATTTAATTACTGTTTGGCCACTACTGCTAGAGACGGGCATTTATGACTTCGAATTGAACAAGTTTTTTCCCATCAAAAATAAATTCAAATTTAAAATGCAAGTACAATTTGCATGTATATCATTACTCACTTTTTGACAGTGAGTCATTAAACATTTGGTCTTACACTGAAATTAAAAAAATTTAAATGGTCGTTACAGAACACGTTTAATATAAGAAAATGGAATCGGTAGGTACACCAACAAAACAATGTTGTTCTATGATTTAACCGGTAAGATGGCGCCACCAAGTTCGCTAGATGGCGCCAACAGCAGCAACGACTATTCTGTTTTGCCGTTACAAGTAAAACTGATGTGTAAGCATTTTAATTAATGGATGGTAAAAAAATTGTGGCAAATAAATTTGTACAAAATTTACTATTTGTTATTCGTTGTGAGCTGTTTAGGAACCAAGTGATTCGTTACATGAAAATTATGTTTATAAAAGTTTTTAAATTGAGAATGTTTTGCATAATTTTCGAACAGAAACTCTAAATTTAAAGCTGTTAAGAAGAACTGTTCTCAAAGACTTTTCGTGTTCAATGTTCACAAGATAAATCTTAATGCTGCGGTTTAGGAGAGTGAAGAAACTTACATTATAATGGGCTCTTTTTTTACAATATCTAAAGGCTATTTAAGTCAGTTTCGGTGCATTTTCAATAAAAAATAGGTTGGTAAAAATAATTTTAATGTTAACCTTGTAACGCACGTAAAAATAACAATAGCTAGCAAACGAAAATTCCTGAAAATTACAAAAATATGAAATTCTCATGAATTAAAAATGCAACAATGCCACGAACGAACCAGATGCAATACTATCTATATAAGAAAAAGCACAAATACTTGGAAAAATTAAAATCCTTGAGCCTAAAAGTTTTCGCCGTAACAAAATAACGAGCCGAGCGGCAAAATGTCATTAAGTATGATAGACTATTAAAACTAATACAATCAATATAAAAAAAGTTTTTTTTAACCTTTAGGCCAAACAAGCTTTTAAGCTATTCAGTTTTTAAGCAATTCGGCCTAAAATCTATTCATTATGTGGTTCCATTGCATTAAGGTACCTCGCGTTATGAGTCTTTGATTGATTCACTGGTTCCAACTTCTGAACAACTCGCACTTAGGTGCTAAAGCAACAGCTGTGTGTTTGTATTTGGCTTTTACGTCAGACCGCCAACAAATTAGACCAATTTTAATGCCCTGAAAAAGCTTTGAAATAGCAAACAAAGTCTTATTCACTTTGTGGCAACAAAATGATTACAAAATGTACAAGACGTCAAGTCAAAATTTTAACAGAAAAACTCAGGTAGTGGGGAATAGTGGGGGACGATCGAACAGTACACTTATTTTTGAATACTGAATACTTTGTACGCCTTGTACAATATGATTCCACTTTCTAAAATATAGGATCGATATTAGACGTCCTTTTTTAAATTTGATATATAGTAGGCTTACTATAAACACCGAAGTAAAGAAGTAATGTTTATGGACCAAATTTAAATTCCTCAGAAGTTAATTAATTTTTGCTGCTCGAGTTTATGCTTTCATCTGAATTAAATAGGCAAAATGCTTGCTAAGGGCAACAGAATTGGATTAATATTTTTAACGAAATTTAAGTAGACCATAATTAATGAACTTTATATCAAATAGCCTAATAAAAAGATGATGACCCATAGCAAACACGGAGATCCACCCGATGGAATTCGGAAACCCTAACGGATTTCTGAGTTGACATTTGAGCATAAAACCAAGTGTGATATAAACGTCAATTTTTGATAATACTCCGACTCGAGTACACCGGTTTTGCTGTGCATTTTATGGCGGTTTTTAAGATTTTGGGATTCACCACAAAAAAAAAATCGAAAATATCGAATTTTGTATTTTTTGCTTGGACAATTTCGTATCGATCTGAAATTTTGACACAATGGAGTTAACTTAATGCGCTGAACGACACAACTTTCACTCTACCAAGTCTATGAAAATAAACGATACTTTAGTCAATTTTTTTAATTTAGAAAACAAAAATAAAATTTTACCAACCGTAAACTATTTACTTAAGAAGATTGGCATACAAACGAAAAAAAAAAAAATTTAATGATTGCGAAAATTTCACCGAAGGGTTAAGTTCTTGTGCGTTCGGTTCCGAACCGAAATCCGGTAAAAATGTTGTTTTTTTTTGGCTCATTGGATCCAAATTGAAATCTGGAATAGGCCGGACGTTGTTTTTTAATTTTTATTTTGAGCTATTTGCTCGTTGATGCTGCTGCTGTCCATTATACCATATTCCATATATGACTCGCCCATAGCACCTCCACCAAGTAAGTACTAAATAGTTGAGCACATAACAACAAGGCAAGTCGGCAGTAAGCAGTTAGTCTTCCATTGGTAATTTGAGGCTTGTTATCCGAGATACGTTAATGAATTTTTAAGCAATGACAATAGCAACAACAATAGTAATATTACGTTCATTTGGAGGCTCTCACTCTCCTCTCTCCGCTAAAGTATATCAAAAGAAAGAAACCAATTGAACGTAAACAACGTAAGACGCCTTGCGTTGAGAAGTGGAAAAATATTTCGAAAAAATTTCTAACACCTAAGCTGCAATTGTTAACAAATTCGGACAGTACTTTGAGTTTCTTCGCAATATTCAAGCCGTGCGGTTGTCTGCTATACGTTATATATTTTGTTGCTTATATAATATATAGGTATATGATTGTGTTTTTTGTTTTTTTTTTTTTTTGTCATAGTTAAGTGCACAAAGTGATCCTGGCAACAGACAACCCAGACAAATAATGAACTTGGCAAGATGTCGGAATAGCTGAGCGCAATACCAAAGGCAAACCTTCTGTTTTGTGTTTTATGGAGTAAAGCGGCTATGCCTCATCTAGTCAATTGCATTAATTTGGTAATAGCGACGTCTGAGCCAAGTGAAAAACAATTAAGTTAGATTAATTACAGTCTCTTAAAGGAGGTAGCAGCAGCAGCAGCATCAGCAGGATGAGCAGGAGCAGGTAAAAGTCAAGGCAAAACTTGAAGCTGTAAATTTTAAAGATGCGCACAAAAAAAAAGGGCGGCGTCTTGATTATATTTGTCTGGTGATTTATGAAGGGGTAAATGAATGTGTCATGATCCGACACGGATTTCAGCTGGCTTAAAATTATAATTATCTGATTAGCAGGTATATAATGTATATATAATACACACTGAGAGAATTCCAATTCAATTGTAAGTAAAAGATTTCAACAAAACTGATTTTAATGCCAAGTCAACTTTAAACTCCAAGCACTTTTTTAATTGCTTATGTAACATAAGTTTTGATACCTTATACCGAGCAGGAAAAGGATAGCATAAGTTTTTGCAACTCATGTTAGCAAGTTTTCTCAATAACCATTGCATTGATTTAATTTATTGCAGGCTGTTTGAAAATTTCCAAATGTTGTTCAAAATCAAAATTCCTTCGATTTGAAAGCAAACTTTTTTCGGACCTGAAAAGAATGTTTTTCCAATAACTAGTTTTGTAGTAGCAAAGAGTGTTTCGAAAAAATTATTTTTGCATGAATGTATAAAGCTAGGGCGTAAAAATGCTTGCCTGCAAATTGAAGCAAAAAGTTATATTATAAGCAAAGTGTACTCAACTTAAGTCATTTTAGAAACTGAAGCTAAGACAAATGTCGACGAGTCGCCGGGAACATCGGCGCGTCATCGTTCGCAAGAATTTCACCTGACTAGGACCACATTGTGTTGAATTTTCACCAAAAAAAGGTTTTCGAAAATTTCGAAATTCGCTAACGGGCTCTATTTGGCCGATATCATTTTTTATACATAAACGAGAAGTTTAAAAATTGCATTTGTTATACAAATTTACCTTTTGTTGGAAAATATACGAATAAAACGCAGTTAACAGTGATAAGAAGAGTGCTTTTACCTAGGATAGTTCTTGGACGCATTACAAATGTAAGCAGATTACGTTAAAATTTGCAATAGTTGTAACTTTAATTCATATGGGTAAATTGCATAAAATATTATCTTTTGACTAACAATCGATATTAATTTAATTTTAGCAACAATATTCAGGATAATCGGATGTATTAGTTTAGAGCTCAAAGTTTATAGAGTTATTGGTTGAAAAGTATTTCAAACTTAAAATTTTCTTTAAAAATAAAATATTCCGATTCGTTTTGAAAAATTAAACAAAATGATTCTTTTATGTGATTAAAATTTGACCATTTTGTTGCAAGAGAAATCAAACCAACTGGCCTGTTTGGAGCAGATTGATTTATGAGAATTTCAAATAAGATAATTATTTTTCATAATTTTTGTTTCACTCTATTCAAAACCAATTAACGTTTGTATGTTAATATTACATTATATTAGGGTGGATCAATTTATTTTGGTAAAATTTGTAACAGTGTTTGAGAACTATGAAAAGGATGATTTTTTCAAAATATTTTCAACTTTCATTATAAATATACACAAAAGCGCCCTCTGGCGGTGCTCAAAGTTAAAAACAGACGTCGAAAATGGATTTCTGGACCAAAAAAACGACTTAAAATTCCTTTTACACTCATACTTCCTTGTTCAATATACCCCAGGACGCTTTCTGCGCCCCATATAAATCGATCCGCCCGTCTTTATAAAAAAATGGGTAATGTCTTGGATAGTAGACAATTTCCCTTGTAATAAGAAAAGTTGAATTGTTCATTGTAATAAATATTGCTACTTAAGTAAAGTTATTATTTAAATTTATTTTAAGCAAATGGGAATGAAAACGATATGAGCTAATCAAAAGGAAAATACCAGAAGGTACGGGGAACTGTGAATGTGGAATGGGGAGAACGCAAAAAGGCACAAAATTTATTCGTTATCATATAAAATTCAAAAAAGGTCAATATTTTGCATATCTATAACAAGACGAATATTAATGGACACAAAGAATTATATAGAAAACATCAAAAACCTTATGTATAAGACACAATTTGGCAAACAGTCTGAATCCATATTATTTGTAACCTTACGGTTACTCCCTTTTAGTCGACTACAGAGAAGTATGCCTCTGCAAATTTTTCAATAGGGACAGTAAGTATTGGAAATAATGCCAGCATTTCTCGGGCAAAAAAAAAAAGAAAGAAAAAAGCCAAAAGCAACTGGACAGTTCTTTATACAAAACATAAATCAACCCTAAACAAATTGAACATTTCATCTAGTGGACATGTGAAAAATACAACTTGGTTTTGTCACGATAGCCCAACGTGCCAAAGCATGTCCTCTAAGTGTGTCAATCCAACAACTTGACAGCCATCCTAACCTAACTCAAGCTAGCAAAACATAAAAATATGCATATATACATAACTATAGTATATACGTGCTTGTCAAAGCACATATGTTCCTTGAGGAAACCCTTTCAAAGTGGCATCAACAAATTAAAAGCATAAATTTTTTAATTGATGTTTTCATAAAACGTATTCCAACAGCTGCCAAGTGCAGACACACACAGCTAAAAAAGTTTTATCAACCAAG